>OX422209.1:151272937-151797937 GCA_949130495.1 Sambucus nigra | reverse complement strand
AAATGATGAAGCTAAAAAATCATCATTTAAATTTATAAAAGCAACTCAAGGTTAAAAACAATACAATAATAGATATATATATAACAGAACAACCATGTAAATGGGAGAAGGAGGTGAGGAGAAGAGGAATAACAACAGTATATAAGTGGTTCAGTTTTTCAACCAACTCCACTGTGCAGACGTGAGGTTTTCACTATGTAAAAGAGGCTCTAATGGACTTCGTTGTACAACACACAAACCTTTTCTCTCTAATAGAAATGAGACAGAGTTTGTCTAGGGTTTACCATTTCTGGATCCTTTTCCATTGGGGAAGGAAAGGAGTTTATATAGTGTTTGGAATGTGTATTGTACCCCGGAGCATGCATGAGGCATGTGCATGGTGAAGATTCCACTAGGATGTGGACACATGTCCCTTGCATAACTATGTAATGATGATGCAATATTCCCTCACATGAGGGGGAGATCTAGTTATAACAATTTATCCATATGGATCAGTGAGAATTAAGCCATGCGCACACTGCCACATGGGCTCTATCCCACGTGCTCTGCTAGGTGTCAATTATCATTCTTAGTGGTCATGGTCGAGGCTGAGTCGTCAAGTCAATCCTCAGATGGAATGGTCATCGTTATATGAAGCTGGGTCTGGATAGAATCCTTGGCCTCCATGTCATGGATAAGGTCGAGGGAGCATGGTATATGTAAGGGAGTTAAGGTCACTGATGCTATAGTGTGATTGGGTTTCGATTGAAGATGAAACCTCTTGTGATGGGACCCCGTTAGAGTTATGATATATAAAATCTGATTATTTGACAAGGTTAGCCAAGGCCGAGTAGGTTCTGGCTTGGGACGAGATCATGCTTAGGTATATCAAATAATTTTGGTGAAACATCTCAGAGGACTCCGGGAGTTTTTGGATCATAAAATTGATCTGGGGTTTCCCATCGATTTTTAGATATAAGTCCATTTCTTTTATGATGAACATCTTATTAAGAACATGGCCCCGAACGGGAGTAAAATCAAGAATCTTTGTATTAATGGACTTCCCATGGCATTAAGTCTTGTGACATAATCCTGATCCTCAAACATATCCCTAAGTTTCAAAATAATTTTGTATGTACTTGATATATTCTGATGCATATAATGCAAGACACTGGACATAGAGGCCCATATGTAGCAATGTGACATTTGATCAGTTTTTTTCTTTTTTTGATAATCCAAAGCATCCTCTTTTAATGCACCCAATTAGGCTTGATAAGCCATGGTTCAGTAGTTAAGATGATGTCCAAGTTTCTTTTCCAATATATAAAGTTCATTCTATTTAATTTGCAAACCTTTAAGATAGAAGCAAGTGGGTTGAATACTGAGCGCATTTTGAAATTCGAGAATCATCATTTAAAAAAAAATTAAATTAATTAAATTAACAATATCAGAATTAAATTAAATTCAATTTTAATTAGGCTTCCTTATACCGTGAGTTAGAACTAAGCTTATCGAGCATCATATTTCTCTTATAAAGTGATATTTCTGAATGGGAATTCAAATCACCTCACCTTGAACTAGCCAAAATTTCATCATTGTATAATGTTCACCGAATAATCATGTCCTATATAGTTGAATAGTCGACGTCTTTTGGTCTTATAACTAATAACAGGGACTCTCATGGGGAGATACCATTAGTCAGGTGTAAGTGTATACCGAAAGTTTGTTCTTTATAGTTAAATCCAATCCTATGAAACTTCTTTGATGGGGGGACCAAACTCACTCATATTCAATTTCAAGGAGCTATCATTTGAGAATTCTAAAAATGTCAAGATGCGGTGATTAATTCCCTTTGATGGGGAGGAAATACAATTACTCACACGGTACATTAATAAGACCCTATTGTCCATGAAAATTGATTTTCCAAGAAAAATGTTATCAAGGTCGATATTAAAATTAAAACCATATTATCCATAAGATTAGGTGCCCTTAATTAATTATTTAATCAATACACATATTTATAAAACTATTAATTAAGATAAATAAAACAAATCACATGCAATTTAATATAAAAAGGGACATAAAATCCACTTCCATCATGGCATAATATTCTTCTTTGAGTAGAGTCCCAAAGGGTCAAATCCTATTAAAATAAGAGACCCTCCCGTGATACATACTTAGAGTAGCAGAGTACCACAAAAAAACCAAACAAATACCTATTAACCTCTAATCCCAGCTACCACGTACAGATGTGTGAGGCCTAACCGTGATCGCAGACTAGAACATTGCGTTCATCGACTCTTCCTCCACGATTGCAACCTACGATCTGTGGAATCCTTATTCGTAGTTCTAGGGTTCTTGAATATTTTTCAAAACTAATTCATTTTGACCTTCGAGAATTTTTAAAAATCCATTAATGTACCTCCAATCTTGATCAAAAATCAACAAGAACCTATGGATCTTTCAATAATGTAAAAATCCAATACATAAAAAGGATCATAATATCTAAATGATTACACCCCCTCACAATCTTCTTCAAACACATCAATTAAATAGTATAATAAAAAAAATCAATTATGATAGCCAAATCGAATCTAGGATAAAACTAACTATGGATAAACCACCTTAAGTAGCATTCATATAACGTACATTCAAGTTACCATGGTAAAAGAGATATAAAAACGATTATTCCAAACAATACATATCCATGCATAATTTATAACATGCAAACCTAGGATTTTCATCACTAGAGAATGTAGATCTTCTCCAAGACATAATTAATCTAAAATATGGAATCTCAAAACATTTTTTGGGGGATTGACATTATAAAAAAATTTATTATTCCCCTTTATATTTGATTGATCATGTTGTAGAAAAAAATGACTAGATTTTGAAGCATAAATGCAGGGATCGAATCATATTACTTTTTTCACCCCATGTAGATGATATGATACAAAGGAAATAAGTTGATGGAGAGTTTAAATTTTCTTCCCTTTTAAGGTATCTAAAAACCTTACTGTAATCCACCGAATGTCTTGAATCTTTAAATATATGAACTAGCAAAATCATACTATGCATGTGGCTACTCTAATATATCATCCTAAAACATGATGAAGAGTCCTGCACCTATATCATGTGTAAGCACTGTAGCTGAATGGAATGGAAATGAGACCAGGGTTATAGCTACAAGGGCGACCTAGGAAATGCAAACAAATTTCAACAACATGATGAAATCGCGTAAGTCTACAGAGAGTACGAATTTAACAAAATTTGGGCTACAATCTTCCTCTTATATTAAGCAGTTTCATATTAAATGTTAGTGTATACATATCTAGTATAATATCAATAAAGGAAAGACAATAATATAGTCTACAAACCAAATAAGTATGATCCTAACACATACAAATAAATGAGTTATGCATAAGCCTGCACATAAATATGAAGGTCTATCCTTATTTCCATCGGGGCTCAATCTTGCAAATTAGGTTTAGTTATTGGTCGTCCCATACCTATAACCTCAAAACAACATTAAGGGATATGTCACTACACCTTCCCATCATTTGTAGAGACCTCTGTACCCAAGATTTTATGAAGTTCACCTCCATTTATTCACCTTCAGTATATGGGTACATCAGTAGTAAGACATAGGGAGAAAATGTCAAAGGTAAGCATGTTCCTATCACTGAGATACCAGTATAATCCATGTCGTATGCACCCCATAAAGAATAACTCTTGCTACGTACCCCATGAGTACTCACACGTGTTATGCTTACACATAAATCCAAACGACAACAATCTAATTAACTCATATATTACTAAACCAGCATCTTAGTTCTTATATTAATTATCCTAAATTATTACAAAATTAAAGTGTCATTCAAACCCAAACTCATTCTAACGAGATCCTAACCCTAACTAACAAAAAGCATAACCATTCAATGACTTCCCATATCGTTTGAACTAGATCCTAAAATTAGTTCTAACAATATTCAGGCTCGGTCTGGTGATAACTTACATTTCCTTCAAATAATACTCCAATCTCACTTTAACAATGATGCGCGTTGTCATCTTCTCCAAAGTCCAAAATTCCATTATTAACAACAATAATTCCTAAATTCTAAGCGTATAAACATCTTAAAAAACATCATTCTTCAGATATAAGTTGTAACACATCATCATTAACCTATAACTATAAGCTTTAATCAATTAAAACATTGAATTAAGTGTTAATTTCAATTTGTAAGATTTAGAACCTTAAGTTCATTATCTAACAATTTGAAACTCAAATATAATTCAAATATCATATTAAACAAGGGGCTTTTAATAGACTTATTACCCTGATTCAATATATAACAATTTCATTCAGATTCCAAGGAAAAAAATCATAGGATTCATCTCCAATTCACTCTATTACATTAGCATGTGATTAATGTTTAATTTAGTAATTAAACTCATTTACAAGTTAAGGTTTTAATTATTAAAATCAAATTTATAAAAATGTCGATTAAGATTTTAATGACCAATTATTACTCTAACACAAACTTAGATTAAATTCCTAATCAAAGTAAAATTTCCTTAGATAATAGGTTGAACCCAAGCCTTTAATCATCTAAATTTCCTTCTCTCTCATGTGCCTCTTCTCTTAGCATCTTAATGCTTGTCTCAAAGAATCTAATGTGTTTTAGGTTATTAATAATGACCTAGTAATGTAGCTACCCATGAAATTAACCTGAGGTCCAGGTGGGCCTCAATCCAATGATCCTAAATAACACTCCAAATAGCCTAAAACTATACCCAAGCCATATACTAACCCAACATATTTAAAACCCACCATTTTAAGTAAAAAAACGAACATTCTAAATGTCCTGAATGCCAAACTGAAACATCATTATATCTAATAAGCTAATTATCTCAATAAATTAATATATTAGTCGGTAGGAATCAATTAAGTTGATTGTTAAATTATTAATTTATTTACGTGCAAGATGGCATTATAAAAAACCACGTCAAAGTCAGTGGGACCCAACAACGAGGAGATAATCCAAACAAACAAACTGTGGCACCCCATAAAATTCAATCTAGATTGATCAAATCTAAAATAAACAAAATTGATTCTAAATATTTGGGTATCATTATAAGCATGACTGGAAATAATACTAACAGAATAATATAAATAACTAAACATAAGAGAGATGAACCATCATACCTTTGATCCCAAATCTACCCATAGTAATAGAATCATCGCATACTACTATTGTCTCATAATAAAATCCCATACCAAAAGTAATAATAAACTGACACTATTGTAATTGTAGGGGATATAAATCCACAATAATAGAAGTAATTAGAGATTATCCTTTAAATAACTATGAATGTAGGAAAGAAAAAAGAACACAAGATGTATGGGGTTCACTTGATAGATATCCCTATGTCCACGGGGAAGGGAGGGAGATTGATGTATTCCTTAGGAAGAGCAACGAAGTTCTAGGGTTGCTAGCTGAGATTCCAAGTCACCACGTGCAGATTACGATTTTTTTTTAAAATTAGATGAGGTCACCTTTATTTATATTGCTTTCCTAGTTTAAGTCTCTTTATGTTTATTCTATACACAGGTCCTAGAGTCCTATGTGATGTGATATTTTAACTTGTCAACGTAATCTTCTAAGATTTTTACTTATCTCCGCATATCTTTTTCATCTTCCAAAATAGTCCTCGTGACATAAATTCGGCCAATCTCCCATCAATTGACCCCAAGGTTGGGGTGTTCATCCAGCACGGTGATCGGTCCGACTTTGTTTTTAAGTTACTCGGCATGTGATGTTTTAAATATATAATTTCCTCATGTTTCCCAAGTCGACATAAACCTACTCCTTGGGTTACGTGAAAGGTTTACAATTATTGTCCTAGAAATGACTTTGCATAATTTTCACTCCTTGGAACATGTGAACCATTATTACTTACCTAGGTAATGATGGCATGTGAGCACATGATTACCTGACCCAATAATGGGGGCATTTTCCATAAACCAAATTTGTGGCATAGACTTGGTCCTTGAGGAGATTAGGTACTATTATGATTTCAAGGATTCTTCCTCAACCTCAGACCTATTCCACCTCTAGACTAGGGAAAAGACTCGTAGTTTGGTCACATATTTTCTCCAATCACAAAAGGACATCGAAAGTAATGTACTTATATATTTTGGGGAATTATACGGTGAAAACTATGACAGTCTTAAGGTTCCTACAAGAAAAGGGGCATCCAGTAAGTCGTCCAATCGTTTCATTTTATTCAAAGATATGATGATCCATTTCCATCATTGACCGATCTCATTTTCTTGTGCAAGTCATATTTTGAACACAAAGATGACCAATCACGAGGTGAAGCTTGATCATTTAGAAATAGGTTGGAAACTACTTTTTTTTTTGGTAAACCAGGGTATCCACTAACGAATTTAGTGAATAATCCATTTGCTGATTTGTAGGCACCTCGATGGGTGGGACAGCTGGCCCAGGGATTTAAGGTTGTTCCATGCCCAAGGCGGGGATCGAACCCCTGACACTTGGTTAAGGGTTGAAGAGCCCCTTCCACTCTACCACACCCCCTGGGTTGGTTGGAAACTAATTACATCGAAATGTTTTCATCCTCACTCGAGAGCGATTAATATGCTTCTTGGTTACGATATTAACCACCATTTGATTAAAAATTTCACAATTGTCCTAAAGGTTTTGGCCGCTGATTACACTTTAGTCGATGACGATTCAATACCATTAACCATTCCTACCCCTGGTGAGGTTGTTAGAAGTTTTTAACTATAAGGGGAATCTCCATACATAATCCCTACAGATTTCGGCGCCGACCAATATAAGGAGGCTGAAGTAGAGTCTGCCCCCCTTTTAAACATCCTAATTTCGTTATTCACACATGTAAGACAAAAATTTATAATTGTTTATAATTGTTTATTATGTTTTTTCGTTTGGCTTTTTCTGTTACACCTCTAAATCATCATTTACATTCTTAAAGGACTTCAATCAAAGACAAGTTAGTTACCGATCATGATAATCGAAGATCGAAGACTTAAGATCATTAATAGAATTATCAAACATGGTATATGATGTTGATTTTGTGTAATCATTATGATCGTGGGTATTTAAAAGTGTTTGAAACATAAAATATTTTTTGAAAGTTTTTAATCAAAAAATGATATATGACGTTTGAACGAGTTCTCTTTAACTAGTTTTATTTAGATATTTGAACGAAAGCTCAAACTAATAATTTTTCTCATCTTGCTGGACTGTCATTCGATCTATCATTTTGTATTGTTCAAAAGAGTTTACATAGGTCGTTCAAACGAGGTATTGTTCGTTCAACTGATCCTGCAAAAAGAAATTTACATGGTTTCAAATGTAATTTTTTCAAGTCTAACTCTTAGAGATTTTTCTCCTTATTTAAAAGATATAAACTTGCACTTCTTTATAAGCTTTTTTTTTACCTATTTTGTGATCAAAGACCATGGTTATCCCAATCCAAACCCCTTGGATATTTGTTATCACTTTATCAAATCCTAAGAAACACATTACATGTTCTAATCCCAGTAGAGTTCAGTGTTCACTACTGAAGATACGAAATGAGTTTTCTGAGGCTGATTGGTGAACATCGAGTAGGTGGATCTTGTTGTGGGTAATTATTGGATCGACACCGCTCTCAGTTATCAACAAGGAAGGATATGTAACTTCAATATTTAGTGGAGTCTATGTCTATAAGCCTATATGTGTCATTCTGTAATTCCAAAGTTGTAACAATGTTGAAAAGGGATTTTCTCGAAAGGGGTTTTTTCCCCATATCATTTGTTACTATTTGTTGTATTCAGTTCAGATTGAACACAACAATTACTCAATATTGAATTGGATATAATTGAATTTGTCTTGTTCTGACCTATTCTACGGATTCTACGTTTGATTATATAACCAAACGACTATGCACATATTTCAAATTAGTATTAGATCTTATTTATACAAGTTATTTAGATAAATCCTAGTGGTTATATAGAGAATTCATACAATAGGACACCATTATATGATGGAACGAATTATGCTTATTTAAAATCTTGGATTAGATCATCTCTCAAATCGATCGATGAGCGCATTTGGATTTATGTTGAATTGTGGTGGACTCCTCCTACTGCAACTAATGAAAATGTTATTAGTCTCCAAGACGGTCACAATTTGAACTGAAGATGACGTGAGATTGAGTAATTTTAACTCTCGTGGTTTGAATGTTATTTTTGGTGTTGTCACACCTAAGGAATTTCATCACATCGTTACGTGTACCACATATAAAGAAGCTTGGGATACCCTCATTCTCACACACAGGGGTACCACTGTTGTGAAAGATTATAAGATTCATAACCTCACCACACAATTTGAGTTTATACGCATTCTTGAGACTAAAACAATGACTACGTCACGTCAATTTTTGAGATCTTGTTAGGTTAGTTAAAAAGAACTAGTTCGTAGCTAGCATCACTTGTCAAACCAATTTTCTCAATTTGTGGACCTTGCTAAAAAGGGAAATAAATCAATAGTTCTCATAGTAATTGCATACTAATATTACCTCATGTGTATTAGATTTGATACACATGGATCTTATGGGTCTAATGCGTATCGAGAGCATTGGTGGTTTAAGTACATTTTTGGGATGGTCGATGATTTTTGAGATATTCCATTGTTGGATTTCATAGGGAAAATTACTATGCTTATGATTTCCTTATAACCAAGTTCCATCTACTTCAAAATCAACATAATGTTTCCATCAATAGATTGAGAAGTGAGAATGACATGGAGTTTATCGATGCCGGCGTTGTTGCATATTGTGATGGTATACGCATCAAGCACGAGTTTTTTGTGGTGCGCATGCTTCAACAAAATGGTGTTATTTAGAGAAAAAATAAGAATATGCATTAGATGGCATGATCCTTGGTAAGAACCTCATTAGAAGAGTTTGGGTAGAGGCTCTTCTAATCACATGCCATATAGTGAATAGGGTGTATCTTTATCCACAAACACTTCAAACTCCATATGACTTATGGATCGGTAAGAAACGCAATCTATCGTGTTTTTTAGCTTTTTGGACTCCTTCCTATATCCTCAGAGATAGAGAGTATTTAATGAAATTTGACTCTAAAAGTGATGAGGGAACACTTTTAGGATATGCATAGACTAGTAAATCCTTTAGGGTGTATAACCTTAAAATCTCTAAGGTAATAGAATCAACAAATGTTAGATATGATGCACTGGGTAAATTTATTCACTATGATCTTATGTGTGAGAACAATGTAATCCCTGTTGATGATCCCCTTGTTCCCTGCAGCACCACGGTGGATCTATCTTTTGACAGTGAGGATCCACCCTCTTGGGCGAAATATTCATGATCCTACCGACATACTTGATGATTCCACACTAGGCATTAATACACACACTCATCTATAGACTGTGGTTAGCTATTTTTTATACACTTCCATAGTAGAGTACAAGAATGTGAAGGAAGAACACTCAAGCATAAGCATTGGACAAGTTCTATATAAGATGAGTTGTTTCAGTTTCAAAAGAATGATGTTTGGGAATTAGTACCCCACCTAGAGAGATTAATTTGATTGATACCAAGTGGATGTACAAAAAGAAGATGGATGATAATGGTACCATCATTCGTCGTAAGTATAGGTTGGACTCTCAAGGTTACACACAAATTAAGGACGTAGACTTTAACGAGACATTATCGCCTTTTACTAGGCTTGAGTCCATTGGCTTACTAATTACCATAACATGTCATCTATGATTTAAGCTATAACAAATGGATGTCAAGAGTGACTTTCTCAATGGTATTCTTCTGGAGGATGTTTATGTGGAACAACCAACGAGGTTCAAAGAACCAAAGCATCTGAAACACGTCTCTTATCTATACAAGGCCTTGTATGGTTTAAAGCAAGCACCCCATTCTTGGAAAGAAAGGTTAACTTCTTATCTCATATCTCGGGGCTTCAAAAGAGGTGAGTTGATAAGGATTTGTTCATTAGGATAGAGGTTGCTGTTGCATTGGTTGCTTAAGTCTATGTGGACAACATAGTCTTTGAATCCATATGTTCCCCAAAATGGTCACACATTTGAGGAGGAGATGAAGAACGAATTTGAGATGAGAATGGTTGGTGAACTTACTCTATTTTGAGGTCTCCAAGTGCATTAACTTGAAAATCGGATATTTATATCTCAATATAAATATTATAGGGATCTAGTAAAGGGTTTGGATACCACTAGGAACTATTACACACTCATGAGTTCCTCAAAAAAGTTTAACAAAGACACTTTATGTAAGCATGTAGGGAAAACACTTTACAAGAGTATGATAGGAAGTATCCATGATAGCTACTCATCCTGATATTTCCTTTAGTGTTGGAGTTTGTGTATAGGACAAAGCATCCCCAAAAGTGTCACACTTGTTTTCACTTAAATGTATCATCAAATACATGACTGGAGCTCTTTCTTATGGCATTTTTTATTCTTTTGGTACCGACGACCCTTTATCAGCATATTCGAATGTTGATTGGGTCGAGGATGTTTAAAAGCACATCGGGTGTATGCTTTTTCTTTGGATGTTTTATTGTCTCATGTTTTAGCAAGATGAAAATTCCATTTCTTTGTCCATGGTGAAGGATGAATACTTAGCCGCTAGGAGTTGTTGCACACAACCCTTATGAATTAAGCAAATGCTAGAGGATTATGGGATTGCTCAAGACACAATGACTATTTTTTAAATAATACGATCTCAATCCACATTTCTCATAATCCCATCTAATATCCTCGTAATAAGAACATTAGGATTCGTGTGGAATTTATTCATGATCTTGTTGAGGAAAAGATAGTTTCTTTGAGTTTTGTGAGTAATGAACGTCAATTGGTTGATATTTTCACTAACGTTTTGTTGCACTCAAATTTGAGAATCTTATGAATTCTTTGGGTATTTATTCCATTGACTCATTTCAAACAATGTTTTTAGTATAGGGTGATCTTCATATTTCTATCATTTGTCTCTACAACTAGATTGTATTCTTATGTTTATATATTGAAAAAATAAAAATAAAATCTTTCTTTTTAAAAAAATTTCATAAAAATTCAAAAAGATTTTGTATTTTGCTTTACACCGTACATGGATGCCCATTTAAGATGCTCGAATCATAATTTCATTTCATCCATTCATGTGATTTAATTATGGTGTTATTAGACTTGGCTGCATATTTTGTATGCTTAATAATCAATGTTTAGCATTGCATCATTCATTGTACATTACTTCCTCCATGATAGACTCTTTGTATTACCTTGTGTGTACACTTGAACGAACTTTTGAACATTGCACTTGCTTGTCATATGATGATAGGATGTTCTTATCTCAATCGTTCTTAATAACGAACCAAATGTACTTTGAACTAATTGTGCATGGAAAACCATTACTTAGATGTTTTCCTAAAAAATTAATTGATAATAGTTTAAGGAATGTAAATGGGATATGAACTAAGCAATCTTATTTACATTAAAAGTCACCATTGTAAATAGACTAAAATATATATTCATCATATAAAAACATAAGTTCCAAGTCCAATTATATTTTATTGATGTTTCATTTCTTTAAACAATTCGAGAGTTTATGCTTAAAATGTGAGATTTTGAGGGTATTATTAGTTGAAAATCAGTGGGATTGCACAATAAAATTCCTTTAAAAACATTAAATAGTTTGGCGTTATTGATTTGAACAACATTGAAATTCGTGAAATTTTGTACAAGTTAAGTCAATCTCACTTTGTTCAACATTTTTTTTCATAAAAGGTTGAATTGATCTTTGACTTTGTGCACCATCACAACATATGATTAAGTTGATCTTCATGTACATTAAGTTCACACCCATTCATTTTATTTCCATGATTCAGATGTTTTCATGCTATTCCATGGTGTGATTGTTTGTATTTCTATGTATATTTTTATACTCAAAAAATTCAAAAAATCGAAAAATAGTTTGTTGTTTTATTGAAAGTTCATCTCATATTCTTTATTATCTCTTTTTTGTGGTGATTTTTCAAATTTGTATTCTTGTGGTGCTAGCTTTTCAGGTTTATCTTTTAAACCTTGGTCTATTATGGACAAAAAGGTGGAGTGCTTATTGAGGGGGAGTTTTCTTTTATTAAACTACATGCATCATGGTAGTTTCTTTGCTTCATATGTGTAGATATTTTTCCGCATTAATGATATCATGGAATACACAATGAAGATCTTTAGTAGAGACAAATTTACAAGTGTCTTTTTCTTTTCAGGTTTGGGAGGGACATTAGTTGAACTTGTCTTATGGGATATTTTTTCATTTTGTGTTTTCTATCGAAACAGCCAAAAAGGGACATTTGTAAGAGCAAAATTTATAATCGTTCATTATTGTTTTAGTTTGGCTTATTCCATTACACCTCTACATCATCATGTACATTCTCAAATAGCTTTAATCGAAGATAAATTTATGACCGAACGTAGCTATTGAAGATCGAAGAGTTGATATCATCACTACAATTATTGGAGAAGGTTTATGAGGTTGGTTTTGTGTAATCATTATGTTTAGGGGTGTTTTCAATTCTTTAAAACAAAAAATATTTTTCTAAAGTTTTTGATCAAAAAATAATTTTTAAGGCATCTCATTAGAACGAGATATGAAGGGTCGTTCGAATGAGTTCTCTTCAACTCGTTGGATATCCGACATTTGAATGGAAGTTTAAATGGACCATGTTCCTCGTCTCACTAGAATGCCCTTCGAAATCGTTATATGTTGTTTGTATGACTTTACATAGCTCGTTCAATCAAGGTGTTGTTAATTTGAATGAGCCTGTGAAAAAATATTTTTTACTTGATTTTAAATGCAATCCTTTTTAAGTTTATCTCTTGGATATTTTTCTCCCTATTTAAGAGATACGGACTTGCACTTATTTGTAAGCCTTTTTCTACCTATTTTGTGATAAAAACACTTTGGTTTTCTAAATCCAAACTCCTTGGATATTTTGTGATCACTTTATCAAAACTTGAAGAACACATTACATGTTCTAATACCTATAGAGTTGATTCTTCATTGCTTAAGATAGGAAAGTAGTTTCTTGAGATTGATCAGTGGACACCGAGGCAAGTTGATCTTGATGTGGGACGTTATTGGATCTACATCACTTTTAATTATCAATAAGGAAGAGGACATAACTACAATACTTAGTGTAGTCTAAGTTTGTAAGTTTGTCTGTGTCCTTTTTAATACCTTATTAATAATAATACTAAAAAAGGGATTTTCCCAAGAGGGATTTTTCCTTATATTCTATGTTACTTTTTGTTGTGTTAAATTTAGATTAAATATCTTGCATGTTTAGTTCACCTAATTAATGAAGATAAAATTGGATCAAATTGAATTTAGTTTGTCTGTAACCTAATCTACAGATTCTACATTTGACCATATAGCCAAACCACTCTGCACGTTTTTTTTAATATACGAACCTAGCATTTCTTATCATTCTTGGGAAGATATAAAGCATAACTATTTCTCACATGGAAACTTTACTTTTCCCATAATCCCCTCAGGTTTAGAGGAAATGACTAGAGTACAAGAAGACCTATTGATCTAGCCACTGCCAGAGATAAATACAAGAAGCAATCGATCGGCAATAGACATGTCGAAGAGACTGATGCCAAGGAAATAAAGAAATATACACTTCACCAAAAAGGTTAAATTGTCACCTTTGAGATAGACAATCTTGTCACGGTCATTGACCTTGATAAAAAAAAACACCCATTTTTTATCACGGTCAATGAACATGGCACGTCCGTTATAAATCATTATCACGGTCAATGACACTGACAACATTAAATATTTGTCACGGTCAAAGACCTTGACATGTTCGTGACAACTCTTTTAACAAATAACCCTAGCGCCTCTTTTTTCCCTCCATTTTGTCTCTTTACTACTCGAGTAACGGTTCTCTCCCTCTACGTTTCAGGTCATTTTTTCTTCTCTCTCTCTCTCTTTCCTTTGTATATATGTCTCTCTCTGTGTGTATATATATGTGTGTGTAGGAATGCATGTGTGTCGGGGTGTGGGTGTGTGTGTAGGTGGGTGTCTGTAGGATTGTGTGTGTGTGTGTGTAGGTGTGTGGGGGTGGGGTAAGGATGAGTGGGAGGGGCGTAGTCGGGAGGGCAGGTAGTGTATGTGTGCTGGGGGAGGGTGGGGGGAATAGGGGCAGGGGGTGGGGTGGGAGTAGGGTGTGTGTGTTTCGGGGGTCTATGTGTATGGGGGGCAAGACCGACTTGCCCTAGTTCTTACATGAGTTTTTTCCAAATTTCCTAGCGACCGACTTGGTTTCCAATCGTACCACTACTTGAGTGCGTTTAATCAAAACAGTTTGAGACAATAAATTCAAACAAATTCATTATCTAACCAACACCATTTTACTATGCACAAAATAAAGAAATAATGTATTTCATTTACTATCTAACGATTCCTAAGGTTCAGGGCATTCCATGACCTTTGGACTTGTAAAAAGTAATGCACCAGTGTGATACCGATTTAAATAATTTCGCAAATTTCTAATTTCATCAAACTTATTTAATTGGGGTCAATTTTTAAGCCAATTTAATTCAGTCCTAACACATGTATCTATGTGGGTAAAATCAAACCATCACAAATTAAATTATCGACATACAGATTTCATGAAAAAAAAACTTTCGGGTAAAACCTTGTATTTCCCTATGTAAAATAAATCGAGACTTACATACACAGTAAAATCTGCAATGAATATCATGCAGATAATCACATAGACATGCAACCTAGAGTCAGCGATGGATCAACCACAGTAGCCCACAAGAGCATGCAGTCCAAATCAACAAAGAACACCCACGAGTACTCTCAATTGACATGCAGTCGTTAGCCGTAGATTTACCCTCTCTACAAGAGAAACTTCAACAAGATTGTATCTTGGGTTCCAAAGATGATTCACAAAAGTAATTGGGAAGTTTTTTGTGAATCAAAACATGTGTTTGTACATTAAAAATTGAAGACTTGTAGTAGTAGGTCTCTAAAAAACTTCCACCGAAATAGGTATTTATAAAAAAAATACACCACCGAAATAGGTATTTATAGAAAAAATAAATTTTTTGAGGGAGCGCCGGACCAGTTTGGATATGGTTCATTTTAAAGACATAATTGAGATGACAACACCCCGACCAATATGTGATAAACAAGTACAATAATCAATCAAATTCATGCAAGTGTGCTTTTAAGGAACTCATGAGTCAAACATGTAGGTAGTAACAACTAATCACATCTCAATGACTCCAAAAATGAAATGATGACACATATAAAAATACTATCAAACAGTCACATGGTTATGGAATGAAGTTGAGACTCAATCATCCTAAATATCCATTCATATACGATGCAAAAAACTACAAAATTCTTTTTGTCTTTTTCAAAACTTTTATCAAAGTACAATCTTTTTGGATTTTTTAAATTTTTCAAAAAAATAAAATCTTTTTGTATATTTCAAGATTTTTCCAAAAACAAAAATCTAATACAAAAAATTACATAAGTCATAACACTAGCAAGAATATATCTTGAAGCATAACTAGCATATGACAAACATGCAAACACAATCAATTATATGATATAACAAGAGAAGAATAATGTGCAAGCAACCGAGATTCAACTAGTCTAACATCTAGTGCCTTTAAAAGCGATTTCCTAACCCAAATAGGTGTGCAATGATGCACGAGGGCTTTGGGAACCAAGGGAACACTAGATTTCAACTTCCTAGGACATTTTCGAAGATCGAAACAAAAGCGACTAAGGTGACCTTTCCTACCACAATGTGAACATGTGTAAACGGGTGGAATGATACCTATGGGGTGACCTTTTTCTAATGTCCTTGGGATTGATTGACCCTCTAAAACAAATAATGGTCTTGACTTTAACACTCGAAACATGAGAACACGACGAGCCAATCCCATTGCTACCAACACTACTCGAGACTATCAAATCATTTTTTATCTCCAAAATTTTTTACTCAAGCAAAGAATTAGAATCTTCCAATTTTAGGGATTCCTTCTCTAAATTTTCAGTAACTCCTAGAAGGTTATCACGTTCATTCTTAAAATATGCACACTTATCCCTAAGAGTCTCCTCACGTGCCACAAACTCATCAATTAAAATATTTTTATCCACTTTGGCACAAACAAAAATCCTAGTATTTTTAGAGTTCTCCAATTTTTATTCTAAAAATAGGACTCCAATGCATTAAAGTCATGGTCCAAGGAAATAAATTTCTCATGATAAAAATCTCTTTGAGTTTGAACCGTTTGCAAAAGATCTATAGCGGATTTAAAACGAGAATTTTCTTAGCCAAAAAATCAATTCTTTTAGCAAATGTCAAATTCAATCTATTTAAATCATCCCAATTATGACTCGTGTCATCAAAGGGGGGCATTCGATTACATAAGTGCTTCATCAAAAACACTGGGATTTTTCACAAAACAAATTTTTTTCAAAACCAATTAATATCACAAAAACAAGTATCACTCGATAACTTAGAAAAACCCGCTTTGATACGACCGTTGCGATACCGATTTAAATAATTTTGTAAATTTCCAATTTCATCAAACTTATTTAATTGGAGTTAATTTTTAAACAAATTTAATTCATCCCTCACACATGCCTCTACGTGGGTAAAATCAAACCATCATAAATAAAATTGTCGACACATAAATTTCAGGAAAAAAAAACCTTTCGAGTAAAACCTTTTATTTCACTATGTAAAATAAATCACAACTTTCATGCACACAGAAATCTGTAATGAATATCATGAAGATATTCACATAGACATGCAACCCAAATCAATAAGGAACACCCACGAGTACTCCCAATTGACACGCAGTCGTCAGCCGTAGATTTACCCTCTCTACAAGAGAAACTTCAACAAGATTGTATCTCAGGTTCCAAAAATGATTCACAAAAGTAATTGAGAAGTTTTGTGTGAATCAAAACATGTGTGTGGACTTTAAAAATTGAAGACTTTTAGTAGTAAGTCTCTCAAAAACGTCCTAAAAAATTGTTGAACAAATACATCACCGAAATAGGTAGTTTAGAAAAAATAATTTTTTAAGGCAGTGCACCGAACCAGCTCGGATTGGCCTTTATAAAAAGTGAACTAGTTCACTTTTCCGGTAGCGATGATAAACTTCAAAAATCGAATCGGTTAACTTTTTACCAAACTGGTTCACTTTTCCAGAACCAAAATTTTTTTTTTCTTTCTTCCATTAATCTTCATGGATCATTTTCTTCTTGAACGTGTGAACGTGAATTCCTTTAACGTTTGTTACAGGATACGACATACATTATGTAAACAGGACTATGCAAAATATGTCCTTACAGGATTACTCCTTCATCTAATTCTCTTAACTGATATGATCCTCTGCCCCCCTTGAGACTACTCGGTAAGGTTCTTGATAGTTTGGTGCAAGTTTCAAATTTTATGTCTTCTTGGTTGTAGGTAGTAGCTTTTTGAGCACCAAGTCACGGACATGGAATTATCTTGCTTTGACCTTATTGTATGTTATCGTGTTAATTCTTACTAGTAGGAGACCAAATGTATTATAACTTTTTATCTTTTTCGTCATCTAAATATATCTCTTGAACTATCTTATCATCATTATGACCATCTTTAAAGATCTTTGATTTGAGAGTAAAAATTTTGATCTCTAGAGGGATGACGGCCTACATACCATAGGCAAGGGAGTATGTGGTGTCTTTCATTGGATTCCTTAGTGTTGTATTGTATGGCAAAAGTTAAGAGGGACATTCGTCCACCCTTCGTCCTTTAAAACTCTCTAATCGATGTTTGATTAGTGATAAAAGAGTTTTATTAGTTGTTTTTTCTTATCCATTGCACTAGAGGAAGGATACTAATGCATAGGGGATCCCGATTCCTTATTTTGTACATAAATTATGGAAGAAGTTATTGTCAACCCGCATTATATTGTCAGTAACCAGTGCTCTGAGGATCCTGACTTATGTGATGAGGTTTCTCTAAACGAATATCGTGTTTTCTGCTTTTCTGATGTAAGTGAGTGATTCTTCCTCAACCCACTTTGTGAAATAATTCATCGTATCTATCAGATATCTTCGATTCCTTGATGCAGTAGGTAATTAATGGACCCACTAGGGCTATTCCCCACTGGTCAAAAGGCCATTAACTACTGAGAGGAATTAGATCTCTTACATGTTACTCGATGATAGGCAAAAAATACTAACACTTAGCACACTTTCAGATAAACATTACAACATCATTTTATATGAAAGTCCACTAATATCCTTGAAAGATTTCAATGTAAGAGAGCAATCTTCTACATATGTGTTTTTTAAAACTGCCCTTATGTATCTCGATCAACAGTCCATCCACTTAATTAGGGTGGACACACTTTAGTGAAGCGACGATAAATGATCGATGATAAATTTCCCCCTCATAGATAAGGTAAAACCTAGTAGACATGATCCTAAACTTGTGTGCCTCATTACCATCTAGGGGAAATTCGATAGTCCTTAAGTAGAAACAACGAGATTTATCCACGAGGGAGCTAAATTCATTTGGAGAATGCAAAGGACTTGTTTCGGTTTGTCAGTACTTGGGAGGTCTACTATTACACTTTGATTGTTATTTTCAAGTCAATATCGATCGCTAAAACTAGAGTAGGAAGAGCATCTACACAGATATTATCATTACCTTGGGAGCTACTCTACAAAAGAAAACTTGAATAGTTAAAGAAGACATCTTGCCTTATTTTTATAGGCAAACACTCTAGAGTCTTTGTCCTCGTATTATCCATTGAGTTGATTCTTGATAAGTCTGGAGTTATAGTACATTATAATGCTTCAAGAACCTAGATTAATAGCCCTCTGGGGACCATGCACCGTGGATTCATATTCTGCCTCATTATTTATGCCTTTCAACCCCAATCTAATGGCCTTCTCTATGAGACCACCTTGCGCTGTCATAAAGATGATTCCAACTCATATGCCCTTTTCATTTCACGTGCCATTAATAAAAAGTTCCCATGTTTGTCCATCCTACTACTCGCCAACAATTACAAAATGGGTTTTGGCTTCTCATTCTCACCTCTTGCTGATGTGGACAACTCTGTTATGAAGTCTACAAAAACTTTATGTTTGATCGTAAATATAGGTTCATACCTGATGTCAAACTATGCCAGCTCTAGGGACTACTTGGTCATTCAATTTTAGGGGTGAGCCATTTTAGCACTCCTTTTAAGGTATAGGTTGTGGGGATGATTATGCTATGAGCATCAAGGTATTGACTTAGCTTTCTAGTAATAGTTACCAACGCTAGAACCAATTTCTCAATAAGTATGTACATGGTTTCTACGTCAAGGAGAGTATGGATGATGTAGTAGATTAGACTTTGATCTCCATTATGTAGGTAAACCAGTGCAATATTTGTCGTATGCTATGAGATGACTAATTATAGGTATAGATGTTCCCCACATTCGGGGGTTGATAGCAAGGGAAGAGGTCCTAAGTGCTATCTATTTAATTCAAAATCTTAATAAAATTCCTTGGAATAACGATCGACACTTGTTCGAGAATCTTAAAATAAAGAAATTCAGAGCAGCTAGCATTCTAGTGATGATTTGGATGTCTCTGGATATAATAAGCCTTTGGTATCTTACAGAGATTTAATTTGATCTGAATTTACCTTTATACCTATCAGGGTTGCCAAATATCCAAGAAAGTTATAAGAGATAACTCCGAAGATGCACTTTGAGGTGTTAAGCTTCATCTTATATTTTCTGAGGATCCTAAAGGTCATCGTGAGGTCTCTAATGTGATTAGCTGCCTATTTAACTTTGATGGGCATATCTTCGGTGTACACATCCATGGTAGAGTCAATTTAATTCTTGAACATTTTGGTTACTATGCGCTAATAGTTTTCTCCTGTATTTTTCAAATCAAAAGGCATTACCTTACAGTAGTAAAGCCCTAAGGTTTTGATGAACAAGGTATTTTCCCGATCCATAATGGTAGTCAAAGTACGTGTCCATGAATCTCATGCATTGATGTCCGAACAAGGATTCCACGAGTTGATCTATCTATGGTAATGGAAAACTATCCTTTGGGACGTGCTTATTGAGGTCGGTGAAATCAAAACATACTCTCCATTTATAGCTCTTCTTTCTGACCATAAAAATGTTATAAATCTAGTCTGAGAATCGGACTTCTTTAATGGAGCCATCCAGGAAAAAGTATTAACTTCTATGTCTATATCCTTTACCTTCTCTAGAGTTGTCTTCCTTAGCTTCTACTTGATCAGCATGACAGTTGGATCTATGTGCAGTCAATTAAAAGTGTTCTCTACATATATCTTGAAAGATTATATTGTTTCCATGCGAAGACATTTGAATTAGTTTTGAAAAAATGAATGATATGCTATGCTTTATCCCGGGATAACTTTAATTCGATGAGGACTGTCTTCTACAGTTGTGATGAATCTATAGGAATGATAATGAACTCCTCCAATACGGGTTTGGCAGGAGCCAACTGGGTCTCTTTTACCCATGGTCGAATGCCCTTTGATTGCTACTTAGGCAGATTATCCTCTTAATTGTCATTATTATGACTTTTCTTAGACTAATTATGTCTTATTTTAATCGCTGACATGAAGAAATTACGATATGCTACTTAATCTCCCCTAATCTCCACCACCACTGGTGTAAAAACTTGAGTTTGTAGTTAAGGGAAGAAGGGACAACCTTCATTACTTTAAGTTATACTCTTCACATTATGGTGTTTTAGGGTGTCTTCAATTGGATGACATGGAACTCAATCTCCTTATTTGTTAGAATGACCTTTACTGATAGCTTGATTTTCCCTAGGGATTCTCTACCTCTTTATTAAAACCAATCAGTGGCATTACATTCGTTCAAGATCCTTTACGCTGAAGTCGATCTTTTAGAGAACTTTTAGATACATGATCTCAAATGAACTTACCTAATCCCCCAATATTTTTCTCACATCAAAGTTTACAATTCACAGCGTCGGTACTAGGGCATGCATGTGTGGTAGTTTCACGTTGACCAGATCATCGTTGATGAATATAATGGCCCGACTAACATCAACATTTTTTCTCTCCCCATTAGAAATTATGGGCTTATATAAGTCTATCTAGAAATCTTATTGAACGTTGGAAAAAATATTCATCTTCTCCATGAACTTTTTAATAGTGTACTGAGCAAGGTTAATATATCTCTGAATGGATGAAACTAATCCCACTGGGGGAAGATCTTCATCTTCCTTTTGAACAACATTTATCTTTGTTAAAAAAATTTAGCTTTGCTATGTTAATGTAATCCTTGAAGTGACCATCTTGAATGATCTCCTCCAGATGGTTCTTAAACATCTTGCAGTTCTCCGTAAGATGCCCATAATCTTGGTGATAAGTGAAACTAAGAATGGCACCATTATCATTAGAGTCACTGGCCATCTTAGGAAGCCTCTGGTAGTAGGCCTTATCTTTAATATGTGAGATAAGGTTATAAATTGGATCTTTGAAGACTATCTCTAAAGCCTTATAATTGTTCTTATTTGATTACGATTTAAGATGACCTCTGGTCGTTTCATTCTGAAATCCTTTCTTGGTTGAAGAGGGTTTATTCCCCCCCCCCCTTTTGGGTCCTTCTTAGTCTCATTCCTCTTCCGATTAGCTGGAGCCTCTACGTTGATGAGTTCATCCTCTACCTTGACATATTTCTCAATACAGTACATAAGGTCGTCCATTGTAGAGGACGATTTCTTCGACAAAGATTGGTAGACATTATTCGATTTCTTTAGGCCTAACTTGAATGAAAAAATGGTTAGGTGATCATTTTAATTGCCAATCTCTATATATATCTCCTAGTATCTCTCCACGTACTTTCTAGGAGAAACCCCACTTCTTCTTCTTAAAGGAGACCAGTGAATCAACCTCCTTAATTACTTTACTTCTAGTGATAAATTGAGCCATGAACTTATTGACCAGGTCTCTAAAAGAAGAGAAAGATTTGGGGGTAATTTTGTGAACCACTCTAGATTGATCTCCCCCAGAATGGATAGGAACACTCTTCACATTAGAGCATCATGATGATTCTATAGATACATGATCTATCAGTATTGCTTGATGTGATGGGTGATATTTTTTTCCTATCATATGTTATAACCTTCGACATGGATAACTTCTTTGGTGGTTCGAATGACTTTATCATCACAATAAAGGGGGATGAGAAACCATGCCTCATTGCCTTTCTAGACAGGTCTTTGCAATTTTGATCCAGATTTGGATTCAATATTCCTTCCAGTTCTCTTTGGATGATACCCCTAAATTTATCACTTCTTACTTTATTTGGTGGTGCCTCTGGATGGGAGGTCTTGCTGCTTTGAGTTGATTCATTGCACTACACTTGATAGTGATTTTGGTTGATGGAATTTATCTAAGGAGAACAATTTTTAGGTCACTGGTTACAGTCTACCATGCCAGGGCTTCCTAAATGAGAGGCCCTCTCAGTTTGATAAGAGCAGTTATTTCTTGAAGAGCGGGATCATCTTCTACAACATTACTAGGTTCGAAACTAGACATGTGATCTTTCGATTGTTTGGTTAACAATCTCCTCAAATGGGAAATTTCCTTATTATTATCTTCTAGACTTTCTTGATAAATACTGGCCAAACTGAAATAAGCTTTTCCTTCTTATCGCTCAACCAATGAAGTGAGGTTTCAACCGTTGGGTCTTAATCTCCTGGGGGAACGCCCCCAGGACTAAAGTGTTGTGGCAATGAGTAGATCCTGGTCGCCGTGTGGTTCCTATTAAATACACATTTTCAGACTAGACGTAGCTCCTCCCATGCGTGTGATGAGACTGATTTGCACTCATAATAATTGTTGGGCTAAATGACTTTAATAATGGTGATAATTTGAGTTTCTCACAGACGATGCCAGTTAGTAGGGGATATATGAGTGCATTATTTTATATATTTTATTCCCAAACTTATACATTGTAAGTCCCATTTTATTTTATTTAATAAGTTCTTAGAAGTATTTTGTTAAATAACGGAAAAAAGCAAGAAAAATTGAATTCGGATTCAAAATCGGTATTTTAAGGCAAAAAGGTTCACTTCGATAATTTATAATTTTCTTAAGCTAATTTCTAAAAAAGTTTTCTCGTGAAAATTTTGCAGATAATGATGGAATTTGTGAAAATTTACGATCAAATGGAGAAAAGCGTGAAAAGCTAATTTTTATGGTGGTTTAAAAAATGTTGTTTTTAATTGGACAAAAATCAGCAAGCGTGTTCGAAAAGTAAAAATTAGAGTCCCAGGTGTGGGAAAATTGAGTACCTTATTCCAATCGAAATATCAAATGAGGTGGAGTATTCGGTTCCAACACTATTATTTGGGTAACTGCAGAACACTTTTAATCCAATTAAAGAGAGTTTCACATCAAACCAAATACCTCACTCCTTGCCCTGTAAAAAGGGCCATTGGGCTTACCCTTTGATACATAATTTTTAGGGAGAAATTTTTGAGTGACTATACTCATTTTTAGGGATAGAAGATTATTGTGAGACAACTTACTATAATCTTGATTTATTGATAAAAACATCTACTCATTCTTGCAATTTATTTTTGTCTTTCATTATAGTAGCTTAATTATTATATTTGGATTAGTGTGAAATTTATTATACATAATATTGTCATGTTAATTTAATTATTTGTCGATTACCTATTCGTTTTAATTGTTATAAAAAAATTGATATTCATTTAAAAATGACATGGGAGTGCATTTTAAAACCATCAAAATTATTTTGGCGAATAACATTTTGAGATTTAAAAATAGTATTTTTTGATGGATTATGCTTGCACTTTTATTGTTTTGATAGTCCATACTTAGATACATTTGCGAACTTTAAAACTTCTATTTTCTAAGGGAAGAGGGATTTTAGTCGTCTATTAAAGACGTTAAAAATATTTCAAATGAAATCAATATATATCCGAATTAAACACGATGAGAGGTGAATTAGTTTGAGTTACAAAAAAGGAATGCCAACATTAAATTAATATGCGATATTAGTTACGTGATAAATAGACCCCTAATCCTAATTATTTCCACATTTTTTACAACTCTCGTGCGTTGATCTCTTTATTGTAGTTTCTTTTGTTTAGCTTAATTGCAATTATCATTTGTAAACTATATTGTATAGTTGAAAATTTAAAAACTTATTACGAATCAATAAAATCTTTATTGGTTCGACTCATACTTACACTCGTTATTCTATAATAACTCGTGAACTTACATTAATTTATAATTTGATAACAAATTTTTGGCTCCATTGTTGGGAATTTGCTTTCAATTTAAAGTTATTTTAAGACTAATTTACTCAGTGTCAACATAAAAACCCATAAAAATATTTTTTTTTAAAAATAGAAAACCCCCATATATATATATATATATATATATATATATATATATGGATTTATTACACTTAGGCCTCCTAGACTATACTACTCCCAACACTTTACCACCAGTTCTTTCAATTTTTTCAATTCACCCCCTAACTTTGAAAACAACTACAATTAACCCCCTCATGTCTAAATGTGTTAACTTTTGGCGTCAAATAACACATGGCAGCCTTTTTGACTTTTTCAAAAGGGAGTTTTTTGTATTTTACCCCCTTTTTTAAGAACCCTTAACTCATTTTCTCTCTCTCTCTCTCTCTCTCTCTCTCTCTCTCTCTCTCTCTCTCACGAACACACACACACATAAACAGATCTAGGGAAGGGTGGGGGGTGTAACAACCCGAGGTCTTGGAGACAACGAGTAATTTATTTTGGGAGAAATAACTAATATTTTATTGGAGAAATAATTGAATTGGCAATTGAGGTCAAAATTTGAAGTCGTTAGAAAGAGTGTCGAATGTCGATTCTGAGGGTACCATAGTGTCCGGGAGGGCCGAGAAAGTCGAAATGAATATAATTGGGGTCTATTTAGGTTCTGAAATAAATTAGGACCATTTGATTCGAATTAAAGTCACCGAGTCATTTAAAGTGTGTATTATCATTTAAAGATGTGTACCTTGGCAGATTAGGCTTAAAAAGACTACGGGAGATATTTCTCCCAATAAAGAGAGAGAAATAGAAAGAAAGAAAGAGAGAAGAAGAAAGAAGAAGAAAAGGAAGGAGAAAAGAGAGAGAAAGTGGAGATTTTCGACCAGTACGCGATCCTAAGGCGAATTCAGACCCTACGAACCTGAGGGAAGTGATTAAACTTGCTAAATAATTGTTGTGTACCATTTATTGCATGATTTGTGGATGAAATTTTATGGGTTTTAGGTTTAGTTTAACAAAACCTATCTTTTGGGTATAATCTTATATTTGATATGTAGATCTTTGATTTGAGGATAGAAATTAGTTTATATGTATTCTAGGATGATTATTGATGATATATATGTGATTGGGTTGAAGAGAAATGGAGAGAAAATGATTAAAATGGATTTTGAGATTTTTGGCTTACTAAAAAGTAGCAATTTTCGAGGTTTCTGAAGGGACGAATCAATTCGGCCTCCTACCGAATCGATTCAAAATTATGCAGGTGCCCAGGTCTGAGTGACCAAATCGATTCGGACTCCAACCGAATCGATTCGGCCTGAGACAGAATCCCAGGTCTGATGAACCGAATCGATTCGCCTTCCTGGCTGAATCGATTCGAAAACAGGGCTTTTGAGGGATTGTTTTTCTAAAAAGGATTTCATCCCGTTTTGTTCGAGGTTACCGATTGGGGATCTCTATAGGAGATATTTGGAGTATGTTTTGGAGACTTTTAGAGAGTTTCCCTTATAAGAAATTTTAGAGTCATATTGACTATATTTGAGGAATACTGATTCGAGATTTTGGTATTTTCTAAGTGGGGAAGGCCACCTTGATTGGAGACTCTTTTGAGATAATTATAAATTCATATAGAAGAATGATAATTAGTGATGATGGATCTTAGGATCCAATCCCAAATGGGATAACTTTAAAAGGCTCGTAAAATGAATTGAACCCCATTATGGATGGAGATTTATAAATGCTATTTGAGGTACAAACGGATATAGAAATATCCTTATTGATGCTTAATTTGGGAGATATCTCACACAATGAGAAATGCTAATTGAGGTGCATTAGGATAAAAGAATATCATTAACTTAAAAAAAGAATTGAGAGACAATTCACAATTAGAAGCGACATGTGAGCTTCAAGCGAGAAATAGTATAGTGTATACTAAGTGGGGAAGATGTGTGAGAAATTACGATTAGCGTATCTAGAGAGAGAGATACTAATCAATGACATTAAATCCATTGCGCCTAAGAGCGTATAATGAATATGAAAATGATGTTGCAAGTATACCTTATATGATGGTGTATATACTTGTTATGCATACCCCCTCCTTGCTACCATTGGGAAGTTTCGTGAGTAGAGGGTGAGCATCCTAGCTCAAAGAGCAGGGTGTAGATATTCCCCAGGTCATAGTCGTCCATGGTGGTCAGAGAAATAGTATAGTATATATACATTTATTTATTTTGGGGGTGAGAGGTAGTGGGTATGTGTCGCTCTCACTTTCCGGTTAGGAGTTATGACCGCTTTTCGGGACGTCGTGTGCGTGAGTTGATCACGAGGTGGGTGTCATAAAACCCAACCAGGTGACCCCAGTTTGCTACGTATATGGGATGCTGAAAGATGATAGCATGTGAGCCTGCGTCCTTTGAGTTATAGCTCGGTTGGATGGTTATTATTGCTTGTGTTTGTAGTTGGGTATCAAGGGCATAATGGACCTCAACGACCTACATTACCAGGATTAGTGTATCGAGGGGGTTCGTTGTTTGGATTTAGTTTCGACGAGACGTCCCACGCACGAACCGCAGTGTAATGTTGGAACTTGGGGATAAGTTTAGTCCTTAATGCTCATAATTATCTATATATATATATCACCTATCCCGACGATCGATAGTGCCAGGAGTAGTGTAACGGGGGGGTTCCTTGTTTGGATTTCGCTTCAGCGAGACATCCCACGCATGAAACGCCGTGTACTGTTGAGAATTGAAAATATTAATTCATTAAAACTGGATAATAATTTGGGTTACATGCATCATGCATTGAGGGCATAATGAGCCTCGAGGATTAATACGGTCAGGAGTAGTGTAACGGGGGGGTTCCCTGTTTGGATTTCGCCTCGGCGAGACGTCCCATGCACGAAACGCAGTGCCGTGTTGTGAATCGAGAGGAGTGTAGTCTTTAAATTCATGATGCTAATAACACATATATAAATACTATAATAATAATTATATATATGGTTTCATGCCTTATAAGGGCATCACTAGAATATAAAATTCTAGTAAATGAGAATGTTGATGTATTGTGTTGATGTGGTCATGATTGGATCATGTAACTTTATATGTTCAACAAATGAACATTATAAATATAACTATAACTATTACATTAAAGTTAATATATATAATTTATAGATTATAGGAATAAAATGTAGATTGGTAGATAGGTTAGATGGTTTCACTTAAATACTCTTTTGGGTTTAAGTTAGAATCCTCTTACCTAAATAGAATCGGGCATCCATTTGGAGATCACGTGCATACGCTTAGTGCGCGCTTTAGTTGAGAGGTGAGTTGGATTATTATGGAGAGTTCGATTCCACCTTAATCATATAATAATGCATTTATAATTATTATGCATTTTAATACACTTGCTATAAAATGTTTTTCAACTTGGGCTCTGACCCGTTTATATTTTCTCCTCCAGGTATATATTGTATTACTTTAGGTGTTCCTCCGCAAGGACGCCATTGATGTTCATCCATCCTGTATTCGCGGAGCTGTGACAGTAGCGGACTGTTGCAGAAATTTTTTTTAGTCGATTCCTATCTTTGTATATCTAGATTAGGATTCAGTTTGTATATTGAGTTAGTATTCAAGTGTTGTAGATTAACACTTTCATATTTTATTTCTTAGATTATTGTATTGTCTGTTACCCGACAACATATTCAGGTATTTCATTGTTGAGATTTTGATGTACATTGTATTGTACTCACCATATTATTGGAGTTTGTACATTTCACTCATCATAGTTAGATGTATATTGTTGGTTAAGTTGCATTATTAGTTTTGTTGTTGTTGTTAAATAAAAAGTTTTAAATTTTTGACAATCCACTTTTAATGATTTCGGGTAGTTAGCCTTATATTATTAGTATTGTCAATTGATGCTGAGACTGTGCCATCTGAGATACCTGATTTAATGTAGTATAGGGCTGACCACCCGTTATTATTTTGAGCGGGTTGTCACAGGGGGTTAATCAATGGTGGGGACTGGTGTGGGGAGGAGGTATGGAAATTATTTATTATTTGTAGGAAATGACTTTTTTTATTTCTAATGTATATGTTGGAAATAATTTCAATTGCTGAAAATAAATTATATACTGGAAATAATTTATTTTGTTGGAAATAATATTTTTTTTACCGAAAATAATTTTTATTCGTGGGAAATGATTTTTTATTTCTAATTTATATGTTGGAAATAATTTCTATTTCTGGAAATAATTTATATTACTAGAAATATTTTTTTATTGCTGGATATAATTTTTATTTATGGGAAATGATCTTTTATTTCTTAAACTATTTTATTATTGCCATAAGTCATATTTTATCCGCTAAAAATAATTTATCACTGCTGGAAATCACTTTAAAAAAATCATATTTTAATTTTTTTTTTTGTAATTTTCACAATTTTAATTGTTCACTTACATAGATATTTTTAAATGAATTTTCTATTTTAATGTTTTTTTAGAAATTATTTTAAATATATCTTCTGAATTTGTTTTTAGTTTTACAGATTTTCAATCTTTTTTGGTATTTTTATGTACATATTCATTCTTTCCAAGTGTATTTTCCAATACGTATTAATATTTTAAATATGTTTTTCTAAATCTTTTTTTTTTGAATTGTGAATGCTAGAAATCATAATTTAAATGCTTAAAAAAATTATATTGGTGAAAATCATTTTTTATTAATGGAAATAATTTATTTTCGTGAGAAATAATTTTTTCGTCAATTAGTTGCTAAAATTTTGTAGATTTTAAATATTTTTTGGTAATTTTTTGAATTTTTAAATATATATTTGTTTTTTCAAAAAAGTCCAACATTTTTTTTTATATTTTTATAATGTTTATTAGTATTTTCTTAATTTTAAATATTTTGTAATTATTTAAAGATTTTTTTCAAAAAAAAATTACGTTTGGACAAAAATGCCCTTGCTTGAGGTCAGGTGCCACGCACATGACTAATAATTTTTGCCAAAAGTTAACTTTTTTAGACGACGGGGTGGTAATTATAGTGGTTTTCAAAGTTCGGGGGTGAATTGAAAAAATCGAAAAAAGTGGTGGAAAAGTATTGGGAGGGATATAGTTGGCCTAAGTATAACTAACCCTACATATCAGGTGATCAGTCTTTTATTAAATGAAACAGGTTTTCCATTTGGTTCATTCTTAACATCAATGTCGAAAAGTATATTAATTACTAATCGCCTCTTATTTAATTAAGTCCGTGTCAATTTTTTCATCTCTCATAAAATAACTAATAATACTAAGCGGAACTAATTTAAAACGTTCACACAATTAATAGAGTCTAAACCATCACAATGAGTAAATAGATAAAAGTTTTACCGAATAAACCATCAACTACAAATTCAAATCCCAAAATAAAATCAACAGTAAATAACTGAATCCCAATGTAAGTCTGAACTGAATAATTGAATAAATAAAGTCTAAATAGGGAAACATGCCTAACTGAGATACTGAAATGAAATCCTACATTTGGAATGAAAAATGCATGCTTCTAATCAAGTCCTTCAAGCCTCCACAGTGCTGCACCTAATCATCCCTGGAATGGATTTTCAAGTTTAGCGTCCCTGTGGCTGGATACCTAAAATGTTTTGAAAATATTTTGACATGGGCCACAACCCAAGTAAAACATTTTGAAAATATTTATCAAGTATTTAAATCACAATTTAAATCAGTTATTTATTACACATGTATTATTTAAGTACACTCACCTGAGATCCTCACTTCTCAACTAATGGGCATGCCTAATGTATTCTACCTAACTAGTATCGCTCTTACAAATAGTTAATGTATTTGCCTATTTTCACTAAGTCTCGTTCCCTCGTATTTTCCATATGACCCAATATTACAGTCTCAATAATAAGTTTATTTATTATCATTTTATTTTTGAGTCAATCATTGAAGTTTCACTACTTAAATTCTTTTATATATACATCCTCTATCAATTCTACTATTTCACATAAGTAGATATATTACACTGGTATATATATTCATCACACATATAATATATATACAATTATATCATCCTCGAAATGGTCCTATTGATGCTTGCATACTCTGCTATCAAGTCCGTGTACCTCTCGTACTCGAATAAGGACTATTGGTTCGGTATGTCTCCTCGAACCCAAAATCAATTAATATAGTAGTGGAGGCGAACATGGTCATAAGCCTTTGGGATATACACACATACCTAACATACCCAAGTGACATGCCAATCCAACTAATACCCGACACATAGTGGATCGCCCTAAGTTCCATGTTCTGGGGCACTAATCCAAACATCACTGGAATCGTCAAGGTGGTATTGCCCTCTGCGCGTAAACCTCCTGATAGCAAGCAGTGTAGGAATGTTCTCACACATAATCAAATCATATGTGTATAGGTATTCACACAACCTATTTATATATTATTCAACACGTATACACATAACCCAATTTCGTCAACTCGTATGTAATATATATTCGACGTACTATAAATTTTAATTAAACTTCCAATTTGTATAATTTCGAGTATTACTCACTACTTTAATATTCCTAATTACCCATTCTGAAATCTGTAGTTAATCCCATCGTACCTTACGGGTCATAAACAAACGTCCACTCATCCCTATGTAACTCTTCTGGAATTTCATTCATTTATCACTTTCAGATATTTTCTCAATTATTCCACTACTTAATTCATCTCAATTTATGTAAACCAGTTTCCACTTTAGGCCTACTGTCATTTTTTTAATTATCTCTATAATTTAAAAATAGCCTAAAAGTCCCCATCACGAATTTTTCATAATTTCTAAGCTTAAAAGAATTAATTTTCAATTCTGGGAAAATTGTATCGATTCACCCAATGGTCGAATCGATTCACCCTTAGGCCGAATTGATTCGAAAAGAGCCATGGGACTTCTTCTTCCTTTTCTTGTTACGAATTTTTATGCTATTAAATTCCTTAAGCTTTCAAATCTTCATCTTAAATCCTAAATTATCATATCTAATCATCAAATAATCATGTAAGGATGATTTCTAACGTAAATCATGAATAAACTCCTCACAATTTCATCCTATAATCAAATTTAACCTCTCATAATCATTATCCCTAAAGTTTTGTGTTCTTTCTATAAATTCACTGAAGCCCATATTTAGTTCATGATTCAAATCCCAAAATCTTGATTTTATTTTCTCTATGCAATTGGATTTATTCTACATAAAATCCTATTCTCAATTAGTATTTTTTTCTCATCAAATTTCAAGGGTACACTAATTATTCCTCATTCAAAGTTACTATTCTACATGGGTATTATAACTCATAAAAAGATTTCAAGTTAAATACTTGCCTTATATAGAAGTGGTCTGATTTTATCCTTTGTGATGAAGCTTCTATTCTAATCTTTCCTCCAACAATGGTTATGATGCTAAAATAAGCTTGAATTCTCCAAAATCCTCTCCTAGGCTCCAAGAAAACTCTTCCCCTCCTCTATACTAGCCTCCACTTGTTTTCTACTCTTTTTATCCTAACGTCCTATCACCACAACTATATATAATCCTTGAAATTTCGAAATCCCCTTAACCCTAGGTTATAAAATGACTAAAATGCCCTCTTGGGCTGTCGATTTGGTCTAAAGTTGCCTCGGAACCCGAACTACACACCTGAGTATACTATTTTGACTATTTTGGTCGTTGCGAACTCATCTGCGACCTCAAAATTATCATCTGAATTACTCATAATTTATTTCCTATCTCGTCCTCTTTTAGTCCACACACGACATCAAGTTGAGATAACATACTGTCACATCACTGTCACAAGTTATAACGTCAAATATGTAATTACTATTCACTTGGTAATTTTATTCAATAACATTAATCGTTTCTCTCCTATTAATAATTTAAACAACCCACAATATTTAATTTCCATTCAATTACGCCACACGTGTAATTCAAATTTAAGCAAATTAATTCATTTTTAATTCCTCAAAAATACGGGTTGTTACATACTTCCCCCCTTACGAGGGAATTTCGTTCTCAAAATTCAAATGTACCCGTGGTGAATAACTCTGGATAATTCTCATGCATGTCATCCTCCCGCTCCCATGTTGATTCATCTATATTATGGTTCCCTCACTGAACTCTAACCAAGGGTGCCACCTTTAACCACACATTTAAGCACAACTTATGCTCACTACGATCAAGAATCGCCACCGGTCTCTCCTCATATGAGATCTTGGGCTTCGTGTAAATATCCTCCAATGGAACATGCCAAAAATCTCTCTCACTCCTCCGTTATCTCTTCAGCAATGACACATGAAATATGTCGTGAATCCACTGAAGATGCTCTGGTAATCCCAATCTCTAAGCCACTGAGCCTACCTCCTCAACGAAAAAAATGGGCCCACATATCTCCGTGCCAATTTTACTTTCTTTCCAAATCTCATTGGAGACACTCGCACCAATACCTGGTCACCAACCTCAAACTCAATTTGTCTATTATCTGCATCTACGTAACTACTCTAACTATCTTGTGATATCCAGATGCGCCCTCAAATTAACTCAATCTTTGCAGTGGTGTCCTGAATCATCTCTGGACCCAATAACTTGTTATCCCCTACCTCCAACAAATAAGTAGAAGAACAACAAGGCCGACTTTATAATGCCTCAAAAGGTATTATGCCAGTGGTGAATTGGTAAGAGTTATTATAAGCGAACTCTACCAATGAAAGGTACTTCTCACATCCTCCCTTGAAATCGAGTATACACATTCAAAGAAAATCCTCAAGCATGTGATTAACCCTCTTAGTCTGCCCATTTGTTTGTAAATGATACGCTGTACTCAATCGTAAATTTTTTCCTATTGCCTCCTGCAAAATCCGATAGAAATGGAACAAAAAAATCTTATCCCAATCGAAAACAATATTAAGCAGGACCCCATGTAAGCGTATTATCTCAGCGATAAATAACTGTGCATACTTCTTTGTCTCAAAATCAGTATGAACTGGAAGGAAGTGAGCCACCTTGGTCAACTGATCCACTACGACCCATATAGAATCATGACCTCACTGCGATAATGATAATCCAGTGAGAAAATCCATGAATATATTCTCCTATTTCAACACGGGAGTATCTAATGGCTGTAACATCCATATCGGTCTCTGGTGGTCCACCTTTACTAACTAGCAGGTAGCACACTTTGAGACAAACTTTGCTATGTCTCGTTTCATCCCTGACCACTAATACTATATAAGCGTGTACTTGTACATCTTATCCCCACCAGGATGTACTGAAATTAGGACTCGTGAGCCTCTGACATCACTACATGCCTCAAATCATCACCCTTTGGAACCACAAGTCTTCCATTAAAACATAAGCCACCATCTGAATTGATCGAGTACCTATTTGCCCTATCAGTTAATAACTGGTGAACTTTGTCCTGGCAGTATCGATCATCTGCCTGTGCTTTCACCACCCTCATCACAATCTCAAGAGTGACAACTAATACGAACATGCATAGCTTAGTAATCCCATCGTCATGTCAAATATCTCTCCACTTAGCTTTCAAAGTTGTTGTTATCTCACCTACAAGTTTTTGACATAATGCGTTAGCCACCACATTAGCCTTTCCAGAATGATACGGAATATCAAACTGGAATTCCTTTACCAACTCCATCCACCATCTTTGCCTCATGTTTAGATCTTTCTGCGTGAATAGATAATGAAGCGATTTATGGTCCGTGAATAAAGTAAATTTCTCCCGTAACAAATAGTTCCTCAATATCATCAAGGAAAATTGAACTGTAGCTAACTCCAAATCATACGTGCGGTAGTTTTTCTAATGGGGCTTAAGCTTATGTGTCGCATATGCTATGGTACTCTCCACTTGTTGCAACACACCCCCAAGTCCATACAAGGATGCATCAGTATAGACATAATATGCCACTCCTCCCTTAAGAAATGTATGTACTGGTGTTGAGGTCAATGTTTCCTTTAGCTCATCGAAAGATAACTAACAATGGTTATCCCAAATAAACAACACTCATTTGTGAGTCAAGTTTGTCAAGGTCCCAGCAATCTTCGAGAAACCCTTAATGAACGTCTGATAATATCCTGCCAACCCTAAAAAGCTGTGAACCTTGATCGATGTCGTGGGTTGTCCCCACTCCCTTACCGTCGATACCTTACTCGAATCAACATTTATACCCTTCTCAGAAATAATATGGCCCAAAAATTGCACCTCCCGAAGCCAAAACACATATTTAGTAAACTTTCTGTACAACTAATGCTCTCTAAGTGTCTGTAACACCCTACGTAAGTGCTCGACATGCTCATCCTCAAAGCGAGAGTATACCGGATTATCATTGATGAACACAATCACAAAATGGTTAAGGAACTCTCGAAAACCCCGGTTCATCAAATCCATAAACAATACTAGTGCATTGGTGAGTTCGAATAGAATCACCCTAAACTATTAAGACCCATATCGAGTAAAAAAAAGAGTCTTAGTACACGAAATTGATGATAATCGGATTGCAAATCTATCTTGGAGAGGTAAGTTGCTCCCCTCAGCTGGTCAAATATCTCCTCAATACGAGGAAGTGGATATTTATTTTGGATTGTGACCTTATTCAACTCTCTGTAGTCAATACACAATTGAAGCGACCCATCCTTCTTCTTGACAAATAGAATTGGTGCGCCCCACGGTGAAGTACTCTGTCAAATAAAACCATGTCCCAAGAGCTGCTGAATCTACTCTCTCAACTCCTGCATCTCAGATGGGGCCATGCTATATGGAACTCGAGATATAGGTCTCGTAATCGGTCCTAGGTCAATAATTAAATTAAACTTTTGACTAGGCGATAATCCGAGTATGTCGTGGAATACATCCTCGAGCTCCCTAACGACTGGAATCGAGTCTAATGAAATAACTACCTCATATGAGGTCTCCTCTTCAATGTAAAATAGATGTGTGCTCGACACTCCCTCAGGAAGAGGCATCGCCACTAAGAGCATCTCATGTCCTGGTATCGAGAATACAATAGTCCTCCCATAACAATCTACCATCGCTTGATAACCACCTAATCGATCCATCCCCAAGATAACATCATACCTCTCCATAAATAGTACAAGAAGATTGGATGGTAAGCACAATCTACCCACACCGATATCCAAACCCTTATAAATCGTGTGTATAAGGAACCCACTACCCATAGGTGACTCCGCACACATAAGAAGACTACCATTTATCTCTAATAGGCCGATATCTCGTGAAAATCTAGTCTCTATAAAATAATGTAATCGCCCCTTTATTTCTTACCCTACTGGATGGGAACATCGCCTCTATTTCTCCCCTTCACATAGAAGAGATGGTCTTGATAACGTAACAGTGCATCATTAGGGACGTCCATATAAGTCACCAATGCGGTATTACTAATCAAGTGCTGGCGGATCATCCAAGCCAAACCATCCATAAACCTCCTTTCTTCCTTTTGTTTCGTGTTCACCTCGTATGGTACGAAATTAGCCAAACGAGTGAACTCTTTCTCATATTCAGTAACATAGTGATCACCCTGAGTCACCTCACTAAACTTCTTCCTTATCTTAATTTTTACGACTGGTGGAAAATATTTGCGGTCAAATCACACCTAAAAATCAGCAATAGTCATAGTATTCCTCTCAACAATGGCGGTAACTGCCTCCCACCACTGTAATGCTGCCCCAACCAACCTGAAAGTAGTAAGCATCTATCTATGCACCTCACTGCAGTCAACCATACCTAAGTGGTGCTGAATATCTGTCTTTCACTAACACGCTGCAATCACGTCAGAACTCCTTTTAAATTCTAGTGGGTGGCCCTTTTCGAAAGCCTCCCTAACCCTCTGCCACTTTATCGGTCATGGGTGTGCCTGAACCCCTGGTGCCACTGGCTGCGGTGGTTGCTGGACCTGAGGAAAATGTTGGGTCATGGCAGTTATAGCTGCATTCACTACCTATGCATATATCGCCGCCACCATAGTTGTTGTCATTTTCCCTTGTGGTGCTGGTGGATGCAATGCCTTTGGTTCCGGCTGAACTTTCCACGCATTATTTTGAGCCACTTATCTTATTGCTCCTCTATCCTTGGTGGAATCCTAAAATGGATTCAGATTGTATGAGTTCATAGTCAATACAATTATAAAAGTAGAAAAACGAATCTCAAAAGCGTAATCATGAAGGAAACAGTCCAAAGAATAGTGCTTTAAGTCAAAGAGCGTTCTCTGGAAATCGTAGTAAGTTGTATATATCCTATGGATACTAAAACCTGATGCTCTGATAGTTTATGTGAGACCCCACTCAATTAAATACCAGGTGATCAGTCCTTTATTAAATTAAACAGGTTTTCCATTTGGTTCATTCTTAGCATCACTATCGAAAAGTATATTAATTACTAATCACCTATCGGTTAATTAAGCCGATGTCAATTTTTTATCTTCCATTAAACAACTAATAATAATAATCAGAACTAACAAAAACATTCACACAATTAATAGATTATAAACCATCACAAGGAGTAAATAGATAAAAGTCTTGCCGAATAAAGCATCAACTACAAATCCAAATCCTAAAATAAAATCAACAATAAATAATTGAATTCTAATATAAATCTGAACTGAATAACTGAATAAATAAAGTCTAAATAGGGAAACATGTCCAACTAAAATACTGAAATGAAATCCTATATCGGGAATGAAAGATGGATTCGTCTAATCAAGTCCAGCAAGCCTCTATAGTGTTTCATGTAATCGTCCTTGGAATAGATCGTCAAGTCTGGCGTCCCTATGGATGGACACCTAAAAAGTTTTGAAAATATTTTGACACGGGTCAGAGCTCAAGTAAAACATTTTGAAAATATTTAGCAAGTATTTAGATCAAAATTTGAATAAGTTATTTATTACACATGTATTATTCACGTACACTCACCTGAGATCCTCACCTCTCAACTATTGTGCTTGCCTAACGTATTCTACCTAACTAGTATCACTCTCATGACTAGTTAATGTATTTTACTATTTTCACTAAGTCTCATTCCCTCAGATTTCCCCATACGACCCAATATTACAGTCTCAATAATAAGTTTATTTATTCTCATGCTATTATTGAGTCAATCATTTAAGTTTCACTAATTAAATTATTTTAGATATACATCCTCTATCAATTCTACTATTTCACATAAGTAGATATATTATACTGGTATATATATTCATCACACATATAATATATATACAATTATAGCATCCCTAAATTGTTCCCTAGTGATGCTGGCATACTCTGCTATCAAGTCCCAATACCTCTCGTGCTTAAACAAGGACTATTGGTTTGGTATGTCTCCTCAAACCCAAAATCAATCAATATAATAGTGGAGGCGAATATGGTTTTAAGACTTTAGGATACACACATACCTAACGTACCTAAATGACATGACAATCCTACTATTACCCGACATAAAGTGGACTGCCGTAAGTTCCATGTTCTGGGGCACTAATCCAGACCTCATTGGAATCATCAAAGTGGGATCCCCCTCTCTGCGTAAGCCTCCTGATAGCAAGTACCGTAGGTATGCTCACACACATAATCAAAACAAATCTATAGGTATTAACCCAACCTATTTATATATTATTCAGCAGGTATACACATAACCCAATTTCGTCAACTCGTACGTAATATATATCACTCGTATATTCAGCGTACCATAAATTTCAATTAAACTTCCAATTCCTATAATTTCGAGTATTATTCACTACTCTAATATTCCTAATTACCCATTCTGAAATTCGTAGTTAATCCCATAATATCTTATGGGTCATAAACAAAGGCTCACTCATCCCCACGTAACCCTTATCAAATTTCATTCATTTATTACTTTCGGATATTTTCTCAATTATCCCACTACTTAACTCATCTCAATTTATGTAAACCAATTTCCACTTTAGGCTTACTGTCATTTTTATATTCCTTTCTATAATTTAAAAATACCCCAAAAGTCCCCATCCCGAATTTTCCATAATTTCTAGGCTTAAAAGAATTAATTTTCAATTCTAGGAAAATGGAATCGATGCGCCCAATGGCTGAATCGATTCGCCCTAGGACAGAATTGATTCGTAACATCCTTTTGGTGTTACGAATTTTCATGCTATTAAATTCCTTTAGCTTTCATATCACCATCTCAAACCCTCAATTATCATATCTAATCATGTAAGGATGATTTATAATGTAAATCATGAATAAACATCTTACAATTTGATCTTATAATCAGATTTAAAATCTCCTAATCATTATCCCTATAGTTTTGTGTTCTTCATACATATTCCCTAAAACCCAAATTTAGTCCATGATTGAAATCCCAAAATCTTGATTTTATTTTCCCTATGCAATTTGATTTATTCTACATAAAATCCTATTCCTAATTAATATTTTTTTCTCATCAAATTAAAAGGGTACACGAATTATTCCTCATTCAAAGTTACTGTTTTACATGGGTATTATAACTCATAAAAAATATTGCAAATTAAATACTTTCCTTGTATATAAGTGGTCTGATTTGATCCTTTATGACTAAGCTTATCTTCAAATCCTTCCTCCAACAATGGTTGTGATGCCAAAGTAAGCTTGAATTCTCCAAAATCCTTTCCTATGCTCCAAGAAAACTCTTCTTCTCCTCTCTATTGGCCTTAACTTATTTTTTACTCTTTTTACCCTAGCCTCCAATCACGACAACTATATATAATCCTTGAAATTTCGAAATCCCCTTAACCCTAGGTTGTAAAATGACTAAAATGCGCTCTCGGGGTGCCCGTTTGGTCTAAAACTATCCCGAAACCCGAACTACACACCTGAGTATACTATTTGACTATTTCCACCCTTACGGACTCATCTGTGACCTCAAAATTATCATTCGAATACTCATAATTTTTTTCCTTCCACACATGACATCCGATTGAGATAACATAATGTCATGTCAATGTCACACGTTATAACGTCAAATATGTAATTACTATTCACTTAGAACTTCTATTCAATAACATTAATCAATTTTGTTCAATTAATAATTTAATCAATCCATAATTCTAAATTTCGATTAAATTACGTCACACATGTAATTTAAATTTAACCAAATTAATTCATTTTTAATTTCTCAAAAATATAGGTCGTTGCAATATATATATATTCTACTCCAATTTTCGTTTTTCAAAAAAATCAAGAAATAATTTTTATTTCCAGAACTAATTTTTATTTTTAGAATACAAAATATTAAAAATAAAAAAAAATTATTTCATAAGTTCGTTTGTTTGTTTTTTAGTGTTAAATACACCACGAATCCTTGTGTCTTGTTATTTTTTTATTATTTTATTTGTCGTACTTTACACTTTACGTAGTTTTTGTGTGTAATTTTTCACCAGCACATTAAAAAAAATATAAAAAGAAGAAAAAGGCAAAAAAAGGGGTAAAAATGAAGTAAAAATATAGGAAATGGATTCAACGGTATTCGGACATGAAGAATACTTATGAAATCTTGTCACGAGCACAAGGAACTCTCCAAGACGAATGAAACGTAGGCGACGTTTCTCCCAATCGACTTAAACTTCGGCCCGGCGTAATCGGGTGACCTAAAAAAGTCCACGTCGAAGTTACATTTTTTTGTGCTCACACATCGTTAAATTTCGCATGTAAATTATCACGTTGCATAAATTGACTTAAGGAAAAAATCGGTGTGAAACATAAAGTGAGGATTTCATCACCCTTCCTTCATCTAAAAATCACTAAATAACCAAGCATTTTTATATCCCCAACCATCACATTTAATTTAAAATCAAATTGAGATTTGCCTTAGGATATCACCTAGCTCGTAGGAAATCTCTTAATGAGGCTATAATTTAAAGCTCCTCCAACGTGAACATATCAAATAGGTTCAGTTTACCTTGTCTAGGATTGGTGGTTTTTAAAGTTATTTAGTACCGCCCACCTACCTGGAGGTAAAGTCATGATTTGAGGCGATAGCCATGGTTAGTCGTCTTTTAAATCGTCCCTTGTCAAAGAGTCGAAGTTGTATGATTAGGAAGATTAATTTACAGACCCTTGTTGTCGTTGATTAATCTTGAAAATACTAGATTTTAAAATTCATATTCCCCTCACCAAAATTAGATAATTAAATTTGCTACGTGTTAACTAGGAATTACGTGGTTTGAGTCAAATTATTTTCTTTAGTTTTATTCAAATATATATATAATTTGCAAAAATTTAAACAAAAAAATCTTAAAGGATAAAAAGAGAAAACAAAATAGAAAAATTCGAGCGAGCTCGATGTATGCACAATTGGTATCAAGATCATACCGGTCGTTTGTTGACTATGGGGTCTAGCATTACCAATACTTACGTAATCATATTTTCAATATTCACTAATATAGGAATTAGCACCACGTACCCTTAAAGATTAACTTTATCCAACTAGGTCTAGTCAACCTTCATGAATACGTCTACTCGAGCACAACGCGAACAACTTTCAATTCAGTTCGGGAACAATAAAATTTTTGCCCGTGTATCAGGGAACTAAAAAAGAGAATGCCTACCTTCATGTTCGTGAATTCGAGGACATATGTGGGACTATTAAGTACCAATAACTCACCGACGAGATTGTTAAACTTAAATTGTTCCCATTCTCATTTAAAGACAAAGTAAAGAGTTTCTTTAACTCATTAAAATCGGAGTCCATGACCACATGGAATCATATAAATGCTGAATTTTTATAAAAATTCTTCCCCAACCAAAAGACGACGTCGATACGTCACACCATCAACACATTTAGACAAAAAGATGGAGAAGCCTTATGGGTATATTGGGATAAATTCAAGGACTTTCTACAGTAATGTTTGCATTACGGGATTGAATTGGGCCGCTAAATCCAAATTATTATTACAGATTTAATTTTAATACTCGATCCATGACCGAGTCAATGTGCAACTATCACTTCATTGAGAAAATTAAGGTCGATGTTTGTGTATTCCTGGAAGACATAGCCAAGAAGTCCCACGTCCGATGAGGGTTTCACTCACTATGTCGAACAAAGTATTTATGTAAATGACAAAGTGGCCACCTTAGCCCGGAGTTGAGAAGCTTTAAATATGAGTAAATATAGAACAAATTTCGCACCCTCATCCATCCAACATGTATCCACCCTCATGTATCAATGTTGTGATGCTTTCAATTATTGGATTGAAAATTTCCCCACTCTCTCGACAAATACGTTTTTAGCCGAGCAAGCGAATGCCCTCTACCAAAAAGGGCACAAGTGTGACCCGTATTCTAATATGCATAATCTGGGCTGGTGAGACCACCCCAATATTTTTTCATCAAAAGGTCATACCGAAGAGGTGGAGTTCAGTCTTCAGGTAACCCACCCTCGAGTTTTTGAAAGAATTCCCCGCACCATCGTTTCCATTGTCCCAAAAGATCCAATCTTTAAATGATACGATGAACCTTCTTTCCCAAGGTAAACTTTAATTCCAGCAAATAACTCAAAATTTGTTCTAATCCACCAAGTAAAGCGTGCTCGTGAAAACTCAAGCCATTTCCAAACTCGAGGTTTAAATGAGATAACTGACGAACACGTTAAGTGAGAGAAATAAAAAAGCATTCTCGAGTCAACTCGAGCCTAATTTAAAAGGTAACATTCCTAGGGGGTTTATTATTCAAGACGACATGAACATGTCACACACCCAAGAGCATGAGAAATACATCATCAAGCTTAGGTTCGGCAAGGAAGTAGAGAATTATGTCTTATCACCCACCAACAGTGAATCTGAGAAATATAAGGAGAAGGAATATCCACCCGTGTATCCAACTTCCTACCCACCCACATCTTCTGAGCCATCTACAGAGACCTATGTGCCAAAATCTCTATTTCCTTAATGTTTGGTGCCATAAAGGAAGAATGCACAAGTTGATAAGATGTTGGAAGTATTCAAGAAAATAAAAATCAATAAGCCACTGCTTGATGGTATACAATAAGTCCCGTCCTACGCTAAGTTTTTGAAGGACCTCTCTACCTTCAAGAGAAGCACCAACGTAACTAAGAAAGATTTTCTTATCAAGTAATAAATCTCGATAATTTATTATCGAACTCCCATAAAGTATAAGGATCCCGAAACTCTGACGATATCTATCAAGCCCATCTATATATTGAGGCAAGCGTGCACTTTCTTCCATACCCCGTGCATGAGAAATTATGTTTAGGGGAGTTAAAGCCAACTAGGATCATCTTATCCTTAGTCGACCGTGCTGTGAAAATTACAAGATGTATCGTTAAGGACAACCTAATTAAACCAGGAGACTTTTTTTCTTGATTTCGTTGTTTGGACATCCTACAGGTGCAAAATCATGTTGCATAATTCATGTCATTTTGGGTTATCTTTTACTCGCCACATCTGATGTCATCATTAAGTTTCATAGCAGCCAATCAAACCTATCCTTTGCAAATATGACTATGGGCCTAAATTATTCAATTTTTCCAAACAACTACCCTATGATGATGAACTCATGGATGTCGACATAATTGATAGTATCATCCAAGAGACATTTGAATAAACTTATAATAATGACCCATTAGCGGCGTACTTTCCCTTTTTTAGATCCAAATTTAATGTCTAATAGTCAATCGTAGAATTTAACGCCCTCCTCAACTTCGCCCCTATCCTGGAAGTAGGAAGTTGGAAGTCTAAACTCGGGCCACTCTCTCTCTCCACATTATATATTCTTCCCTCGATTGTGAAAGCTCGTGAGCTTAAATTAAAGTCAATTCCTGAAACACTCGAATATAGATTCTTAGGTCTTTTTGATACCTTATCTTTTATCATAACGTCTCACTTAAACAAAGAACATGAAGGTAAGTTATTGTGTGTTCTCAAGGAATACAACGATTCCACAGGATGGACCACAGCCGACATTAAGGGGATAAGTCTATCGGTGTGCATGGATAGGATACGCCTAAATGACAATGCTAAAAATTCTCATAAATCATAACGTACACTTAACCCCTATAAAAAAGAGGTCTTCAAAACTTGATGTGGGTATAATTTATCCCATTTCTAATAGCCAATGCATTAGTACCATTTAAGTTGTCTCAAAGAAATCTAGTGCCACGGTGGTGAAAAATGACGATAATGACTTAGTACCCACTAGGATTCAAACAAGTTGGCACATGTGCATCAATTATAGGAAGTTGAATGCCGTCATAAAGAAGGATCATTTTCCTCTTACTTTCATAGACAAAATTCTAGAGAGATTAGTTGTCCATCCCTATTACTATTTTGTCGGCGGTTAAAATAACTTTCATTTGTCCATGTGGTACTTTTGCTTACCGATGCATGCCCATTGGGTTATGAAACGCACCCGCTACCATTTTTCTGTGCATAATGAGTTTTTTTGGATATGTTGGAACGATTTTTTGATGTCTTTATGGATGATTTTTTTTTTTATTTCAGGTCTAGTTTTGATGATTTCCATAACCACATCACTCTCATTATGAAGAGGTGTAAGGAAAAGATCATCGTGCTTAATTGTAAAAAGTTCCACTTTATGGTCAAACAAGGAATAATGTTAGGTCATATCAATTTGAAAAAAGGGAATCGAATTCGATAAATCAAAAAATAGCCTCATCGCTAATCTCCCGCCACCGAAAATCGTGTGTGAAGTTCAATCATTCTTAGGGCACATCGATTTTTACTAGAAATTTATTAAGGATTTTAGCAAAACTCTCTCGACCTTTGTGTAATCATATTGCCAAGGACACAACCTTCGATTTTATTATTGAGTTCCTTAAAGCTTTTGAAAGGCTAAAAAATGAATTGACATCCGCACTCATTTTGGAAACCTCGACTAGAGTCAGGCCTTTGAGATCATATGTGACTCTTTCGACTATGCCATAGGTCTAGTTCAAGGTCAGCGTAATGAGAAACTTCCACATGTTATATGCTAGGCCAGTAGGACTCTTAATGATTCCTAATCAAATAATTCCATGACTGATAAAGAGTTCATCAATGTTTTTTTTGGGGTAGAGAAATTTAGGTCTTACTTCATTGTCATTTTCACTAATCACTTGGCCTTGCGATACCTTTTGTCTAAGAATCATGCTAAGGCCTATCTCATTAGATGGATTGTGTTACTGCAAGAGTTTGACCTTAATATTTGGGACAAGAAAGGATGCAAGAATTATTGGTGGATCACTTATCTAAGTTGACTGTTAAATCATTTGATGCCACTAAATGATTCAGTTCCTGATGAACATTTGATGCTTGTCTCCCAGACTTCGTGGTTTGCCAATGTTTTGAATTATCTTGTGATAGGTGAAATGCCTCTGCATTGGCCTGAACCAGATCATTCTAATTTTTTAAAGGCAGCTAAGCAATTTTTAGGATGACCCATATCTCTTTAAGTATTAAACTGATCAAATCATTAGAAAGGGTGTCCCTGATCATGAAATCTAAAGAGTGATCTCATTATTCCATGACCAGTCGTATGAAGTACATTTTAACGCTAAGAAGGCCGTTGCAAAGATTTTACAATGTGGATTCTATTAGCCCACCATTTTTCAAGACTTTAATAATTACGGTAAGAGTTGTGACCATTGCTAAAGGTTAGGAAAGAATACACATCTAAACATGATGCCCTTAAATACCATTCTGATCATCGAGATTTTTTACTATTGAGGCATTAATTTTATTGGTCTATTCCCAAATTCCTACAAGAATATCTACATCCTTTTGGTGGTTAATTATGTATCTAAGTGGGTAAAAGTCATAAAGTGTAGGATGAATTACCCCACGTGATGTTTAAATTCATTCGAGAAAATATTTTCCCCTGTTTCGGCATGCCTCGAGCGATCATTAGTGATCAAGGGACCCATTTTTGTAACCGATCATTTGAGATTCTCATGAAAAAGCATTCGATCACGAACAAAGTTGGATGTTTGTATCACCCTCAAACCAATGGTCAAGTTGAAATTTCCAATAGGCAAATCAATAAAATCATTGAGAACGCAATGAATATGAATAGAAAGAATTGGTCCTTAATGTTGTTGGATGCATCGTGGGCTTATCGCATAACCTACAAACACCACTCGGTATGTTCCCGTATAGGCTTATCTATGGGAAATCTTCTCATATTTTGGTAGATTTAGAGCACAAGGCCTATTAGACCGTTAATACCTTCAATTTGAATTTATATATATATATATAATGAGCTCCAAATACGCCGAAGAGATTAGGAATGATGCGAGTCCAAATACGAGAACCAAAATGTTCCATGATACGAGTCCATCCTACGAAAGTCAATCAAACCTAGAAAAAAATTTCTCTTATACGATTCAAGGTTGCATGTCTTTTTCGTTAATTTGAGGTCTAGGTGATTCGGTCCCTTTGTCATGAGGACGGTCTACCCACATGGAGCGGTTGAGATAGAGAATCCTAAAAATGGTGAAAATTTCAAAGTCAAAGGTCAAAGGTCGAAGCCATATTCGGAATTCAAGATCAAAAAGTGGATGAGATTCTCCTCCAAGACCTTATATACCTAGAGTGAACATGAAGTTTGGTCATTTTTGTTATATCATAGTTTTTGTTTTGAATTTGTTCAAGAATTATGTGTTAGAAAAGTCCCTCATTGCGGTAATATCTTCATATCTTACCCGCCATATTTAATTTTTGTCTTTTACATTGAGGACATTGTAGAAATTAGGTTTAGGGGTATTGAGATCATTTTCTCCTCTTTGAAAGAAAAAATCATAAAAACATAAAAGTTTTCAACAATCGAAAAAGATGTTCCATATAATTAATTTTTGAATAAATTTCTTAATACATAAATAATTCATGGGTCTCTCAACTTATGTAAATTTTACACATTAGACAAATAATATGATCGAAAATGGATATTGAGGCAAAAGTTAATATACTTAACTCGTAAATGGGGAGATTTTAACCCATTGAAATTTTGTGCCATTCATCGTTTTCGAGATATTTAAATCTATACGACTTAAAATAACTGAAACTTTACTTCACTAATAAATTGTTAATGATCTCACATTCTTTGTTTTGTACGATTACTAAAAACAAAAGTCAAATGTTTAAATATCCAACGCTAGAAGTCTTAGTATGCCGTCTTAAGACACAAATCAACTTCACGGATCTTAATAAATGAGATTATACCATCATTTAAAAGACCAAAATTGTGCCTAAACTGACTTTTTACATTATTCTGTTGCAAGCCTATTTGTGCTAAAAAGAAAAATAAGCCTTTTATTGAAAACCATATATCTTAAAGACAATAAAAACATTAGGGTAAAATTACAATAGGAAAAAGGCCAAAAAAAGGAGGCTGCAAGAATAATGTGTGAAAAGAAAAGAACGAAAAAAGGGGAAGAAAGAAAGAAAAAAGGATGAGAGGATAAAATAAAAAATGGAAAAAAAGTATGTGAATTTGAAAAGAAATAGAAAAGAGAAGAGAAAATTGAAGGTTAAAAAAAGTGCCTAAAAGTCAAAATATAAAAAAATCTCTATATTCTCATAAATTCTGAACTCCAAAAATCGTTCTTTCTAACTAAAACCCAAGCATACAATAAAACTGAAGCAAGTACTAATCGATCTCAAGTAAACATATTTAAAGCGTGGAGAGAAGATGAATAGGATATATGGTGTGATTCAATATTTTCAAAAACTAATCTGATTTATCCTTTCATGAGATCATATTCATCCATTATAAAAAAAAAAGTGTTTATTTTGATTATGTATATTTGAAATTTGCTCATCCAAACTTACTCTTTTATTCACGTGTATTAACAAAAAATAATAGATTTCTGAGTATTCGATTGTGAGTGCATTCCGTGAGATTTTGAAATCAAAATGAACTTTTGAATAAGAAACGTAATGATCAAATATTTTTAAATGGACAGTTATATTATCTAAGCACACATGCATGATAAGTTATCATTGAAAAGTCAAGTTCTAATATATTTATGAAGTTTGCATTCAGACTTGGTTATATAACTTTTGTGCCTTTTGTATTAAGTCAAGTTATATAATTTTATGATTATATTCATTGTAGACCTAACGAGACAAAACTCATCCACTAGGGAAACCTAGGGGTTGAACGTCTTGTTGTAGATACAAAGTGCAATCGTGATTCCTAGTAAAGGGACTTTGATTTTAAATTTTAGTTTTGCTTGAGGACTAGGAGAATTTAGGTTTGGTGGTATTTGATAAGTGCATTATTTTGTAAATTGTATCCCAAAATCTATACCTTGCAAGTCCCATTTTATTTTATTTTATTTAATAAGTTCTTGGGACCATTTTGTTTAAGAAAGGAAAAACTTCAAGATATAATGAATTCAGATTCAACACGGTTATTTTAAGTCAAAAATGTGCACTTCAATTAAATAGTTTTCTTAAGCTAATTTGTGAAAAAGTTGCCTCTTGATGCAAATTGACTATCAACTAGACAAAAGCATCAAAAAAATGATTTTTACAGTCATTCAAAAAAAAGTTATTTTTAATTATAAGAAATTCAACAAGCGTGTTTGATAAGTAAAAATAAAAGTCCCGGTTCGTGAGAAATTAAGTACCTTATTTCAATCCAAAGATGAAATGACTAGGATTTTTCGGTTCCAACATTTTTATTTGGGTAACTGCAAAACACTTTTCGACTAATTAAAGAGAGTTTCACCCCAAACAAAATACTTCACCCCATGGACAATAGAAATGACCATTAGGCTGACCACTTAATACATAATTTTTGGGGAGAAATTTTAGAGTCCTTGTATTCAATTTGAGGGCCACATTTTTGTCATTTTGAGAGGATTGAAGATTATTTTGAGAGAACTTATAGTAATTTTTATTAATTAATAAAACTTTATACTCATTCTTGAAATTTATTTTTGTTTTTCATTATGGTAACTTAATTCTTCTATTAGGATTAGGCTTAAGTATATCACAGTTAGCTATTATTTTCATGTTAATTTAATTATTTGTTTATTCCTTACTTGTTTCAATTATTATTAAAAAAATTGATATTCAATTTAAAATGACATGATAGCGCTTTTTAAAACCTTCAAAAAAAAATTTGTCAAGACTTTTCCTTTATCGAATTCCATCTTCCACTCTTCCAAGCTAGCTTCTAGGTAATTAGATTGGAGATCTTCACCTGGGACATCTTCATTTGGTGGTTTGAATGTAACAGAGGAGAATATGGATAGTAAATCTGCTTAAGCTTGACATTTTATTGCTTGAGGAACCACACACTTAAGGTTATACTCTGAGAGTATGAGGAACTATCAGGCATCCCTGCCAATTAATACAAGACTAACTAGAAAAAATTTGATAGGATCACATCGTGTTATAATGTGGATCATGAAAGGCAACATATAGTGCCTATAATTTTTAATAATGAAAACAAGGCCTAAACAATGCCTTTCAATGCTAGTATATTTGGCCTCAGGTCCATGTATAATACGGATAAAAAAATAAACAGGTCTTTTTACTCCTTCCATTTCTTGTGCTAGATATGTCTGTGGAGGTAACATAAAGTTGCAATGGTATACCTGTTTTGGGAGGAATCATAGTTTTTAGTAATATGGGGAGCTTCTTCAATGATAGGCCCAGTGGTAAGGTATTGCTCAACTTTAATGTCCTCAGCTCCCTCTGTGGCTCAACCTTCTAAGATAGAAAGTCCAAAAAGGTTCACAATAATTTGCTCATTCATTGTAGGAATAGTATTAAATACACGAACCAACATGGGGATAAAAGGAAAGAACTATATACACTATTTGATCCTTTATAAATACACGAGCAACCATAACATCGTGATCAAAACTACTCATCATATTGTCAAAATGTTATGTCACTGGATCCTTGATCGTAGGATCAACCTCTTTCAAAGAGGATGTAATCTTTGAATGACCAATAGTGGTGGCTTTCTTTTTTTATTTTTTTCTTCTTAGTTAACAAGGCAGATCCACCCAAAGTACCTAAAGGTGTCTCATCACCTAAGTCAGGCTAATAAGTCATAGGGGCATCCCGAGTTTCATCAAGTAATTGGGAGGTTAATGCTCCCTTCCTTTTCTTTAGAATATCTTGCTAGACAGGCGTTAGAGGAGTGAACTCAGTTAGCATAATAATGTTGACGGATCTCAATTTGAGCGTTAAGTGGTCAATCATGCAACCCTTCAGTCCAAGTTCTATAATAGTAAGTCTCTCCAAACCAATATATAAGGAATCATGGCCTTCTAGAACTGAGCACGATGGTTCGACCAAAACACGATAAGATAGGTGGTTGATCCACTAGCCCTGGTCATTTTTTAGGGGATTACCAACTTCCCCCTATACTTTCACGAAAGGGCTATCACAACACTGGTTAAGAAATTCCCCCAAGCCAAAGAAAAATTATTGGGTTTCGCTAGTTAAAAATGGTTTAAAAGGGGAACAACTTGATCGTAGCCAAATTGGGAAGCTACAGTTGAGGAGAATAAACAGAGTAAAAGTCTTTCCACTCTATTAATGAAGGGAGCAAAAATTAGCATGGGCTTGGAGAACACCCGTGGAAGGATTATTTTGGGCAGAACCTTCATCGATCTCATCAACTGGCTAAGAAGACTCAGTAAAGAACTTTTTCATATAAATTAGTTAGTGGAAATGTAAGGCTAATCACATAATTCCCTAACATTGTCGATTAAGGAATTTAGAGGTTTCTTGCTCTACTTATGGTCCCGGGAACACGCATGGGGAACCTTTATGGGATGAGAGACATGAAACATGTGTAAGGACATATTTTCTATTGTCCCTAGTTAATATAAAGTATGTCGTATCCCATTACAACCGTCAAGGCAGTTCACGTTCACACGCTAAAGAAGACATATCTGAATATCAAGCATCTTCAACATATACGTGACATAAGGTATACTTCGGTATAGATTTTATTTTGAGTTACTTGCATTTTTACTGAGTATGGAGATACTTTTTATAATTTTTTTTTATCAAAATGAGGCTTTTTTTCGAACTTAAAAACTTTTCTGAAATACCTGTAAGAAGACTTTAAAAAATAAAAATTTTGTTCCTATTATTCAAACGATATGTCAATGTCGTTAACGACATGCTATTGTCGTTAGATACATCGTTCGAAGCCGTGATCGATTTTGGGTCAAATGATAGCACACTATTTTGATTTTTGAAAAGTCATTTTTATGGTCATTCAAATAACTTCTTACTGCCATTCAAAAGACATGAGGAAGTCATTTGAACGACATGTGCCACCTCAAACTTTTTTGTTAGACAATAAATACCTGTTTCATGAAGGTTTTCAATTAAGACTTTTCATTTATGCAAACTGTGGAACTTTTGCAATTAAGTCTTCACTTTTTAGGGCTAAAACACATTTTATATTGACACAAATCATTCCAATTACTTTTTTGAATCTTCTTTGGAACCCAAACACTTCTTTGTCAAAGTTTATTCTTGTGGAGTGTTGTCTCTACTGTTGGACTTGGAGATACTCGAGGGTATTCACTACTGAAGGAGGTGTTGCAGTTCTTGTGATCCTCGAGGGCGCCATTATTAGTTTAGGGTTAGAGTCTTTGTTGAGGGAATTCATTGTAGATTTCTCTATTGTGTTATAAGTTGCGATTTGCAAACATTAGTGAAATAAAAAAAATACCCTTTTCATGTTTATATTATTTAATGCTTTCAATCACATAGATGCGTGTTTAGGGTTTAATAAAATTGGAATTTGGTTTGTTTGACATTCACAACTAGTTAAATAAGTTAAGTATATTGAAATATTGCAAAATCTCAAATTGGTATCACATCCCGCTATCTTAAATTGGTATTAGAGCTGGTTACTCCAAGTTATTGAGTGATCCTTTTTTCGTAATTTTTTTATGATATCAATCGGCTTGAAATTTTGATTTTTTAAAACTCGTAAATTTTTCGATGGATAAATTATATAATCGGATGCCCGTCTTTGATGGAATTAATTATTCCTATTGGAAAACCCAAATGAGATCGTATTTAAAAGCAATTGATGTAAGAGTTTCGCGTGAAAGAGGGTGAACTCCTCACACTATCACCGTTGAAAATGTCACTAATCTCAAACTTGTGTCTGATTAGAGTGAAGATGATTATAAATGGAGTACCTATAAATACCAAGGACTTAGTGATATTTTAGGAGCCGTTACCCAAGATGAGTTCCGATGTATTATGACGTGCACCACGTCAAAAGAGGTATAGGATATCCTCCAGTTGACACATAAGGATACCAACGTGATCAAGGCGTTGAAATTAAAAAATTTGACCACCCTGTTTGAGACTATCACTATGTTAGAATCCGAGTGTTTTGATGAGTTTTATGATAGGTTGTCAGACATAGTTAACACGAGTTTTAATATGGGTGAGAAAATTAAGGAGTCGAGAATTGTTAAGAAGATTTTGAGGTCACTCCCATCCCGTTTTATTCCTAAGGTCACTATTTTAAATTCATTGGGGATATTAAATACACTTAGGTTAGAAGAACTCATAGGATACCTTCAAACTTATGAGATCGACATATTTTCTAAAACCATTAAGCCTAAGGATAGAGGTATATATTTAAAGGCTCAAGTTAAGAAAAATAAAAAAAAAGAGTTTGTGAGTCGGATTCAAAGGCTGAGGTTGATTTATATCACTCGGCCTTATTTGCTAAAAAATTTCTCAAATTTTTCAATGAAAATTCTTCCAATAAAATTTTTTTTAAGAAACATTAAAAAGAGAGATGAGGTAAAAGATAATGGTGAGAAAGAGGAAGATGTGAGATATTATGAGTGTGAGGGCAAAGGGTACAAAGTTTTTGAGTGTCCCACTATGCAAAAAAAAAAGGGCAAGAAGATTGCTAATGCTACCACTCTTAGAAATTATGACATCGGGTTGGATGATTTCAAGAATGAATCACTACATGAAAAGTTTGTTTCTTTCATTGCTAGTCACATGAGCACATCTAGTTTGTCCCGTGATGATGAGGACACTTGTAAATGTGAGAGTCTCAATGATGTTTCGAGCCATTCGGGGGATAGTGACTGTGAGAGTCAGATTGGAAGTGAGGAAGAAAGTATCTTCAAAAGGAGTTTAGATATTTGTCCATAGAGACATTAAAAACAAAAAATTTGAATAAAGAGTTAGGTCCTAAGGTGTTAGATTGGAGAGAGATATAGAAGTTTTAAGGGGGTGTGAGGCATTAGCAAGTCAACTTGAGAAAGTGATAGTTTCTTTATGTGAGCAGTTGTTCATCTTAGGCTGGGAAAAAAGTGAATTGACCAAAACTATGGCTAGTTTTACGAGAGATCTTCAATTTTCACTGAAGACTCATGAGAAACTTGAAGTCCGTGTAGTCCAACTCGAGAGAGATCTCAAACGTGCTAAAGAGGTCATGGTCACTATTGAGGACAAATCTAAGAAAGCTGAAAAGATGCTCCTCGATCCCTCTTTGGTTAGTGTTGAGAGACTAGGAATACGTTATAACGGTCCGTCTACTTCCCATGTGTAATACCCCGTATTTTTATGCTTTCTAAATTTGGGGATTTATTAAATTTAATGTGAGTTATTAATTTAATATAAATTCAGAAATTAGATATTTTATTTACTAACGTGACGATAGTTAGTAATCATTGGAAACTTGTTGAATATTACTACTGAATAAAGTAATATAATATTGGTTCTATTAAATGTCACGAGTGAATAAAATGACAATTTTAAAAATTTGAGTCGGGACGCACCCGTGTCGCGTCGGGACTAAATATTGATTAATAAAAGTGAATAAATTATAAGTCGCTCTTATGGTTGTTTTGAGTGTGCCAAAGTGTCCGGAAAGATCGAGATAGTCAGAAAAGTGTACCCGGGGGTTTAGTTTGGGTCTCGGGGCGTTTTTAGACTTAATTAGTACCCCGGGAGGGCATTTTGGACATTTTGTAATTTTGGGTAATTAAACCCACGAAATTTATTTAGATATATCAGCCATTTGGAATGGCCTTTTAGGGTTAGCTGACTCACAACCTTAGAACGACCATTAGAGAGGAAGGTAGAAAGCTTTCCAAGCAATCCAAGGACAAATATTCATCCGGTTGCACCGCCACCACCACCAACGCATAGATCGCGCGACGGGGAACGCAATCACACCAAATTCGTCCACAAATCAGAACCATGAAATCTACAGGAAAGTATTTATCTTGCTTAATTTCGTTAATGCATCACTCATGTTAGTCTAGGGTTGATTAGGATGAGTTTCATAGAAGAAAATCCATGTTGGAGATAGGAAAATTGCATGTAGTAATGATATGGATGAAAATCTGGAAATCCCCTTCATATGTAGAGGTATAACCATGGATTTATGAAGGATTAGGAGTAGAAATTCTGGAAAAAGACTGATTAGAATGAAGTTAAAGAAATTTCTAGGGTTCATGAGATTTTTATAAGTTTTGGCCTATTCATCCATGGATATTGATGAAAATTTTAATGCCTTACGTAGAAGATGTTTAATTTGGGTTCATAATGTTTGTAGTACGAATTTCTGGGAGTTTGGGTGTTAAAAATCTTAATTTGGTTGATGTTGGATGATAGAACCCGTAACTGTTAATCTGCAGAATTCGCCATACCTACTTGATCGATCGATCGAACCAGGAGTGTTGATCGATCAACGCATCAATCGATCGAGCTCCTGCCATCGATCGATCGACCCCTCCTGACAGACTCTTATTTTCCCCTCTAAATAGTTAAATTCAATTTAAATGAGAAACAATCTTTGGACATCCTTATTAAAATATTTTGGGAGGTGTAGAAGATAGGTAGGACATAATAAAAATATGAAACCTTTAATGTTGAATGAGATTCACATTTTTGGAGATGTTTACGTATAAGGGACGATCGAACTATGTATAAAAGGGGGGAGACGTGTAAGGTAGTTACGTGGAAGAAATAAATGAGTACCTACTGAAATTACACTTGGGAGTATAGGAATTCACGAGGGTCACTTGATAAGTTGGGAAAATCCCACAAATTAAAGTAAGGAACGAACCGTTATACGTGATAACTAAATAACGAGAAATAAGGATAAATATCATAACTATGGATTATGAGATGTACCAAAATTTGATGTGGTTATAGTAGTATATTTATATGTCTATGTTTATGCATATACTATATACGTGTGAAAACCATGTCCGCGCTACTTGTTATCCCTGAGGTTACCGCGTTGGGACAGTCTTATCTCGATGGGACCTTTATGGGGGATATTGACTCATACCCTAGAAGATAGAGATCATTTGGTACAGGCTAATCAGATCGATAGCCAAACGACTTAAGAGACGTGGGGGCATGTGTTGACCTCTTAGAGACCGGGACTCTATGCTTTGCCTCAATATTGTTGTGTTTGTGATAATACAGTTCGAGAGAGATTTCGAACTTGTATTTCCTTTAGTACGAGTGATACGGGGACTGGATAGCAGATTATGCCCGCACCATAATTTTTATGTAGGGTATTGTTAGAATATATATATTATAAGAGTATTTAATATATATATTAAATTCTGAAATTTGAGAATTTCCTACTGTGTTTATGGTAAGTAAGATATGAATAATGATTTCAATTGAGGAATACGTGTTTTGAAAGTATAGTATATTACTGGTAAACTTTATTAACAAATAAAGTTAAAATGAAAGCTTTGGTATTAAATGGAATTTACTTCTTAAACAGCTAAATTGTTCAATTTACATCTTACGAGTAACCTAAGATAAGATGAGTTAAACCGTTGGGAAGGTTAGTGCGATAGGTGTGCACATTAGAAGAGAGGTGAGAATTTCTCAAGGGAGTGTCGCACTAATATGTTGTTGCATTCGCCTGTAAACATTTTAAATACTTGCTAAACAAATTTTAAATCATTTTTACAATCGGGCTCTGACCCGTTTCTATTTTCTTTTCTCTCTTGTATATATATGTATGTATTACAGGTGCCCAGCTACAGGGGCGTCTTGCATAGGATCCTTTGGAAGGAACGCGTTGCAGCTTAGGTGGAAGTTACAGGCCTCTTGCTTAGGCGACCTCATTTCTTCATTCCACTTCTAGCACTATTTATCCACTTGGTCATGTGTCGCCCTTTCCATTATTCAGTTGTTTAGCGGACATTGTTATTCTTTTATTTCCAGTATTTTATTCTTTGGGATTTATTACTGTCAGGATCTTTTTCCTTTAAGTTTTAATGTTGGAGTTACTTTGATGGATGTTTAATTATTTGATTGTTTGTTCCAATATAGTTGTTGTTTGATTATTTAATTATGAGTTTCCTAAAGTTTTAAATGTTGGTTTATATAAAATAAAATTTGGAAATTAATGTCTAAAATGGTTTTGAAACTTAGCTTAATTATTTAGGGTGTTTAAATTGGAAAAGTTATTTTTTCGACAGTGATGCTAAGAATGAACCAACTGTTCACCTTGATTTTAATTTAATAAAGGAGTGATCACCCGATATTTAATTAGGCGGGGTGTCACAGGTTGTATCATAGCATCAGGTTCTAGTGTCCTTAGGATCTGTACGACTTATTTCGCTTCCAGCTTAACATTTTCGTTATAGAGCCCTATTTTAGGATTGTTGTATTCTTACTTTTACAATTACGTCTTCAGCTATTTGAGATTTGATAATAACTGTAGACTAATAAATTTCTTCACGTTTCAGATGCCTCTGAGATGTGCACCAAAGGATAGGCGTGCCCAAGCCGAGCAGCCAGTAGCTCCGGCTCAGGGAACGATGAATGCTAATAAGGTAGCCGCTATTGTTGCTCAGGCGGTGAATGCCGCGTTAGTGGTAGTACAGCAGGCTCCACCCCAGATTCAGGTAGTGGCGCCAGTACCTGCACAACTTCCATCAGCATCGGAGCGGGTTAGGGATGCCTTTCAAAAGGCGCATCCCCCTGAGTTCTCGGGTAGTTCAGATATCATCATCTTCAGCCAATGGAAGAAAGATATCCAGAGGCATCTTCGTATATATGAGTGCACAGACGTGCAGAGACAGTTGTTGGCTTCCTTTAAGCTAGTGGGGGTCGCTTTGTAGTGGTGGTAATACACCACCAACTTGGAGGAGAGGGATACTATTCCGATTCAGTTATTCTGGGAGAGGTTTGACCGCAAATATTTTCCACCCGCCGTGCAAACTGAGATGAGGCAAAAGTTACTGAACTTGAAGCAGGAGAATTCTACTGTTGCTGAGTATGAGGAGGAGTTCATGAGACTTCTCACTATAGTGCTAGATGAGGCACCCACTAAGGGTAAGAATATAATATTGTTTGTGGACGGGTTAGCTTGGAGGATCTGTCAGCACCTTATAGGGAATCTGTCTTTGAGTACCTTCACAGATGTACTCAATGCTGCTTTACTACACTGCCAGGATCACCGCTTCCATCTGCAGGAAAACAAGCGAGAAGGGGAGTCCGGCCAGCAGGGCAAGACAGGGGGTAGTGGTGCTAGTGGAGCATCGACATCTCAGGGACAGACTCGTCTGCACGAGCAGAGTTCCCATCAGGGGGACCCTGCCAAGCGGTTCCGATCAGGTGATTCCAGGCAGGGTTTGGGGGATATAGGCAGGGTCAGTAGGGCCAGCCTAATCAGCAGGGCCAGTAGGGCCAACACCTCCAGCAGCAGGCTCAGCAGCAGGGATAACAGGGCCAACAGCGTTTCCATCAAGGCCAACAGGGCCAGTGGTGGGGCGGTAACGGTCAAAAGGGCCGTGGTCAGCAGGGTCAGAGGGGAGGTAATTTCAGAGGCCGATGTTTTGTGTGAGACAAGAATGGCTATAAGCGCCAGGATTGTCCGGAGGGTGATAGCGCCCCACAGCAGCAGGGTGCCCGTAATGAGCCACAGAGGCCACTTTTTCCAGTCGCCCTTCCAGCACCAGCTCGGGTACCAACCCTACCAGCCATTCCATCCGCTCCAGTGCAGTAGGGATAGTTATAGTACTGACGTGTCTATAATGTCCACCAGGCAGCAGCTCCGTAGGCACCACCCGTGATTAAGGGTATGTTTCCTATCCATGGTACTCTAGGTCGGGTTTTGCTTGATACTGGGGCGACGCACTATTTTATAGATACCCATTTTGTGAAGGCCTTAGGGTTATTAGCCACACAGAGAGAACTGTGACGTGTGTAGACTCACCACTGTGAAATGGTTCACTTATTTTCTTTATATGCCGGAGTGTGGGGGTAAAGATTGGTAGCTTGGTATTACCAACAGACATGTTAGTCTTAGATATTCATGAGCACGACGTTATTATCAGTATGGATTGGCTCGCAGCTTACAGAGCCATGATAGATTAGTTTGGTGGGAATATTGTCTTTGCCATTCTGGGACAAGACTTGTTTGTAGTGGCGATGCCTCGCCCAGAGGGAGGCTCGACCGCTCATTTGTATTACATAGAGGAGGATACCTCTAAGGAGGTTGTGATTCCCTTAGACTCGATCCTAGTTGTACGTGAGTATTTCGATGTATTTCAGGAGATACTAGGCCTACCCCATAATCGAGAGATAGACTTTGTCATAGATTTATTACCGGATACTAGACCTATAGCACGCGCTCCATACCATATGGCTCCGACGAAAATGCGAGAGCTACGAGATCATATAGAGCAGTTGTTAGGTCAGGGCTTCATTCGCAGGAGTACCTCACCTTGGGGCGCTCCAATTTTGTTTGTGAAAAAGAGAGATGGTTCACTGAGGCTATGTGTGGACTACCGAGAATTGAACAAGGTCACGATACGAAACTAGTATCCGTTGCCTCGAATTGATGATCTGTTCGACCAGCTGAGGGGAGAAACTTTCTTTTCGAAGATAGATCTGAGGTCGGGGTACCATCAACTACGTATTAGGGAGCAAGATGTTTCAAAGTATGCTTTCTTGACGAGATATAGGTCCTATGAGTTCAGAATAATGCCATTTGGCATCACAAATGCTCCAGTCGTATTCATGGACTTGATGAACCGAGTGTTCAGAGAGTTCTTGGATCAGTTTGTCATCATCTTCATAGATGACATTTTGATATATTCACACTCCGATGAGGAGCATGCAGAGCACTTGAGGCAGGTTATTCAGACTCTACGATAGTATCAGCTGTATGCTAAGTACGAGAAGTGCGGATTCTGGTTGCGGGAAGTACAGTTATTGGTACATGTTATTTCTGAACAGGGGATAGCAGTTGACCCTAGTAAAGTGTCAGTGGTGAGGGAGTGGGGACAGCCCACGACACCGACGGAAGTGCGTAGTTTTTTGGGATTATCCGGATACTACATGAGATTCATTTGAGGTTTCTCCAAGATAGTGGGTCCATTGACAAACCTGACTCGCAAAGGGGTTCCATATGTTTGGAATGATGCTTGCCAATTGGTTTTCGACGAGCTGAAAGATAAGCTTACTTCAGCACCGAACCTTACTTTACCTAAGTCGGGCGTAGAGTACATGATTTACACTGATTCTTCCTTACAAGGACTTGGGGGAGTACTTCAGCAAGAGGAGAAGGCTATAGCTTTTGCCTCCCGCAAGCTTAAGCCGCAAGAGAAGAACTACCCCACTCACGACCTAGAGTTGGCAGCGGTCTTTTCTGCATTGAGGATTTGGAGGCACTATTTATTGGGAGAGAAATTTCGCTTATTCACAGACCACAAATCACTACAGTACCTATTCACTCAGCGAGAACTGAATATGCATCAGCGCAGGTGGTTAGAATTTGTGAAGGACTATCAGTTCGACATACAATACCATCCGGGGAAGGCCAACGTAGTTGCTGATGCGTTGAGCCGTATATCGGTAGACGATGTAGCGGACATCTGGAAAGCAAAGTGGAAAGAGTTGGGTCACCAGGACACAGTAGCTCGTTCCTTCATATCTGTCATGACAGTGACACCCGAGATTGTTACGAGGGTGATACAGTCACAGACCACAGACCCATTTTGCCAGGAGCAGATTGTACGACTTTTAACCGAGGGTGCTGAGTCCTACTCTGTTAGTTCTGATCGGGGTTTGAGGTTTAATGGGAGATTAGTGGTTCCGAAAGGAGAAGACTTACGTCATGCAGTAATGACCCAGTCCCACGGGTCCCGATTTGCAGTACATCCTGGGGGAGATAAGATGTACTAGGATATGAGGCGACAATACTGGTGGAGTGGGATGAAAAAAGATATTGCTGAGTTCGTGTCCAATTGTTCTACCTGCCAGCTGGTAAAGGTGGACCATCAAAAACCGTCAGGGTTGCTTCAGTTATTGGAAATACCCACGTGGAAGTGGGAGAGTATTTCCATGGATTTCATTACATGGTTGCCTACATAACAGCGGGGCCACGACTCCATCTGGGTGATTGTAGACCGTTTGACCAAGGTGGCTCATTTTGTGTCGGTGCGAACAGACTATACCACGGGTCAGTATGCTCAGTTGTTCATTGCTGAGATTGTCAGATTACATGGGGTGCCCCTGAATATTGTTTCAGATAGAGACAAGATTTTTAGTGTCACATTTCTGGGAGAGTTTTCAGGAGGCTATGGGTACTAAGTTGAGGTTGAGTTCAACTTATCACCCACAAACAGATGGACAGACAAAGCGTAGTAATCAGATGTTGGAGGATATGCTACGCATGTGTGTTCTTGATTTTGGAGGAGGTTGGGAGCCACACCTTCCACTGGTAGAGTTTGCTTATAATAACTCTTATCAGTTCACGATTGGCATGGCTCCATTCGAAGCTTTATATGGAAGGCCTTGTCGTTCACCAACTTGTTGGCTAGAGGTGGGGGATAACAAGTTGCTAGGACCAGAGGTGATTCAGGAAACTTTCGCGAGGATCAAGATTATCAGGAGTCGCATTCGAGTAGCACAGGACAGGCAGAAAAGCTACGCCGATGCGAAACAGTTCTTTCGAGAGTTTAATGTGGGGGACCAAGTGTTACTACGTGTATCTCCTATGAAGGGAGTGATGAGGTTTGGGAGGAAAGGGAAATTGGCCCCGAGGTACGTGGGACCATTTCCCATTATCGAGAGGATTGGGCCAGTGGCATACAGATTGGGACTGCCAGAGCATTTACATCGCATTCACGATGTATTCCACATCTCGTCGTTAAGACGATACCTTCGGGATGACATGGCTCACACCCACATCGCGATAGATGAGATAGACTTACAGCCTGACAACTCTTACGAGGAGAGACCAGTGGCTATCCTAGACCATAACGAGAGGAGATTGAGGTCGAAGGTATTCCCACTTGTACGGGTCCAGTGAGAGCATTATAATGTTGAGGAATTCACCTAGGAGCGCGAGGCAGATATGCTCGAGAAATACCCAGATTTATTCTTACCAGGTATGCCTTATTTTTTGAATTTCGGGATGAAATTCCGTTATTAGGGGAGAAGTATGTAATACCCCGTATTTTTATGCTTTCTAAATTTGGGGATTTATTAAATTTAATGTGAGTTATTAATTTAATATAAATTCGAAAATTAAATATTTTTATTTACTAACGTGACGAGAGTTAGTAATCATTGGAAACTTGTTGAATATTACTAATGAATAAAGTAATATAATATCGGTGCTATTAAATGTCACGAGTGAATAAAATGACAATTTTAAAAATTTGAGTCGGGACGCACCTGTATCGCGTCGGGACTAAATATTGATTAATAAAAGTGAATAAATTATAAGTTGCTCGTATGATCGTTTTGAGTGCGCCAAAGTGTTCGAAAGGGTCGAGATAGTCAGAAAAGTGTACTCGGGGGTTTAGTTTGGGTCTCGCGGCGTTTTTAGGCTTAATTAGTACCCCGGGAGGGCATTTTGGACATTTTGTAATTTTGGGTAATTAAGCCCACGAAATTTATTAGGATATATCAGCCATCTGGAATGGTCTTTTAGGGTTAGAAGACTCACAACCTTAGAACGACCATTAGAGAGGAAGGTAGAAAGCTTTTCAAGCAATCCAAGGCCAAAAATTCATCCGGTTACACCGCCACCACCACCAACGCGTAGATCGCGCGACGGGGAACGCAACCACACCAAATTCGTCCACAAATCAGAACCATAAAATCTACAGGCAAGTATTTATCTTGATTAATTTTATTAATGCATCACTCATGTTATTCTAGGGTTGATTAGGATGAGTTTCATAGAAGAAAACCCATGTTGGAGATAGAAAAATTGCATGTAGTAATGAAATGAATGAAATTCTGGAAATCCCCTTCATATATAGAGGTATAACCACGAATTTATGATGGATTAGGAGTAGAAATTCTGGAAAAAGACTGATTAGAACGAAGTTAAAGAAATTTCTAGGGTTCATGAGATTTTTATAAGTTTTGGCCTATTAGTCCATGGATATTGATGAAAATTTGCATGCCTTACGTAGAAGATGTTTAATTTGGGTTCATAATGTCTGTAGTACGAATTTCTGGGAGTTTGGGTGTTAAAAATCTGGATTTGGTTGATGTTGGATGATAGAACCCGTAACTGTTAATTTGCATAATTCACCATACCTGTTTGATCGATCGATCGAACCAGGAGTGTCGATCGATCGACGCATCAATCGATCGAGTTCCTGCTATCGATCGATCGACCCCTCCTGGTAGACTTTTATTTTCTCCTCTAAATAGTTAAATTCAATTTAAATGAGAAAAAATCTTTGGACATCCTTATTAAAATATTTTGGGAGGTGTAGAAGACCAGTAGGACATAATAAGAATATGAAACCTTTAATGTAGAATGAGATTCACATTTTTGGAGATGTTTACGTATAAGGGACGATCGAACTATGTATAAAAGGGGGGAGACGCGTAAGGTAGTTACGTGGAAGAAATAAATGAGTACCTACTGAAATTACACTTGGGAGTATAGGAATTCACGAGTGTCACTTGATAAATTGGGGAAATCCCACAAATTAAAGTAAGGAACGAACCGTTATATGTGATAACTAAATAACGAGAAATAAGGATAAATCTCATAATTATGGATTATGAGATGTACCAAAATTTGATGTGGTAATAGTAGTATATTTATATGTCTGTGTCGTGTGAAAACCATGTCCGCGCTACTTGCTATCCCTGAGGTTACCGCGCTGGGACAGTCTTATCTCGATGGGACCTTTATGGGGGATATTGTCTCGTACCCTAGAAGATAGAGATCCTTTGGTGCAGGCTAATCGGATCGATAGCCAGACGGCCTAAGAGATGTTGGGGCATGTGCTGACCTTTTAGAGATCGCGACTCTATGCTTCGCCTCAATATTGTTGTGTTTGTGTTAATACAGTTCGAGAGAGATTCTGAACTTGTATTTCCCTTACGACGGGTGATACGGGGACTGGATAGCAGAGTATGCCCGCACCATAATTTTTATGTGGGGTACTGTTAGAATATATATATTATATGAGTATTTAATATATATATATATATATTAAATTCTGAAATTTGAGAATTTCCTACTGTGTTTATGGTAAGTAAGATATGAATCATGATTTCAATTGAGGAATACGTGTTTTGAAAGTATAGTATATTACTGGGAAACTTTATTAACAAATAAAGTTATAATGAGAGCTTTGGTATTAAATGGAATTTACTTCTTAAAGAGCTAAATTGTTCAATTTACATCTTACGAGTAACCTACGATAAGATGAGTTAAACCGTTGGGAAGGTTAGTGCGATAGGTGTGCACATTAGAAGGGAGGTGAGAATTTCTCAAGGGAGTGTCGCAATAATATGTTGTTGCATTGGCCTGTAAACATTTTAAATATTTTCTAAACAAATTTTAAATCATTTTTACAATCGGGCTTTGACCCGTTTCTATTTTCTTTTCCCTCTTGTAAATATATGTATGTATTACAGGTGCCCAGCCACAGGGGCGTCTTGCATAGGATCCTTTGGAAGGAACGCGCTACAGCTTAGGTGGGAGTTGCAGGCCTCTTGCTTAGACGACCTCATTTCTTGATTCCACTTCTTGCACTATTTATCCACTTGGGCATGTGTCGCCCTTTCCATTATTCAGTTATTTAGCGGACATTGTGATTCATTTATTTCCAGTATTTTACTCTTTGGGATTTATTACTGTTAGGATCTTTTTCCTTTAAGTTTTAATGTTGGAGTTACTTTGATGGATAATTAATTATTGGATTGCTTGTTCCAGTATAGTTGTGTGTGATTATTTAATTATGAGTTTCCTAAAGTTTTAAATGTTGGTTTATATAAAATAAAATTTGGAAATTAATGTCTAAAATGGTTTTGAAACTTAGCTTAATTATTTAGGGTGTTTAAATTGGAAAAGTTATTTTTTCGACAGTGATGCTAAGAATGAACCAACTGTTCACCTTGATTTTAATTTAATAAAGGAGTGATCACCTGATATTTAATTAGGCGGGGTTGTATCATAGCATCCGGTTCTAGTGTCCTTAGGATCTGTACGACTTATTTCGCTTCCATCTTAACATTTTCGTTATAGAGCCCTATTTTAGGATTGTTGTATTCTTACTTTTACAATTACGTCTTCAGCTATTTGAGATTTGATAATAACTATTGACTAATAAATTTCTTCACGTTTCAGATGCCTCTGAGATGTGCACCAAAGGATAGGCGTGCCCAAGCCGAGCAGCCAGCAGCTCCGGCTCAGGGAACGATGAATGCTAATGAGGTAGCCGCTATTGTTGCTCAGGCGGTGAATCTCGCGTTAACGGTAGTACAGCAGGCTCCACCCCAGATTCAGGTAGTGGCGCCAGTACCTGCACAGCTTCCATCATCATGGGAGCGGGTTAGGGATGCCTTTCAAAAGGCGCATCCCCCTGAGTTCTCGGGTAGTTGAGATATCATCATCGTCAGCTAATGGAAGAAAGATATCCAGAGGCATATTCATATGTATGAGTGCACAGTCGTGCAGAGACAGTTGTTGTCTTCTTTTAAGCTAGTGGGGGCCGCTTTGTAGTGGTGGTAATCCACCACCAACTTGGAGGAGAGGTATACTATTCCGATTCAGTTATTCTGGGAGAGGTTTGATCGCAAATATTTTCCACCCGTCGTGAAAACTGAGATGAGGCAAAAGTTACTGAACTTGAAGCAGGAGAATTCTACTGTTGCTGAGTATGAGGAGGAGTTCACGAGACTTCTCACTATAGTGCTAGATGAGGCACCCACTAAGGGTAAGAAGATAATATTGTTTGTGGACGGGTTAGCTTGGAGGATCTGTCAGCACCTTATAGGGAATCTGTCTCTGAGTACCTTCACAGATGTACTCAATGATGCTTTACTACACTGCCAGGATCACCGCTTCCATCTGCAGGGAAACAAGCGAGAAGGGGAGTCCGGCCAGCAGGGCAAGACAGGGGGTAGTGGTGCTAGTGGAGCATCGACATCTCAGGGACAGACTCGTCTGCACGAGCAGAGTTCCCATCAGGGGGACCCTGCCAAGCGGTTCCGATCAGGTGATTCCAGGCAGGGTTTGGGGGATATAGGCAGGGTCAGTAGGGCCAGCCTAATCAGCAGGGCCAGTAAGGCCAACACCTCCAGCAGCAGGCTCAGCAGCAGGGATAACAGGGCCAACAGCGTTTCCATCAAGGCCAACAGGGCCAGTGGTGGGGCGGTAACGGTCAACAGGGCCGTGGTCAGCAGGGTCAGAGGGGAGGTAATTTCAGAGGCCGATGTTTTGTGTGCGACAAGAATGGCTATAAGCGCCAGGATTGTTCGGAGGGTGATAGCGCCCCACAGCAGCAGGGTGCCCGTAATGAGCCACAGAGGCCACTTTTTCCAGCCGCCCTTCCAGCACAAGCTCGGGTACCAACCCTACCAGTCATTCCATCCGCTCCAGTGCAGTAGGGATAGTTATAGTACGGACGTGTCTATAATGTCCACCAGGCAGCAGCTCCGTAGGCACCACCCGTGATTGAGGGAATGTTTCCTATCCATGGTACTCTAGGTCGGGTTTTTCTTGATACTGGGGCGACGCACTATTTTATAGCTACCCATTTTGTGAAGGCCTTAAGGTTATTAGCCACAACAGAGAGAACTGTGACGTGTGTAGACTCACCACTGTGAAATGGTTCACTTATTTTCTTTATATGCCAGAGTGTGGGGGTAAAGATTGGTAGCTTGGTATTACCAACAGACATGTTAGTCTTAGATATTCATGCGCACGACGTTATTATCAGTATGGATTGGCTCGCAGCTTACAGAGCCATGATAGATTATTTTGGTGGGAATATTGTCTTTGCCATTCCAGGACAAGACTTGTTTGTAGTGGCGATGCCTCACCCAGAGGGAGGCTCGACCGCTCATTTTTATTACATAGAGGAGGATACCTCTAAGGAGGTTGTGATTCCCTTAGACTCGATCCCACTTGTACGTGAGTATTTCGATGTATTTCAGGAGATTCCAGGCCTACCCCATAATCGAGAGATAGACTTTGTCATAGATTTATTACCGGATACTAGACCTATAGCATGCGCTCCATACCGTATGGCTCCGACGAAAATGCGAGAGCTACGAGATCATATAGAGCAGTTGTTAGGTCAGGGCTTCATTCGCAGGAGTACCTCACCTTGGGGCGCTCCAATTTTGTTTGTGAAAAAGAGAGATGGTTCACTGAGGCTATGTGTGGACTATCGAGAATTGAGCAAGGTCACGATACGGAACTAGTATCCGTTGACTCGAATCGATGATCTGTTCGACCAGCTGAGGGGAGAAACTTTCTTTTCGAAGATAGATCTGAGGTCGGGGTACCATCAGCTACGTATTAGGGAGCAGGATGTTTCAAAGACTGCTTTCTTGGCGAGATATAGGTCCTATGAGTTAATGCCATTTGGCCTCACAAATGCTCCAGCCGTATTCATGGACTTGATGAACCGAGTGTTCAGAGAGTTCTTGGATCAGTTTGGCATCGTCTTCATAGATGACATTTTGATATATTCACACTCCGATGAGGAGCATGCCGAGCACTTGAGGCAGGTTCTTCAGACTCTACGAGAGTATCAGCTGTATGCTAAGTACGAGAAGTGCGAATTCTGGTTGCGGGAAGTGCAGTTCTTGGTACATGTTATTTCTGAACAGGGGATAGCAGTTGACCCTAGTAAAGTGTCAGTGGTGAGGGAGTGGGGACAGCCCACGACACCGACGGAAGTGCGTAGTTTTTTGGGATTATTCGGATACTACATGAGATTCATTTGAGGTTTCTCCAAGACAGCGGGTCCATTGACGAACCTGACTCGCAAAGGGGTTCCATATGTTTGGAATGATGCTTGCCAATTGGTTTTCGACGAGCTGAAAGGTAAGCTTACTTCAGCACCAATCCTTGCTTTACCTAAGTCGGGCGTAGAGTACATAATTTACACTGATTCTTCCTTACGAGGACTTGGGGGAGTACTTCAGCAAGAGGAGAAGGCTATAGCTTTTGCCTCCCGTAAGCTTAAGCCGCATGAGAAGAACTACCCCACTCACGACCTAGAGTTGGCAGCGGTCGTTTTTGCATTGAGGCTTTGGAAGCACTATTTATTGGGAGAGAAATTTCGCTTATTCACAGACCACAAATCACTACAGTACCTATTCACTCAGCGAGAACTGAATATGCATCAGCGCAGGTGGTTAGAATTTGTGAAGGACTATCAGTTCGACATACAATACCATCCGGGGAAGGCCAACGTAGTTTCTGATGCATTGAGCCGTAGATCGATAGACGATGTAGCGGACATCTGGAAAGCAAAGTGGAAAGAGTTGGGTCACCAGGACACAGTAGCTCGTTCCTTCATATCTGTCATGACAGTGACACCCGAGATTGTTACGAGGGTGATACAGTCACAGACCACAGACCCATTTTGCCAGGAGCAGATTGTACGACTTTTAACCGAGGGTGCTGAGTCCTACTCTGTTAGTTCTGATGGGGGTTTGAGGTTTAATGGGAGATTAGTGGTTCCGAAAGGAGATGACTTACGTCATGCAGTAATGACCCAGTCCCACGGGTCCCGATTTGCAGTACATCCTGGGGGAGATAAGATGTACTAGGATATGACGCGGAAATACTGGTGGAGTGGGATGAAAAAAGATATTGCTGAGTTCGTGTCCAATTGTTCTACCTGCCAGCTGGTAAAGGTGGACCATCAGAAACCGTCAGGGTTGCTTCAGTTATTGGAAATACCCGCGTGGAAGTGGGAGAGTATTTCCATGGATTTCATTACAGGGTTGCCTACATCACAACGGGGCCACGACTCCATCTGGGTGATTGTAGATCGTTTGACCAAGGTGGATCATTTTGTGTCGGTGCGAACAGACTATACCACGGGTTAGTATGCTCAGTTGCTCATTGCTGAGATTGTCAGATTACATAGGGTGCCCCTGAATATTGTGTCAGATAGAGACAAGATTTTTAGTGTCACATTTCTGGGAGAGTTTTCAGGAGGCTATGGGTACTAAGTTGAGGTTGAGTTCAGCTTATCACCCACAAACAGATGGACAGACAAAGCGTACTAATCAGATGTTGGAGGATATGCTACGCATGTGTGTTCTTGATTTTGGAGGAGGTTGGGAGCCACACCTTCCACTGGTAGAGTTTGCTTATAATAACTCTTATCAGTTCACGATTGGCATGGCTCCATTCGAAGCTTTGTATGGAAGGCCTTGTCGTTCACCAACTTGTTGTCTAGAGGTGGGGGATAACAAGTTGCTAGGACCAGAGGTGATTCAGGAAACTTTTGCGAGGATCGAGATTATCAGGAGTCGCATTCGAGTAGCACAGGACAGGCAGAAAAGCTACGCCAATGCGAAACAATTCTTTCGAGAGTTTAATGTGGGGGACTAAGTGTTACTACGTGTATCTCCTATGAAGGGAGTGATGAGGTTCGGGAGGAAAGGGAAATTGGCCCCGAGGTACGTGGGACCATTTCCCATTATCGAGAGGATTGGGCCAGTGGCATACAGATTGGGACTGCCAGAGCATTTACATCGCATTCACGATGTATTCCACATCTCGTCGTTAAGACGATACCTTCGGGATGGCATGGCTCACACCCACATCGCGATAGATGAGATAGAGTTACAGCCTGACAACTCTTACGAGGAGAAACCAGTGTCTATCCTAGACCATAACGAGAGGAGATTGAGGTCAAAGGTAGTCCCACTTGTACGGGTCCAGTGGGAGCATCATAATGTTAAGGAATTCACCTGGGAGCGCGAGGCAAATATGCGCGAGAAATACCCAGATTTATTCTTACCAGGTATGCCTTATTTTTTGAATTTCGGGATGAAATTTCTTTATTAGGGGGGAAGTATGTAATACTCCGTATTTTTATGCTTTCTAAATTTGGGGATTTATTAAATTTAATGTGAGTTATTAATTTAATATAAATTCAGAAATTAAATATTTTTATTTACTAACGTGACGAGAGTTAGTAATCATTGGAAACTTGTTGAATATTACTAATGAATAAAGTAATATAATATTGGTGCTATTAAATGTCACGAGTGAATAAAATGACAATTTTAAAAATTTGAGTCGGGACGCACCCGTATCGCGTCGGGACTAAATATTGATTAATAAAAGTGAATAAATTCTAAGTTGCTCGTATGATCATTTTGAGTGCGCCAAAGTGTACGAAAGGGTCGAGATAGTCATAAAAGTGTACTCGGGGGTTTAGTTTGGGTCTCGCGGCGTTTTTAGGCTTAATTAGTACCCCGGGAGGGCATTTTGGACATTTTGTAATTTTGGGTAATTAAGCCCACGAAATTTATTAGGATATATCAGCCATCTGGAATGGTCTTTTAGGGTTAGCAGACTCACAACCTTAGAACGGCCAATAGAGAGGAAGGTACAAAGCTTTTCAAGCAATCCAAGGCCAAAAATTCATCCGGTTGCACCGCCACCACCACCAACGCGTAGATCGTGCGACGGGGAACGCAACCACACCAAATTCGTCCACAAATCAGAACCATAAAATCTACAAGCGAGTATTTATCTTGATTAATTTCGTTAATGTATCACTCATGTTAGTCTAGGGTTGATTAGGATGAGTTTCATAGAAGAAAACCCATGTTGGAGATAGAAAAATTGCATGTAGTAATGATATGAATGAAAATCTGGAAATCCCCTTCATATATAGTGGTATAACCACGAATTTATGATGGATTAGGAGTAGAAATTCTGGAAAAAGACTGATTAGAACGAAGTTAAAGAAATTTCTAGGGTTCATGAGATTTTTATAAGTTTTGGCCTATTAATCCATGGATATTGATGAAAATTTGCATGCCTTACGTAGAAGATGTTTAATTTGGGTTCATAATGTCTGTAGTACGAATTTTTAGGAGTTTGGGTGTTAAAAATCTGGATTTGGTTGATATTGGATGATAGAACCCGTAACTGTTAATCTGCAGAATTCACCATACCTGTTTGATCGATCGATCGAACCAGGAGTGTCGATCGATCGACGCATCAATCGATCGAGCTCCTGCTATCGATCGATCGACCCCTCCAGGTAGACTCTTATTTTCCCCTCTAAATAGTTAAATTCAATTTAAATGAGAAACAATCTTTGGACATCCTTATTAAAATATTTTGGGAGGTGTAGAAGACCAGTAGGACAAAATAAGAATATGAAACCTTTAATGTAGAATGAGATTCACATTTTTGGAGATGTTTACGTATAAGGGACGATCGAACTATGTATAAAAGGGGGGAGACGCGTAAGGTAGTTACGTGGAAGAAATAAATGAGTACCTACTGAAATTACACTTGGGAGTATAGGAATTCACGAGTGTCACTTGATAAGTTGGGGAAATCCCACAAATTAAAGTAAGGAACGAACCGTTATATGTGATAACTAAATAACGAGAAATAAGGATAAATCTCATAATTATGGATTATGAGATGTACCAAAATTTGATGTGGTAATAGTAGTATATTTATATGTCTGTGTTTATGCATATACTATATACGTGTGAAAACCATGCCCGCGCTACTTGCTATCCCTGAGGTTACCGCGCTGGGACAGCCTTATCTCGATGGGACCTTTATGGGGGATATTGACTCGTACCCTAGAAGATAGAGATCCTTTGGTGCAGGCTAATCGGATCGATAGCCAGACGGCCTAAGAGACATTGGGGCATGTGCTGACCTCTTAGAGATCGCGACTCAATGCTTCGCCTCAATATTGTTGTGTTTGTGTTAATACAGTTCGAGAGAGATTCTGAACTTGTATTTCCCTTACTACGGGTGATACGGGGACTGGATAGCAGAGTATGCCCGCACCATAATTTTTATGTGGGGTACTGTTTGAATATATATATATTATATGAGTATTTAATATATATATATTAAATTCTGAAATTTGAGAATTTCCTACTGTGTTTATGGTAAGTAAGATATGAATCATGATTTCAATTGAGGAATACGTGTTTTGAAAGTATAGTATATTACTGGGAAACTTTATTAACAAATAAAGTTATAATGAGAGCTTTGGTATTAAATGGAATTTACTTCTTAAAGAGCTAAATTGTTCAATTTACATCTTACGAGTAACCTACGATAAGATGAGTTAAACCGTTGGGAAGGTTAGTGCGATAGGTGTGCACATTAGAAGGGAGGTGAGAATTTCTCAAGGGAGTGTCGCAATAATATGTTGTTGCATTGGCCTGTAAACATTTTAAATACTTTCTAAACAAATTTTAAATCATTTTTACAATCGGGCTTTGACCCGTTTCTATTTTCTTTTCCCTCTTGTAAATATATGTATGTATTACAGGTGCCCAGCCACAGGGGCGTCTTGCATAGGATCCTTTGGAAGGAACGCGCTACAGCTTAGGTGGGAGTTGCAGGCCTCTTGCTTAGACGACCTCATTTCTTGATTCCACTTCTAGCACTATTTATCCACGTGGGCATTTGTCGCCCTTTCCATTATTCAGTTGTTTAGCGGACATTGTGATTCATTTATTTCTAGTATTTTACTCTTTGGGATTTATTACTGTCATGATGTTTTTCCTTTAAGTTTTAATGTTGGAGTTACTTTGATGGATGTTTAATTATTGGATTGTTTGTTCCAGTATAGTTGTTGTGTGATTCTTTAATTATGAATTTCGTAAAGTTTTAAATGTTGGTTTATATAAAATAAAATTTGGAAATTAATGTCTAAAATGGTTTTGACACTTAGCTTAATTATTTAGTGTGTTTAAATTGGAAAAGTTATATTTTCGACAGTGATGCTAAGAATGAACCAATTGTTCACCTTGATTTTAATTTAATAAAGGAGTGATTGCCCGGTATTTAATTAGGCGGGGTATCACACCATGTTACACCTGAGATGGTTCCTGAGTTTGTGATAGATCCCTATGAATCTAAACCTAACCCACCTAGGTGTCCATTTCCCCGTAGGAGAGCGTGTTATTATCGTTTCGAGAGAGGTGTTCTTAGGCCCATTTATATTTGTTCCCATTTCAAGAAAAGAGGACACCTTAGGGAATTTTGCTTTAAGTTGGTTAGTGCGTCTCATAGGTATTTACCTCGTTATGATACTACACATGTTCCCACACTCACTCCCACACATGATACTTTGCATGCTCCTGCACATAATATGAGAGATTTTGAGCATTTTTAGAGAAAGTTTAGTATTTAGTCAATACTTCACATGATTTGATGGTTGTTTTTCATAGGATGCCACCACCTTTGGAAAACTCCCCCGGACCTAATGATTGAGATTTAGACTTGTTTGCTAGCATAAGATGATTTTCATGTTTGTATCTGTATGACTATATCTAGTGTGTACTACCATTGTATTTATCCTTTTCCATTTTGATATATTTTTCGAAAAACACAAAAAGATTGTTTTTGAAAAATATTGAAAAAATACAAAAATATTTTCTATTTTTTGAAAAAAGTGAAAAATCAAAGAAGTTTTTATTTGGATAATTTTTTTTTAGAAACACAAAAAGATTTTTGTATTTATTTTTACACCATTTATGAATGGACATTTAGGATTACCAAGTCACAATGTCATTCCATTATCACGTGACTTTTTGATAGTGTTTGGGATGCAACATCATTTCATCCATGTGATTTATAATGTTTGGTGTTACTAAGATGAGATTTTTTATTACTTTCTATATGTTTGACTCTTAGTCTCCTTTAATGCACATGTGCACAAATTTATTTGATTATTGTACTTGTCTATCACATATTGGTCGAAGTGTTTTCATCCCAATTTTGTCTTTAAAACGAACCAAATGCAATAAAACGAGATAATGAAAGTAATGCATGTAATAACCAATGTCCGTGAGAATTTAATTACAATTGAAAAAAGATGAGTGTACACGGGAAAGGGCTGCGAGAGGCATGTGAACTCATCGTGAAAGCTACCATTTGAAAAGAGCCCAAGAAAACATTAAGGCAATAAAAAGAAAAATATGGCAAAATGAGGACAATAGGAAATATTTTAAAAAGAGAATTTTGTACCTGATTAGAAAAATAAAAATGTATTATTATTTATGATGGAGTTTGGTTAGAAAGCAACGGGTTTGCACATCCTAACAATGTCTTAAAAATCATTACATAGTTTTAGATGTTATTGGTGTGAAAATCTTTCTAGACTTTGATTTGTTGATTAAATTGAGTCGATATCATTTGAATTTAATATTTTTTACACCTAAAGACGATTTTGAGTTCATTCGTCAAGAGTATCCAAAATTCATCGTGCTCATATGTTATGAATGTTTGAGTGGATTTTCCTATCAAATTTGTTCACACCCACTCATTCCACTTCAACGATCTGGTTATCTTAGTGTAAATTCATGGTGTGTAAATTATTTTTGCTGGAAAAATATTTGAAACTCAAAAATAGTTCATGGAACCCTTTGAGTATATCCTTACATAATCTTATTTGATATATATTTTTGATGATTTGAAAGACTCCGATTTATTCTTATATTTTATCCTTTTCCTTGTCTATTTTGGATAAATAAAATAAGGGAAAACGAATTATGAATTATAGGGGAGTGAGAGTTTGAATTATGGGGGAGAATTGATTTACGTACTTGAATTGATTTATATTTTATCTCATTTGAAACTCGATATGTCATGAAGTTATTTGCTCTGTTTTATGTGTGTAAGACTTTGATGACCATTTGGAAAGCACATAAAAAGAAGAGCAAGAGAAAGCAAGGAGATTTGAAGATTTAAAAAGTTGAAGATTTTTTCAAGACTTGCACATTTAGTATCTTTCCTTTTCTGGGTTCATTAAAGGGTATTAGATTTGTATAGGACATTTGTTGATAATTCAGATGTTTTTATTTTGCACCGGAATAGTCATAGGGGGAGATTTGTAAGAGCGTATTTTCCATCATCCCTAGTGTACATTAAGTATCTCATATCCTGTTATAACCTTCAAAGCAATTCACATTCACACGCTCAAGAAGATGGATCCGAATATCAAGCATCTTCAACATCTATGCCACATGAGGTATACTTTGGTATAGATTTTGTTTTCAGTTACTTAGATTTTTTACTAAGTATTGAGATACTTTTTATAAAATTCTTTTTTTTATTTATTAAAATGAGGTATTTTTCGAACGTAAAAAGTTCTCTAAAATACCCATAGGCGAACTTTAAAAAATAAAAAAATTCGTTCTTGCCGTTCAAACGACATGCCAATGTCTTAAGATACATTGTTCTAAGCCCAAATCGATTATGGATCATATGACAGCACACTATTTTGATTTTTGAAAGGTCATTTTTATGGTCGTTCTAACGACATCTTAATGTCGTTCAAACGACATGAGAAGGTCACCTCAAATTTTTTTGTTAGCCTATAAATACTTGTTTCGTGAAGCTTTTCAATTAAGACTTTTCATTTATGCAAACTACAGAACAGTAGTAATTAAGTCTTCACTTTTTAGGGATAAAACACATTTTAAATTCACACAAAATCATCCCAATTACTTTTGTGAATCTTCTTTGGAATCCAAACACTTCTTTGCCAAAGTTTATTCTTGTGGAGTGATGTTTCTACTGCAGGACTTAGGGATACTAGAGAATATTAACTACTGAAGCAAGAGTTGCAGTTCTTATGATTCTCGAGGGAGCCATTATCGGTTCAAGGCTGTAGTCTTTGGGTTGGGGGTTCTTGCGGGAATTCATCACAGATTTATCTATTGTGTTGTAAGTTGAGATTCGCAAACATTAGTGAAATAAAAGGTTTCTCCCTTTGGGGATTTCACCTAAAATTGTTTGTTTGCGTGATTATATGATTTAATGCTTTCAATCACATAGATGCATGTTTAGGGTTTAAAAAAATTGGAATTTTATTTATTTGAGATTGGCATCTAGTTAAATAAGTTAAGTCTATTGAAATATTATGAAATCTCAAATTGGTATCACATCTCTCTTTCTCAACATGGCACTAGGGGAAAAAGTTGGGAACCTAGCATAGAGAAAAGATATAAGGAGCAAATGGCTGGCATAATTAGAAACATCAAAATGCCCGAGAGACCTGATAGAGTATATATAGGTTAGATCCATCAACTTATAAAGAGAACCCAGAGTTATAGGAGCTAAATGGGCTTTGATGCCTAAGTAAATCCGAACAAACATACTAATTAAATCCCTTATTGGGCAGTCGTGAGTCTTCCCAGGAAAGAAAATCCTCGAAAGAACTACAAGGACATAGGCAGACAACTCTAGGTCATTCCCAAAACCCTTACTTGTGGGAGGCAAGGAAGTAACTTGCTTGCCTTTGGGATTGGCTTTGGCAAGCTCTTTCTCTTTAGTAGTATCCTTGTCCTCCATAAATTAAAAATAGCGAATAAGATTAGAAAAATTCCACTTATTTGAACGACCAATGAACTTTTTATTGACCTTCTCTAACCCTTACCTTATAGCCTCCTCCTCTTTTGAAACAGTTTCCCCAAATAAGATCTCATTACCAACAGTATCAACCCTAAGAAGTTCAAAGAAGTCTTGCAAGGTGATAGTAAATTTTCCCCACACTGCCACAAAGGTGTGGAATTTATAGTTCCAATGCAAAAAGAGCAATTTTAGGGCGTTGTTGTTCTTACTCAACGTTAAATTACCAAAATACACGGTACTTAATAAACTGACCTGTGATAAATGGTTGGCATATTTATAGTGAATATATTCAGTCCAATGGCCTAAACTTTTGCACACTCCACTAGTAGATTCAAACTTTACATTAGAGTAAGGGAATTCCCCTTGGTCCACCCTAAAAAGGACAACACTGCTGCCAGGAATGAATGCTCAGTTCTCCACCTCCTCATTCTCATCTATGAGAAAGTAAGGAGCTGGTCTGGCTATTTGGAAGATTGGAAAAGATTCAGACACTGCTCAAAAATGATCGATCCAACTAAAGAAAGGTAGGTGTTGATTGCCCCACTAGTCTTGACGGACTAGAGTGGTGGGGGAAGCACCCCTGGATGAGGAGTATTTTTATTATGGGAGCCATTGCAGAAAGTGAAAATAAGGAAATAGGTTCAAGAAAAAGGGTAGATACAAACACTCAAGCAAAATAAAACAAGGGAAATAAGAGCTCTCTCTCTCTTTAAAGGATAAGTTTTTGAAAATTTTGAAAGTGAAAATTTCTAGTAAAGAAGGCAAAACCCTTTTATAAGGAGAAAAGGTGAATTTAAAATGGCAAGGGAAGCTCTAGGTGTGTGTGGCTATGCATATTTAGAAAGAGCAATCATTATTTACTAACACCACAACCATCGAGGTAGCTCACATGGTTGCCACGCGCTGACCCCAGGATGCCATTTGTAATATCACGGGAAAACAAATAAATGCATTAAATACGATGTGATGTTTCATTGATGATGTTCGATCTTGGGGGCTAAATTAGCCTTTTCATATCCTTTGGGGGAGTTTAATGAATTTGGGGGGAATTTAAAATAAACATTTTAATCACCAAGAGGTAAACAAACTTAGATAATTCTTTTATAAAAATATTTCTAGGATAGCCCAAGGATCAAGGTTATAAGGTTGCTTGAGAAAATTCTCATTCGAATGGAAAAAATATATAGTTATTTTAAAACACGTATTTTTATATATAACCCTTTTTCGCAAAATAATATTAGCCGACAAATCACCTAATCGTTTAACAATTATCCAAACAAAAGAGAACTCTTATTTACAAGTCGCAAATCATTCAAAGTGAGATGGTGATATTTCATAAAAATATTTCTTTATAAATAAACAAATATCTCTATGAAGCGAAAAATTTAGAGGGGTGTTGAAGCTCATAGTAGATCGGATGATTAACCTCACACACACAAATGGTTTAATGGGAGAATCAAGACTGGTCAGAAAAATGTTATTTGTAGGAGCTTCCATAACTAGATGTCTCGCTCAAACACACTCCTAAAAATAGCGTGGTCACTTGAGAGACCTCTCCACAAGAAATTAGCTTAATCAAAGAGACTCTTGGAAACACATATGTAATATGAACAATGATTTGTATTTTCTTCCTTTTCCTTGTAAAATATTTATAACCTGTTGTTATGATATTGAGGTTGTTAGGTACCTGCGAAAGACCATGTCTGGCGGGATATGGGAGAGCTCACATGCTCTATCAAACTACCTCATCTAGAGAATCTCACAGGGACTTGGTTTCGAGGATTGGGAATAAGGAAATGTTAGGAAATAGTCTCAACCTCTTTAGTACACTTAGGTAAAACCACTATTCAATAGGGTCAAGATACTACTCCAAAACACCTTCTTCGCGAGACCTTACCAAAGGTACCTCTTCAAGAGCATTTTTTTTCAAAATAATCCTTGCTTCTCAAATACGGCTTTAGGTTGTTCGAAGAACCATCTCTCGAAGAACCTTATTTGGCTAACAAGACAGCATATCTCATAACCACTATTTACTATCTTCATGACGTCACACTTTCTGACACTACATGATCTAAAGAAAGTTAGTAATTAAGTGAGTTAATTCCTTGTACTAATGGCCCATTTAGAGAAATGTCCCATCAGTCATCATAAAATAAACGTCTATGCCAACCTATGACATCTCAATCAATGTAAGTGAAGCTTTGAGAGCATAAACAATGTTCCCGCCAAGAAATAATATCCCAGGCATTTAATAAGCTATATTTGGTATTAAATGCACAATACTCTTAACATTAAATGAGGTCAGAGCATTTAATGCGAGCATGGCCATTTGAACAACCCTGTTATTCTATAAATACATTCATTTGTCACATTTATTAGGGATCTTCGGATATCAATTCTCCATGACACGAGAGTACCATGTGAGTCCATTATCATTAGAGTTTATCCTCTTCATTCTGAGAACTTAACTAGTATTTATTCCCAATCGTTTGCATTCATTGCACAAAGAGGTTTATTACCTTGCCTTTATTTTACCAAATTTCTTGTTATTTCTCCCTCCAATCAAGTTGATTATTGAGATTCACATCATTTACTATATTGAGAGGATGTTTATACTATAAAGGTTCATTTAATGCATGTTTTGTGGCATTAAAGGCTATTTATTCCAAGTACTAGAATTTCCATTTACTACGTTATTCCTCTTACATTAATCATCATTTAGAAGGGGGTTATGCCTCCTTAAATACTAATTGTGTTTAACGAATTCACATCTTACAATTTTAAAATGACACGAGAGTGCTTTTTAAAACCTTCTGTTTTATCAAATCAAGTTTTGAGATTTAAAAATAGCAATTTTTTATGGATTATAATTGCACTTCAATTGTTTCGATAATCCATGCTTAACTATATTTTCGAAATTTAAAACTTGTATATTTTTAAGGGAATATGGATTTTTGTCGTCTATTAGATACATTAAAAATATTTCGAACGTAATCATTATATTTTCTAAATTAAATGCGACAAAAATCAATTTAATATGAGTTATAAAAAGGAAATGCAACCGTTAAAGTAATGTGTGATAATTTGATAGCCCGTGCACTTGGAGTAATTTATAATTTAACCAAATCATTGTGGGTTCGATCCATAATTACACTCGCTAATCTTTAACAGCCCGTGAACTTGTGGTAATTTATAATTTAACAACAAACGCAAGAAAGAAGAAAGAACACGAGATCTGGCTGGTTCAGCAGATATATGTCTCTACGTCCATTGGTAAAGGAGAGTGATTGATTTATTCCTTGGGAAGAACATGTAACACCTCGTAATTTTATTAATTTTTATATTGGGAATTAATTAGGATTAATTAAATTATATTTGGAAATTAATCCAATAAAATAAATATTAATTAGCGAGATAAAAGTTAATATTTATTCATATTGAATATTACTTAGTGAATGAGTAATAATAATGATAAGAAAATAGTATAATTATCGTGAGTGACAAAATATGGCAGTTAAGGTATATTTAGTCGCAACACGCGTGTTAGTTGTGTCGGGACATAATTTGGGAAATAAAATATAATTTCACTTTTTTATATTCTATATGGTCATTTGGAGTGCGCCAGTGTGTCCGAAAGGTTCGAGACAGTCAGAAAAGTCTACTTGGGGGTTTAGCTTGGGTCCCGGGGCACTTTAAGGCAAAATCGGTACCCCGGAGGGGTATTTTGGTCTTTTGAAATTTTGGAGAAAATAAACCCACGAAAATTAGAGGATTATATTTGATACAACGTAAGAGAGATTATTGTTATCAGTTGCGAAACCAAGGGATAGTCACAGGAGGAAGAAGGAGAGCAATCCCTAGAATTTCCAAGGCCAAGAACCACCTTTTTGAACCACCACCACCACCACCACCGAATTGTAGATCGGGAGGAGGAGAACACCAATCCTATCACCTATTCTGCAGAAATAAGAATTTCACATAAAGGTAAGTGTTTATATTGCTAATTATGATTTGATATACCATCCATGCTAGAGTAGGACGATCAATTTAATGATTTCATGAATTTTGACTAAATTTGGAAGATATAAATCATTTTCTTAGGTAGAAAATTATGATAAACTTAATCCCTTATGGTTGAATATGAGTTGATGATGTATTTGCATGAAATTATGAAGAAATCTATAGTTATATGGAAGTTCTTGGACAAAAATGATGAACTACGATTTTTTTAGAATTAATCTTGAATTAATTAAATTTAAAGATGTTCGTTGAGGATTTAACAATTACAATACGTTAGAAATCATATATATATGTTAGTGTAATGTTTAGTATGATTGGTTTGGAGATTGGGAATGAATCATGGAAATTTTAAGGTTAAAAATTATGAATCCCGTAACTGAAGATGATGACACTTGTTATAGGCGAATCGATTTGGACCAAGGCTGAATCGATTCGGTTTCTCAGAATTGCACAGTTTTCCCCCTTTTCATTTAGAACTTATCAGAAATTTTTGGGTTGACCATGAATTAAATATAAGAACCTATTAAAGGATATTCTAATTACCTCAAGCCGAATGTTGGGTTTGAGATTAGTTGCACGGGGAGAGTTTAAGATTAATAATTGATTTAGCTTATTGGGTACTAAAAGCTCATTCGGATATTAATTTCTTATTACAAAAAATTAAAGGAATGTTGGACCAAGACCAGTAGGCCTAGAGTGGGATTACCTACTGAATTTACTTAATGGACACTTGTCAACCATTTGGGTATTGAGTAACACTCGAAATTTTACTATGAGAAGTATTATGTTATATAGAACATTCGAGAGATATTATAGTACGTAAGGAGCATATGATATAGGATACATGCATACCTATGATGATTTTAAACATATATATATGGGTGGTGTGTATACCTATTGTTTGATTTATATATGTAATCATACCTAGGCTACTTGCTATCACGGGAGGTTTCGCATCGTGGACAGTAATATTCTAGTGATCCCATTTGGGGGGATATTGACTTGTACCTCAGGACATAGTCCTTAGGGAGTGAGCACCACTTGTGTGAATGAGGAAGTGATTTGATTTATGGTTCGAGGGAGACTATTCGAGCCAGTGTCCTTATGTAGTATGTGAGGTACGAGGACTTGATAGCAGAATTTTCCCACACCTATGATAAAAGTGAAGTATATATGTACATGTGATTTATTCTTCTACGAGTATGTTAGTAGATAACATATATTGTGATATCTAAATTATTCAAGTGTATGAGAACTAAATCAGTAATTAATAGATAGTGATATATAAATTAAACAAAGTATACGAGCACTATATCATTTAGTAGAAAGTGGTAATGAGTATACATAATTGGGAAGATGTAGTAGGGGTGGCTGTGGGCCGGGCCTGGGCAGGCCCGGTCGGGCTCGGGCCGGGCTTGAAAAATTAACGGCTATCCCAAGCCCGCTCGGGCCCAGATCGGGCCTTATTATGTAATCCCAAGCCCGCCCAAATTTGAAAGCTCTTTACCCAAGCCCGCCCGATCGGGCCATATTATATTAATTAAAAGATTTTTTTAAAAAATTAAAATACCTATTTTTTTATTTAAAGACCAATTTTTTAATTTAAAATCTGTTTTAAACTCCATATATTACAAAGTCCATATATAAAGTTTCCCACTCTAAATGAAAAGACTTGGTATATATTTTTATATTTATAAAAGTCCCCTCCCCCCCCCCCCCCCCGATATATATATATATATATATATATATATATATATATATATATATATTTTTTTTTTTTTTTTTTTTTTTTCGGGCCTCGGGCCGGGCCGGGCCTCATCGGGCTTAAGAACTCATGCCCAAGCCCGCCCGAAAAAAATCGGGCCTATAAAATTTTGCCAAGCCCGCTTTGCGGGCCTATTCACCTTACCCAAGCCCTATTTTTTTATTGGGCGGGTTGGGCAGGCTTGGCGGGCCTATGGCCACACCTAAGATGTAGTGACGTATTGTATGCGAAATACAGGTGGGCACTATAATTGATTAGGTGCAAAGATATTTAAGCCAGACTAGTTAAGTGGGTAGCATAACTAAGTGGGTTAGAGTAGTATTCTAGGCGTGCACATTAGTTGAGGGGTGAGGATATCAAGTGAGGGCATGTGGTACTAACATGTATTTAATAACTTATCTTCTCACATTATAAACACTTGCTAATTTTTTTCAAATTTTTTTACTTGGGCTCTGACCCGATTCAAATTTTTTTTGTAAAAACCATTTTAGGGCCCGGTCACAGGGACACCAGGCATAGGAGTTCCTTATTTGACGTGTTGCAACTGCTGTGGAGGTTGAAGAACCTTGCTATTAGATGCCTCCACTTTTATTCCGTTCATATCTATATTCATTTATCTCAGCCGGGTGTCGCCCAATCATAGTTGGATTACTATTTTCAGAGACTTTGTAATTTTGTTATTTCTAGTATAGATTTATACTTTACTCATGGATGACTGTATTTAGTTATTATCTAGAGTGTTATTACAGACTCAGTTATTTACTTATGTCATTATCGTATTATTCATTGCTATGTGCATGGAAATGGTGAATGATATATTTCTTTTCGATTTATTTACTCTATGATAATAAATAAGATTAAAATTTTGACACTGGGCTATTCGGGTAATAGTAATTAATTTAAAATTCGGCAGTGATGCTAAGAATGACACCCTTAATGACTCCTATTTAATTTAATAATGGAATAATCACCCATGATTAGAATAGGCAGGGTGTCACAGATGGTATCAGAGCACCAGGTTCTAGTGTCCTTAGGATCTGTGCAAATTATTGTGTTTGAGCGTACCGTTCTTTGTTATAGAGCCCTGTTATAGGATTTTTGTATTCCTCTTTGTTATAAAGACTTGCTATTAAGTATAGTTGGTACGAACCATATGCGAGTTTGAACGGGTTTCATACATCGAGTAATATAGGGGGACTAGCGAGATCCACTAGAAGGACTGCAGGAGGAGAGGTTCAACAGAAGCCATAGAGTATTCTGGAAATAGTGACCGTGATAGGAGTCACCATGATTATTGTTCAGGTAGATGACGATAGGATGATCACTAGGGTGTAGTAGTTTCCCTCAACGCCACTGAAGAATTAAATTATTTAAATGAACTTCATAAAGACGGAGGTAAGTAGTGAGAGGAAGATTCATAAATATGATGATGGACTCACGAGTACGAGTTGCCAGTATTTATAGGAAATCACTCTTGGAGGAATTATGCACATGGTGCCAATGACGTACTTCTATAATGTTTATACCAATGCTTCCATAGGAAGGGATCAAAAAGATCTGGAGAGCATAGCCAGAAGGGCAAGACTAGAAGTAATTAGTGATAGTGATGCACCATAGAGGAATACCCAGCAAGGAACCCATTTAAATGATGTGGATCAATGAAATTCCTACCGAGTGATGATGGATTCAATTAGGGATGCTAGAAACATGAGGGTGTTCCATAAGACTAGCAAATTCAAAGGAATAACAGGGGTAGTAATCGTGGCGAAGACTACCAGGTCTGAGAGAAGTAAAATCCTGATATGGCTAGTGGGGGCAGAGATAGGGGAATGACACCAATAGGTGTCCTATGTGCAAAGAGTAAGGCCACATGTATCGACCTTATCCGCAACGAGTTATGGGACAGGAGCGGGATGACCAGCAGGGGCAATAGTTGTAAAAGTTTTTTAGATTGATGTGGACGAGAGTTTTATGTCTAGGAAGCATTTGGACTGCGAGTGTTATTGGAAATTCAAAGTGTGAGTTTTACCCTAGGGTAAATGGGGTATGTTTGTGTGACACGAGCGAGTCGTAGTATTTCGTTAAACACTATATTCGCGTGTGAGAAGGGTTTAGTGAGTGTATTGTTAGTATTACTATTATGTGCCTATATTTTACCATTTAGTAGCGAAGATCTTTGGTCACATCTATAGGAGAGTGGGTATAGTCATCGCGAGGATATGTTTTAGTGAAATTACTCGTTTCGAGAGATAATATTTGAGTATGATCTTGTCTTGGGTATGAGTTGGTTAGTGAAGGGTTGAGCAATGGTGGGTTGTTACAGAAAGGCTATCATGTTAACTATTACAAGGCAAGATTTTGTTGCTTAGCGACGTGTTACCTGGAAGAGAGTTGAGCTCGCATTTATACTACATCGTAGAGGAGACTCCAGAGGTTATAGTCGTTTCGTTATATTTGATTCCAGTGTGCAGGGATTGTAGTAATATGATTCGAAGTATATTAAACTTATTAACGTGGGAAAACTAGTGATAGTGAGAGCGGAGCACCGTGTTGTATAACTCCTTTAGTGACGTGGGAATGGATGGTTAGACTTGTACATCTAGGAAAAGGATTTTGGATATTCTGGTCATGTGTTTAGGACCTACGGATCTCGATGATCGATAATTCTAGGCAGTAATGTATCAGGAGGGTCCACTATTTGGATTTCTCTTGCGATACATCCCATGCATGAATCCCAATAAATGTCGAGAGTTGAGAAATGTGTTGGTCACTAGGGCATGAGTTTATCACTTTAGTTATTACACGTGTATGTGGGTGAAAGAATGAGCTGAGAGCTATTCTATGACATACGACCTAAAGAGTCGAGTAGTGCTATGTGGGAAGCACCGAAATTTTTTTGCACCATTAGTTGATGGATGGAGCCATCTTAAGGAGAACAAAACCATTTCTGTAGGCTAACCGAGGTTAACCCTACGGTATTTCCACACTGAAAAAACGGGGACGGACTTGAGATAAGTATGTTATGTGTCGAATGTTAGGGATTATTTTGAAGTTGTGCACGAGATATAGGGTGTATGGGCACCCTAGTTCATTTTACTTTCGGCATCGTCTGTGATAAGAAGTCTTAGAAAGATGTTGTAAATGTGCCTGTGGGATAGTTAGAGAAACAAGTGGACATGTAGGAGAGAATGAACTTCGTTTGAGGAAAGAAGATAGTCTCATTGTGTGTATGTCACGAGAAAATGCCCACAATCGAGGTGAGTCAAAATACGTTAGGAACAAATGGAGTCTCACCCAGTCGAATGCGTAGAGTGGTTCACGGATAGATAGGTTGCTAAAATTCTAATAGATGAAAAAAGGCCTAGGAAGTTTACAAATTCGGAGCAAACGCATGGGCAATAATTTTTGTATATCTCAAAAAAGGGGAGTAAGATGTTCCACATAACTTGAGATGTTGACTGTGTTGATATAGGGTTTAGTGAGAAATAGTGAAGTTTTTTCCAAGTTCTCCACTCATAAAAGGAATAAGTTGGTCCGATATTACCGACCCGAATGTTGTGATAGATTGATGATTCTAGGGATAGATTGGATACGCAAATCGATAAAGTTAATTATTGGATTATCAAAATTGCGGAGTGGGAAGGATTTATTTTAGTATGTGAAGTTAATTATCCAGGAACAAAATAATCATTATTAATTATGGTGTGTTATATTACCGGTCAGTGTGCCCAGCATGTTGTAAAATGAACCCGCACAAGGTGCCGCCCAATACTGTTGTAAATCAGGGAGAGCCTTGAATTAGGAGTATAAGGAGTCAATGGTGGTGCAGATGATCCCTGAGATAGGTGTGTCATGCCTAGGTCGATGGATAGTCGAGAGAGTGATATAGAATGCGGCAAAATGCGAAGATGCATGTCTTGGACTTTTGGAGTAATTAGAAATATTGACTATAACTGGTAGGGTTGCATGTGATTACCCGTAGGAGGATATTAACTGCTAAGTGACTTCTGAGGCTTAATAAGGAGAAATTTTCGCCCACCCTTTGGATAGTTGAAAAATGATAAATACCAAGTTCCTCGGACCCAGAGTGATTCATGGTCCGTCGACCATGATAAAATCAATCCACATCCTTTTCGTATAATTCAGAAACGCAATGAGGGTGCTTTGATGAGAACCAAAGTTTTGAGGCCTGACATGAATAATAAGGAATTACTGAGGGTGTACCCCATGAGGAGATATGGCTTGGTACGATAATAAGGGAAATTGGTACCTATTGAAGTGAGATCTTTTCTAACATATAGATGATAGAGCCAGTGGAGTATAGGCTTGTCTTTTAAAACATTGTTATCGAATTACCAATAGTTTTGCGTGTCATAATATTAGTGATACCGTAAGCATAAAGGAATATATTGGTATGTAAGGGATAGAATGAACTTGTTGCTAATCGAGAGTTGTAGTGAGCAGACATTCGATTGAAACGGTACCATTAGTGTATGTTTAGTGAATATAATAACAGATTATTGCAAGTAAATTTTGAACACGTTCAAATGCAGTTGTGTGCAAAAATTTGCGATGTTAATATAGGGCATCATAATGCCAAGGAGTTTATTTGAGAGCGCAAAAATGAGATGCATGACAAACATCCAGAGTTAGTCATAACAGGTATTTTCTTTTTCCAAAATTTGGAACGAAATTCTGTTATTAAAGGGGAAGTATGTAACACCCCGTAATTTTATTGATTTTTATATTGGGAATTAATTGGGATTAATTAAATTATATTTAGAAATTAATCCAGTAAAATAAATATTAATTAGCGTGATAAGGGTTAATATTTATTCATATTAAATATTACTTAGTGAATGAGTAATAATAATGATAAGAAAATATTATAATTGTCGTGAGTGAGAAATATGGCAGTTACGGTAAATTTAGTTGGGACGCACGTGTTAGTCGTGTTGAGACTTAATTTAAAAAATAAAATATAATTTCACTTTTGATATTCCATGTGGCCATTTTGAGTGCGCGAGTGTCTCCGGAAGGGTCGAGATAGTTAGAAAAGTCTACCTGGAGATTTAGTTTGGGTATCGGGGCACTTTTAGGCCAAACCGGCACCCCAGAAGGGTATCTTGGTTTTTTGAAATTTTGGAGAAAATAAACCCACTAAAATTAGAAGATTATATCTGATAAAACATAAGAGAGATTAGGGTTATCAGTTGCTAAACCAAGGTATATTCATAAGAGGAAGAAGGAGAGTCATTCCTAGAGTTCTAAGGCCAAGAACCACCTTTTTGCACAACCACCACCACCACCGGATTGCAGAACGGGAGGAGGAGAACACCAATCCTATCACCTATTCTGTAGAAATTAGACTTTCACATTAAGGCAAGTGTTTATCTTGCTAATTATGATTTGATATACCATCCATGTTAGAGTAGGATAATCAATTTGATGATTTCACGAATTTTGACAAAATTTGGAAGATATAAATCATGTTCTTGGGTAGGAAATTGTGATAAACTTAATCCTTTATGCTTGAATGATGAATTGATGATGTAGTTTCAAGAAATTATGAAGGAATCTAGAGTTATATGGAAGTTCTTAGATGAAAATGATAAACTAGGTTTTTTTATAATTAATCTTGAATTAATTAAATTTAAGGATGTTCTTTGAGGATTTAATAATTCCAATACATTAGAAATAATGTATATATGTTAGTGTAATGTTTACTATGCTTGGTTTGGATATTGTGAATGAATCATGGAGGTTTGAGCTTAAAAATGATGAATCCCGTCACTGAAGATGATGAGACTTGCTATAGGCGAATCAATTCGGCTCGTTGGCTGAATCGATTCAAAATTTGAATCGATTTGGCCCAAGGCCGAATCGATTCAGTTTCACATAATTGCATAGTTTTACCCCTTTTCATTTATAACTTATGGGAAATGTTTAGGTTGACCTTGGATTAATTGTAAGAACCTATTAAAGGATATTCTAATTACTAGAAGGCTAATGTTGGGTTTGACATTCGTTACACGAGGAGAGTTTAAGATTAATAATTGATTTAGCTTAACAGGTAATAAAAGCTCATTCGGATATTGATTTCTTGTTATGGAAAATTGAAGGAATGTTGGACCAAGACCACTAGGCATAGAGTGGGATTGCCTACTAAAAATACTTATGGGACACTTGACAACCATTTGGGTATTGAGTAACACTCGAAAATTTACTATGAGAAGTATTATGTTACATAGAACATTCGAGATATATTATAGTACGTAAGGGGTATATTATATAGGCTATGTGCATACTTATGATGATATTATACATCGATATGGGTGGTGTGTATACCTATTTTTTTATTTATATGTGTAATCATACCGAGGCTGCTTCTTATCACTGGAGGTTTCGCATCGTGGATAGTCTTATTCTGATGAGTTCATTTGGGGAGATAATGACTTGTACCTCAGGACATGGACCTTAGGGATTGAGCTCCACTTGTGTGAATGAGGGTGTGATCGGTCATTTGGGTGCGTTAGGTATGAGCGTATCCCAAAGGCCTAGAGTTATGTTCGCCTCCAATATTGTGTGATTTGATTAATGGTTCGAGGGATACTATCTGAGCCAGTGTCCTTATGTAGTACGTGATGTACCGAGACTTAATAGCAGAGTATGCCTACACCGAATGTCTCCACTCAAGCGTGTTTTATATGTATATATGATAAGAGTGATGTATATATATATATATATATGTATGTATGTATGATTGATTGATTCTTCTATGAGTATGTTATAAGATAGATTGTGATATCTAAATTATTCAAGTGTATGAGAACTAAATCAGTAATTAATAAATAGTGATATTTAAATTAACAAAAGTATAAGAGCACTATATCATTTAGTTGAAATTTCTAATGAGTATAAAAAATTGGGAAGATGTAGTAATGTATTGATTGGGCAATACAAGTGGACACTATAATTGATTAGGTGCGAAAAGATATAAACCAGACTAGTTAAGCGGGTAGCATAGCCAGGTAGGTTAGAGTAGTAAGTTAGGAATGCACATTAGTTAAGGGATGAGGATCTAAAGTGAGGGCACACGGTACAAACATGCATCAAATATCTGGTCGCATTTTAAACACTTGCTAAAAAAATTCAAACCGTTTTACTTGGGCCTCTGGCCCGTTTCAAATCCTTTTTATAAAAACTATTTTAGGTACCCATCCATAGGGACACTAGGCATAGGAGTTCCTCATTTGACATACAACAACTGTTGTGGAAGTTAAAGGACCTTGCTATTAGACGCCTCCACTTTTTTCAGTTCATATCTATCTTCATTTATCTCAGTCGGGCTTGTCGCCCAATCATAGTTGGATTACTATTTTCAAAGACTTTATAATTCCATTTATTTCTAGTATTGAATTAGACTTTACTCATGGATGACTGTATTTAGTTTTTCTCTGGAGTGTTATTCCAGACTTAGTTATTTACTTATGTCATTATCGTATTATTGACTGTTATGTGCATGAAAATAGTGAATGATGTATTTCTTCCAATTTACTAACTGTATGATAATAAGTAAGATTACAATTTGACACTGAGATATTAGGGTATTAGTGATTAATTTGAAATTCGACAGTGATGCTAAGAATTACACCATTAATGATTCCTGTTTAATTTAATAATGGACTGATCAACCACGATTTGAATAGACGGGGTGTCACAAAACAATGGCGATTAGAGTGCCAATGTTACTAAGTCACCACGTGCAAGCTAATTTTTTTTAATTAGGTGAGGTCTCCCTTATTTATACTTCTTAGTGTTTTCCTAGTTTAAGATTCTTTATGTTTATCCTATACATAAGTCCTAGATTTCGATTAGAAGTGGTCTTCCAACTTGCCAATGTGATCTTCCAAGATTTTCACTTTTCTCGATACATATTTATGATCTTCCAAAAGAAGCCATATAGCATCCACGTGACATACATTCGGCTACTCTTCCTTCAGTAATAAACATAAATTCGACGTGACGAATAAATAGATAGAATAAAATACTGACAATGCAGGCTCGACATCTGCACCCTATTTGAATAGTAATTGGAATAGATGAAAGACTGGATCAAGGGTGAGGCAATATTAACAACCTATCTCCTGAAAATATAATTCAACAACGATGTTAATAAAAAGTTTACAAATAGTAAGATTATAAATGAGTTCGGACTACAATATAACTATTCATCTTCCCCATTTATTTTAGTTTCTTTTAAGTTATCCCAATCCAACAACCCTAAATATCTCATGCGCCTACTCCCAAACCCAAGTGAACCCCATGATTTCGTATTATTCATCTTAACTGAATATAGGTAAAGTTTTCATTACTGTAAATTTAATACATCTTAAGTATATGAATATATCAAGGGAAATCAGAAAATCTTGTAACTCTATATCCACATAAGTAAGATCCATACCATACCATGTACCTTGTAAGTGGGCTATTCGTTAGCCCTCACACAACGAAGGCCTATTCTTACCACTTTCAGGGATCGCTCGCACGTACTAGGCATAGTTATAGGTTATCCCACATCGATCACAATTAAAGTGCATTCTACGGATAATCATTATTCCTTCACACCAGTCATATAGCCACACATCAAAAATCTATATGAAAGGACCCCTTCATGCACGTATTCGCAAGATACAACAGGTCCTTTTAACACGTAGTGTTCAGGATAAAATGAATATGGTAAATCCGCCTTTCTCATTAGGATACCCACGTAGTCGTCATCGTTCATTCCCTATACGGATATCCCCTTCAGTAAGAATTCCATGAGTACTCACACCCAGTATATTACACATAATACACAAGATAGGTAATCATAATAACATAAAGGTTCAAAGTCTAAAATTCAGATTCATTAATCTAATTATACTTTTATTACTAAGAAAACACATAACACACAAGATAAGTAATCACAATCACATAAATATTCCAAGTCTTAAACTCATATTCATTAATCTAATTATACTCTTATAACTAAGAAAACAACATCTCCAAATTAATGCTAAGCTCCTAACTGAACCAAAAAAATTCTAACCATGCCTTGGCATAATGTAGAGGAGTCGATCGATCGATAATCCCCAAAATTCTATCTTCATCTTCTTTATGGGATTTCAACCCAAAAGTCTTCCATAGATGAACTTCTAAGCTCTTAAATCATCACAATAACTAACTATAATAATATATAAGTATCCTAGTATCATTTCAAACATATGACTAAGGTTTTTACATGATTCTACCACCATTTAATAGTATAATTTATAATTTCACCTCAAGAACCCTAGTTTATCATTTTTCCCAAATTCCACTCAGATTCAAGCCAATTCATGAAGCTATTAAGGGCCCTTTACTAATTTATCAGGTTTAAACATAATTTAAATAGAAACGTATCAACTCTATCTCCAATTCATCAAGAATTCAACTAATTTCAATCTATGTCAAGAATATGAATTATAGTCTAAATAATCATATTAATTTAATTACTAAATTCGTGGATTGATCTCCATATCAGATTTTAATCAAATTATGTTTGGATTTCAATGAATAATTACACTATAACTAAAAAATAATTATAATATTATAATAAGTAAACTTTCTATGATTAGAATGGATAAAGTCCAAGTCCAAAAGCCTCAATTCTTCTCTTCAAAGAGTTATCTCCTCTCTCTAGCTCTAGGATTTCTCTCCAAATGGTTTAGAATGAATTAAGGCTAGACAAATGATCTTTTTAATAGCTTAAATTCGAAATTAGGCTTAATCTTATTTTTAACCCCAACAAAATGTGTCCAATTATTTCTCTAAACTACATAAAATAAGGCCCAAGTTCAATACCAACTTGTAAGACCTAAACCCCATTATTTTAAGACATGTTTGTTAATTCCACATGATCCAAAAGTACTCAATATAACATACTAACATATCCTTACAAATGTCTTAATTTCCTAATTAAATTATTTATTAACTTATCGTAATTTTTTTATTACTAAATTAGCATATTTTATATTCAATTTAAATAACACATGTAATTATATTTTATTGAAATAACATATGTAATAGTGACGTAACATGTCACTGCATGAAATTATATTATAATCCATAATTTATTTATTTATTTTAAAGCACTTCAAGTCCAGAGTATTCCTGAAACTCTCGACACCTAGTCCCTGGCCTTTTCATGGTCGTCCACAATACACAAGCACATCCAAATATTTAGACAATACATTATTGTGTGTAAATTTCGATTTCACAAATGAATTATATAACACATATAAAATATAATGAGTGACATCACACATGTCACAACATGTAAAAATAAATAACCAATTTCATAATTAAATAATACTAAAAAAATAGGGGGTGTTATAAATAAAGACATAGTTAGTTCCAATAACTTATGTTGGTCCCTTTCAAGTTCTTTGTGTCTCTTTTATGCCCACATCATTTTTTTTTTGTTTTTGTTTTTGCCTTTTAACACCCGAATTTAACTTAAAACTTATGTATACTTATTAATACCTTAAACATGTATTCTGATAACGACACGGTTACTACCTACAAGTTACATTGGCCCCCTTCGTTGTGTTTGTCTCTTTTATGGTCATTTATTATTGTTGGGAATTTTCATCCTTAAACGCCCAATTTTTACCTAAAACTTGTATAAAATTGTCAATTCCGTAAAATATGAGTTTGATAAGAACAATGAGAATACCTATAGGTTTCATTGATCCCTCTTTAGGTGTTCGTGTCTTTATCAAGGCCATTTTGTTATTGATTTTCGTTTTCTCTTTTTAACGTCTCATTTTAAGCATAAAACTTGTGTATATTTATGCATTTCTTAAATTGGTAATTCAATTAAGCCATAGTTAGTTCCTACAAGTTATATGTATCCCACTCGATGTGTTCGTGTCAGTTGATGTCCATTTTGTTGTTGTTTTACAATTTCACCCAACATACCCCATTCGTAACCTAAAATTTTTGTATGCTTCTAATAAGGCCACAGTCACTTTCTACAAGTTACATTGGTCCCTCTTGAGATGTTCACATCTTTTTTAGGGGAATTTTATTGTTGTTTTGTGGTTTCACCTTTTAATACCAATTTTTCTACCTAAAACTTTCATATACTTAAGTTGTTTTGGTCTCGGTGGAGGTGTTTGTTCATGTTTTCAAGGAATTTTTTATGTCTTCTATCTCCCTTTAACACCTCATTTTAAACCTACAACATGGGTACACTTGTCAATTCCTTAACCCAAAAGTCTGATAAGGACACACTTCATTCTTACATGTTAAATTTTCTCCCTTGCATGGTGTTCATGCCTCTTACATGGACATTTTATTGTTTTACATTTTCTCCCTAACACCTCATTTTTAATTTAAAACTTGAGTAAACCTGTCAAATACTTAAATCATGAGATCAATAAGGACACGATCAATTCCTACAAGTTATATTGGTCCCCCTCAAGGTGTTCTTGTTCCTTTTACGACTATTTTGTTACTGCTTTGAATTTTTTCCCTTTAACGCCGCATTTTTATCCTAAAACTTGTATACACTTGTAAATTTCTTAAACTGGGAGACTTATTAGTCCATGATCAATTCCTACACATGATATTGCTCCCTCTAGCGGTGTTTGTCCATTTTAGGGCTATTTTTTATGTTTTAAATTTTCATCCTATAACACACCATTTTTACCTAAGACTTATGTGTACTTGACAAATCCTTAAACTAGGAGTCTGATAAGGACATGGTCAGTTCCTAGAAATTAAATTGGTCCTTCTTGAGGCGTTCATTTCTGTTTTAGGATCATGTTATTGTTATTTTGCATTTTTCCTTTTAAGATTATTTTTCAACTAAAACTTGTGTATATTTGTACATTCCTTTATTGGGAGTCTGATAAGTACATGATCGGGTCCTATAAGTTACTTTGCTCTTACTCAAGCTGTTCATGAACTCTCTCCCATCTATTTTGTTGTTTCTTTGTGTTTTTTCCCTTTAACATATCATTTTTAACAGAAAGCTTGCATATACTTTTCAAATCCTTAAACAAAGAGTTCGATAAATATAAGATTAGTTTCTACAATTCACATTGGTCAATCTCGTGGTGTTTGTGTTTCTTTCATATCCCTTTTGTTGTTGTCTTGTGTTTTCCCCATTTAACACCTCATTTCTAATCTCAATCTTATGTAAACTTGTCCATTTCTTAACCGTGAGTCCGATAAGGACGCGGTTAATTCCTACAAGCTATATTAGTCCCTCTCAGGGTGTTAGCGTTTCTTTTAGGTCCATTTTGTTGTTGTTTTGTATTATCTCTATTTAACGCACCATTTTTTGCCTAAAACTTGTGTATACATGTGAATTTCTTAAATTAAGTATTCGATGAGGCCATGGTAAACTTCTATAAGTTATATTTCTCCGTCTTGAGGTGTTCATGCCTTTTGAGGGAAATTAGTTATTGTTTTGCAAATTCCGCCATAACACGCAATTTTAAACATAAAACTTACTTATAGTTGTCAATTCCTTAAACTCTGAGTTCGGTAAGGACACGATATCTTCTTAGAAGTTATATTGGTCTCTTTCAAGGTGTTTGTGTCTCTTTGAGTGGCATTTTAGTATTGTCTTTCATTTTTACCTCTTAAGACCTATGTTTCAACCCAAAACTCGCATATATTGGGAAATTCCTTTAAATAGGAGTCCGTTAAGGACATGGTTACTTTCTACAAGTTACTTTGGTCCCAAAGGAGGTGTCTATCCCTTTTCTCAGACCATTTTGTCATTGTTTTATATTTTTACCCTTTAACACCCCATTTTTAACCTAAACCTTGTGTATAGTTATCAACTTCTTCAACCTGGAGTCTGATAAGGACACGACCATTTTTTATAAGTCAGAACGCAACAAAAAATTGTTAAATAGGGTCTTAATTATAGAATATGTTAAATGCACAATTTTTTCATTTTCTTTGAGCATTTCTCTCCTAAAGTAATAGCTAGAGACCAAAAGCCCTTTTAAAATAAAGATTTTATTAGGCCATCTCCAGTGGGAGATGTTAAAGGCTAATTTTACATTATTTTGGTTCACAATGGGTATGAAAATATGCATTTTTTGGTGAGGGAAAACGTAGTGGGGATGTAAAAATAAATGGGGCCCGCGGCAGGACGGGAGAGTGTTGTTCGTCCAGAGTTGTCTGATGGGGACCTCTCATCTGTCCAAGACTTATTTTTTTTAAAAGAAACCTAAAGGCAAACATAACGAATAGCTCGAAACATAACGGTGTCAGTCGTCCCTCTAGCCTTGGACGACTGACATTCGTCCGTCCAATCCCTCCAGCTCAGCATTTATATTCTTAACAAGACTTTCCCACTGTGTGCAACATTCAAAAAATGCAACCCAAACAATGTAAACTTACATCTTCTTTAGCCTCTCCACTGGAGATGGCTATATGTACAGAAAAAGTAGTAAAAAATCAATTATAAAAATGCACAATAAAAAATTGTTAATAATGTGAATACCATGAAAATGTTTAAGGAATGAAAAGTTTACCCGTGCCGATTGATATCTTCCATGACTAATATGTAATATTAAGACCAAAACAAATCCGAAACATACACATGAAAAAGAATAAATGATGTGATCAAACTCACTTGTTCGATTAAAACGTTCTTGTATAAATGAAATGATCATACTCGGTTGTTAAATTAAAAGGTTCTTGTATACGAAGGTCGATTTGGTAGTGTGAAATTACAATAGTAGCACTATATTAGATTTAGAATCTAGCAACTAATTAGCTTTAGTCAGTGTTCTAAAAAACTCACATAGGGTTCGCCTAGGCACGACTAGGCTTGAGGCTTGGGAGAAACGCTCCGCCTTAAGATTTTTACGCCTTATTCTTGATATAACCCTTAAGGCGCAATTTTTTCTATGAAACAATATCGCCTTTTAAAGAATTTTTTAGAAATCGAACTATTATCTCATCCGAAATAATCAAATAGTATTTTAATTTGTAAATATTCAAATATATTTTTATTATATATACAATTTTAGTATTTTAATGCCCTTGCTATGGTTAAAAAATATTAAAATATATTAAAAATTCCTAAACGCCTTTTCAGGCATTTTTACCCCTAAGACCCGCCTAGACTTCGAAGACTTAAGGCATGACCTCCACGCCTCGATCACCCTCCGCGTTTTTTTAGAACCCTGACTTTAGTCAATATTTAAACCATCACATTTCATGCAAGCAGAGACAACCTTCTATGCTAGAATCAACAAGTTTAAGCCAGATTCTCATTCAAAACATCAATATTTGGCATATTCCTTATGATATTTAATACCGAACCAACATTTCCTATTAACACGATCATTTTTATGACTATTAAAGGCAAAAATATGAACTTTTGTTATATTTAGTGGAACTTCTTAACTTCTCTATGGATAATGTTTATGAAGCACCATATAGAGCCATCATCATCGGCAAGTGTGTGAAAAGGGATGTTGGGGCCATTAATAAAAGTAATTCAGTCTACCTATTTTACTACAAATAATAGTTCAAAGTCTTTTGAAGCAAGACCAAAAGACATCAACTGTAAGAATAGCAAAAATACCTTAATTAGGAAAACTGAATCCTTAAATCTCGGGATGATCGGTATCAAGATGATCTAAATAAGGAAAAAATTACAGTAATAAAAACATGTAAGCTCACCCAGTATACAAAAATAAAAAACCTTGCACAATACAAAAATTACACAAAGTAAAAATAATCTCAATGTATCAATGTATCGAACACCTTGAGCACGTAAATGCATATACTACATGCCATTGTTTACAGCCCCATACCAATTAAATTAAATCCCATGTTTCAAATAATTAATTACGGAGTACCCAAAAGAACAAAACATAACAAATCCCAAATTTATTTTGTCACATGATTCAACGACAATCCAATGATTGGAACCAAACACCTACAATTCCTAAACATTTGATGCACCGAGTAAAAACAAAGCGGTAAATTTGTGGGAGAACAAAACCTTCTGCATTCGCTAACATTTGAGATAATAGAGTAAAAGTAAACTACAAAATGAGGTCGTGGTTGTTAAGATAAACCACAAAATGAGTCAAGACCTCCAAACTACAACCAAGCATGTGAAAAACAAATAACACAAATATAAACGCACATTAATAAATGGGTAATATATGTAAAAAGGGAAAACTAATAATGTTGGGGTGTTTGGTAATGGGGAAACTATAAAATAAAGGGGAAAGTACTCTTAGGTCCCTCACGAACAAATTTTAAATACTAAAGGAATTTTGACAAATTTTAAACACTTAGGTCCACTAATTTTCTTCTTGTAGAAGTCCACGCTAGTGGCATAACAAATGGACCTAATTGTAAATTGTCCTTAAATATTTAAAAATTATTACGAAGGGACCTAATTGTAAATTGCCCTAAAATAAATGGTTGAGAGAGGTTGTGTGCCAAAACTTGTATTACAGTTGCAACAAAACAATGCAGCATAAATCAAGTCAGGTTTTGTCTCTTAATTGATATTAAGAATAAATTATGTATTTTTAGGACTTAAAATAATATTGATTATGGATATAGGACAACAAATATTTCGTTTCTATTTTTAGTCATTATTTTCAAATTAAAGGGACACGGAAATTAAAGGGACACGTGGCATGCCGTGATTGGTCGACGTTTTATAAATATATTATATTATTAAAAAATAGGGACTAAAACTATAAATAAAATGTTTGTTGTCCTATTTTCAAAATACATATTATAATAGGTCCTAAATTTACAAAGCCCCTATTTAGAAATGTAAGGAAAAAAAAAATCATGTATGTAATGAACATTTATAATATGTATAATTGAATTTATTTCGTTGGACAAAGTTGTTTTGAGTTATAGGTTAGGTTGTTTGAGTTTGTACCTTCAAGCCTCTCCGATAAAGACATGAAGTGGCCGTGTAAAGTGACATTAAATTCATGCCGAATTATTTTCTTTAATCTTGGGATCTTGAAAAGGGAATAAAATATTACTATGTTCATCCCTGATTTTCTATTTAGGTGGTTTTATTTTTATTTAGGCATTTTTTGAAATAATTTTAAAAAAATATATATTTGGTTTTTGAGGTCGTCCTAACAAGATGTGTATTCTCGTTCGAACGAGATTTTCTTCTGGATTATACAAGATTGACATTTTATCAAACGAGCTTCAAACTAGTCTTATTGTCTCATTTTTAAGATTGCTATTAGATTCTCGTTTGATCCCCCTTCTAAAAACTTTAGGCATGTCGTTCAATCGAATTGATCTCATTCGAATGAGGAGTCAATCTTGTTCAAATGTGACCTTGATTTTATTCAAATGACATGCAAAAACGTGCCTCAAAATTTTTGTTGTGAGTTTTACACGATTTTTAAGATAAATATGACCTGAGGCGGTCTGTTTCAAAGCGGGGGTTTCATATAGCAAAAACATGGCCTCATATACACCTGTTTACACCCAGTTTAAGATATTCAAGAAGAATCAAGACAATAATCTATGTTGAGATCTCATATCTTGAGTCCCAAAGTAGTTTACTTTTCATTTGTTCGAGCTTTATTTGGCGCGGTGGATTCTGTGCTATTGTGTAATGGAGACTTGCCAGAGATTGGTGGATATAGAGATGGAAGAGGACTGTGTTGTGCACCGTTGGTATTTCCTGCGATTGTTGTGAAGAAGGTTCAACGAGAGAATATTTTACCAGTCTCTAAGGGAGTCGAGTCAGTGAGTAAGTCATATGGTGTCTTTGTATAAACCATATATCATAGTGGATTTGTGTAGGTTAGGTCATCCAAGGTCTTCCTTGTTATGGATTTTTCTCTTACATCACAACATTGTGTGAATTAGATGAGAGAGGTTATTGGATTCCTCATTTTGTGAGCCATATAAAGTTGTTGACAAAAGAATGGGACAACTCCATAAAGATTTTTATGGTCCTTGTTTTGAGCTTAGCAAACCAGTGCCTAGTCATCCCCCTCAAAATAGCGGGAAAGACTCCACACAAGACCTCATTAGGCGTATCTTGGAGCAAAATAAGGGATATGTAAGTCTCTAAATGATCGATGGGATCTTTGGACCTATTAAATGGTTCGATACTAAACATCTTCCACTTAGGGGGAAGACCATAGTATCAGAATTCCTTGGATAATGGAGATAGTGTTTTTTGGAGGTTTAACTCAATGGTATTAGGATTTTGCATTTTGTACTAGTTGAGGAAGTTCCTCAACCGGCCTTACATATATTTAATCTATTTATACCAAGGCTTAGATACCCTAGAACATCATTAGAACTGATCTCCAGGGAGTAACAACCTATCATTAATAGGTACATGGGTCACAGACCTTTCTAGGGATTTGGTTATATCCTCCTAACCATTTTCTCCTTCTAGTTGGGGCTCGTGGCTTTTCCCAGTTTTGCTGTCTTCATATCCGGTTGGTTCTTCTACCATCGATGGTATATGGAGTCTCCTCAAGACGTCACTGAATTTATCTTGAATATTTTTTTGTCAAGCTTCAATTTCTTCGAGTGAACGAGCTAATCTCGCATTGACAATCATTCCAATAAGAGAAAATCTCGAATGGGAGTTTTCGTTCCCACAAATGATGCCAAGCTAATGGGTGTTAAAATCGTGGTAGACCTCAGACCCAATAGGTCCCCGCCCACACACACAAAAGACCTCATATAGGTTAGTGATGAGATGTGTCAAAGTAATAAACAAGGATATAAAGTGGTTCGAACCTCTACTAAGGATCCTACGTCCACTGTAAACGGAGTTTCTCTTTATATTAGATTATAAAATAGGGTTCTACAATCTATAGTCCTATTGGTATTTGTCCAAGAGAGTCTAAGGTAAATGCGGTCTTTGTAAATCCTCTAAAGGTCCTTATGAAGTAACTAATAGACTTATCTAAGGGTTTCCTATCGTAGTTTAGGAATCAACAGAGTATATAATGGATATGTAGTTAGAAATGATCTAAAGTCCAACTATCTCTCTATCAATAGTGGGTCGATTGAGTATATAATAATGGGTAGACCCCTATTTAGTCTATTTTCCTCTTTCTCCCTTGTATTTAATGATATCATATTACAGTTAACCATTCACAATCTCCCCATGCATATTCATTCTCTTGGAGAGATAATGATTGGACAGCAATAGCATATTTGGGGCCTCTCCGGGGTTTGACGACTAGAGTAACCCGGTAGAGTACGGAAGAAAGGATTGCATGCGGTGTAAGGTAGTTAATGGGAGAATTTAATGTGAATGGGAGTCATCAATGATATTAGGAGTTAGTGGTGGTGGTAGGTATAACTGTGATTATCATTTTCATCTACCCATAAAAAATGCTATAAGAGCTTAGCCGTACATCTAGAAGGTACGAAAATGGTAGAGGTTTCTCCTTGGGTAGTCCTATAGTGAACTTAAATATTTTCCTCGAAGAGGGGTCATTAGACCTCTAGAAGCCAGCACTACACAAAAATGACAAAATTGTCACCTTTCAGTCGGCCACCCTTGTCAAGGTCATTGACCGTGATAAAAAACACGCGTTTTGTGTCACGATCATTGACCTTGACACGACCGTGACAATTAAAACACGTGTTTTGTGTCACGGTCATTGACCTTGACACGACCATGATAAGGAATTGCCATGGTCAATGACTTTGACACAACCGTGACAACTTCTGCAGTCAAAAAAGCCCTAGGCTTCTTTTTTCCCACCCTTTTTTGGTTTTCCTCCCCTCTCTCTCTCTCTAAGCGATTTCTGCTCTCTCTCTCTAAGGTATATTTTTTTCCCTCTCTTTCTCTTTCATTTCTATATGTGTGTGTATATATATGTGTATATGTGTGTGGTGGTGCGTGGTGGGGGAGGGGGTAGTGGGGGTGGGGTGTGGTGAGGGGAGGGGAGGGGGTAGGGGTGGGGATGGGTGGGGTGTGTGTGTGTGCGTGTGTGTGTGGAGGGGGGAGGGGGCAAGGGGTGTGGTGGTGGTGGTGGGGGGGGGGGGTGGGGGGTGGTGGTGGTGGGGCAATTTTAACAATTGTATAGATTTAATTAATAAATTGTATAGCTTTAATTGTAATTTTAATCGTATAGTTTTAGATGAAAGTAAATTAATAATTAGTGCCAATTTCATATGAAAGTAGGATTGCCCCTCATTGTAAATTGGTAAATTAATAATCGTATACTTTAATTGTTAGTTTAATTGATGAAATGAATTAATTGAGTAGATGAATTAGAAGGAGTACGGGTTACACATTTGTTGTTGAAATTGTTGTTGGATTATTTTGTTTAGTAAATGTTGGGTTGGTTAGTTTTAAAAGTGGCATGACCACTGGATTATTGTCCATATGGGAGTGGGATTTTTCAACTTTTTTTGAAAATTACTTTGTATATCGAACAATATATTCAAAGTATGATAATTAAATGAAACATACTTGAAATTAAATATGTGTATATGTGTGTGTATGTGTGTGTATATATGTGTGTGGTGGGGGAGGGGTGCAGGGGGTGTGGTGGGGGGAGGGGGAGGGGGTGGTGGGTTTTTTTTAACAATTGTATAGATGTAATTGTAATTTTAATTGTATAGTTTTAGATGAAAGTAAATTAATAATTTGTGCCAATTTCATATAAAAGTAGGATTGCCCCTCATTGTAAATTAGTAAATTAATAATTGTATACTTTAATTGTTAGTTTAATTGATGAAATGAATTAATTGAGTAGATGAATTAGAAGGAGTACGGGTTAAATGGCTGTTTGTGTACTAATAATTTCATGTTTTACATCTACTCCGGCATATATATAATATATATATATATATATATATATATATATATATATAATATATATATATATATATAATAATAATAATAATAATAATAATAATAATAATAATAATAATAATTCCATGTTTTACATCTATTCCACGTTAGATGTTTTCAACTAATTTAGACATATTTATGTACGTGTGAGTGTGTGTGGTGGGGGTGGGGTAGGGGTGTGTGTCTATGTGTACTAATAACATTTTTTTTATCTGTACTAATAACATTTTTTTACAGCAAATGTCTCCTTCAGGTATTAAGGCGAAGATGATGATGCTGTTTATGATGATGTCATCTGGGCTCGGTGGTAGCGGAGGAGACGAGGGCTCCTCCCCCCCTAGGCTCCCCAAATATGGAAAATTTGGGATTACCGTCGAGAACAAATCGGAGCTATTAGCGAGATCCCTCGAGCTGCTAAAGACGGTCATCGGCCCAGGGTTTATGAGTTGGAAAGAGGTGTCATATGACCTCAAGTTAGTTGTTTGGGAGGCACTACTAGTAATATATTTATATTTATATGAATATTTCAATTTCAATTTCAATTTCGATTTCATTTTATATTTATATTTATATTTATATTTATTCGCAACTAACATTGAATTTGTTGGACAGGAACAATTCAACTTGGATCCAAAGCAACGCGATTCCGTCTTGGAGTAGTTGAGGGAGCAACACAAGACGTCGAAGAAAAATATGCGGACAGTGGCAGTGGCAGTGGACATACTGCTGGGCAGTGGCAGTGGACATACTGCCCAGCAGACTTTTTTTAAATTTTGTCCAGAATTGTCACGGTCATTGATCGTGACAATTTTTCTAAATATTGTCACGAGTTTGTCACGGTTATTAACCGTGACTAAACTTGTCACGGTCCATGACCTTGACACGACCGTGACAATTCTGACGAACTTGTCAAGGTCAATGGCCGTGACACGTCCATGATAAAAAAAAATTGTCTCTCCCCGAATTGTCACGGTCATTGACCTTGACAAGTCCAACTTATCAAGTTCAATGACCGTGACAATAATGCAGATTTGGTGTATTGTTGTTATCATCATACCAAGGTCCATTGTGAAAGTTTGAGACTATGAAATGCTATTATTGAGGTATTTGAGTTGGGTTCCTAAGATGTAATGGAATAACTGAGCATGTTGGGATAATAGTGAGGTGGATAAGGCCTATGGTTCTACAGTGGTCCTTTCTATAAGGTATTTATGGTCCTGGAGACTTATCTATATTCTGGTAGAGGTCTTTGTTGGTCCTTATCACCTCTTTCTCTTTCACAAGTGAAGATGAAGGGGCTGTGAACCTTTATAATTCCAACACTTAAATGTCGTAATATTATTTTTAAAATTGGAGATGGATAAAATGATTTTAAAATGAGCTTTACAAATTGTCTTAATAAAAAAATGACTTAAAACATATTTTTTTTATAAATGTTGTATAACAGTTAGTGTGTTTTAATACATCACTTCACATTTAATCAACATAAAATTTTATTTTAAAGAGAAGTGAAAGGTCATGTTTCTTATGGTTGTGTTTAAGAAGTTTATACTTTTTGTATCATTACTAAACCACTCAATTCTCTCATGAAGCTTTGTATCTTGTGCCTTTATGTTATTGGATAGGAATTTGTCTATATATCATTAGAATTCAATAGATTATTTGATGTTGAAAGAGCATTGTTTGATGTCTTGCTTGAATAAATTACCTTATGTATGTTCTTCCTAGCTTTTTATTCCCTTGATTGCATGATAAAGCTCTTATATCTTCCTTAAATGAGTGTTGAAGTTATTCTTAAAGCTATCTTGGAGGTCTAAGCTTCCCATTGTCTAGTTCCAATTGAATGGATCTATTGTAAGCTTGATTTGTCATGTTCATCACGTCTTAAGATCATTGCTTAAAACCATTAGACATAATATTTAAATACGTAATCACCAATTGAATTGTTTTCATCATAAGCCATTTATATATTCTTTCGAAATCTCTTTACTTTTATGAAAAAGATAAGGGGAAGAATTGTTTTCTTGATTTACCTTTAGTAAACTACTCTTTTTGTGTAGAACATGGTGAAAATTCTTTGCAGTGTGGTCTGTGTGTAGTACATACCTATTTTTCACTAAAAGATACGTTAAATTTTGTAATGTACATCGAATTTTAAAATATAAACATGAGTTTTGGTAATGTACACATGTTAGTTTTGTGTATACCCTAACATGTAATGTATACATTAAGGGGTGATGGGTCTTAGTTTCGAAAAATATAAGACTAGATTAGAGAAAAAAATCTTATTGGTAGGGGATTAAATTAGGAAGATCAAAATAAGGAAAAGGGAAGAAAACCAACATAGACATTTTTTCACTAAAGAATGTCAATTATTATTATTATTATTATTATTATTATTATTATTATTATTATTATTATTATTATTATTATTATTATTATTATTATTATTATTATTATATATAGGGGTACCAATGCTACCATCTTACAACTCTGTAAACATCATGTGACACCCCTTGAAATTCATAAACAAATTGATCGATTGTAAACATAAATATTATGGGAGTCAAAATATTTATTAACATACTGTGCATGACTGAACGAAATAAATAACAACTTTAATGACAACAATTCTTAATAACATAAAGATAAATAAATAATATAATCTTTGATGCCAACCAACCATAATGAAATAGAATCCCAACGCTAGAGTGTAAATAACATGTGATAAACTGATATCCAACCTCTGAATATAAATAAAATTAATACAATCAGATTCGAATAAAAACTGAATAGAAAATAAGTTGTCTAAATAACAATATTGAAATAAATGTTGTAATGGAAATAAGCTACATGCTCGACATATACATCCTCATAAAGAGAGCTGGAATTGGATGTTCCAACTAAGAATACGCAAGTCTAAGATTGTGCCTATATCCTAGGACCTGTAAAAACAATGCATAAAAATATAATTACATTTGGGACACAATAATAAGAATAAATCTTTCTATAATATTAGGTTATCTTAGGTTATCCAATCCCAAACAACCTAGATAAGAATGTCGTACTAATCCTAATTCTGAATGATACCCATATTACAATATTTCCACTTTTAGTTCAGTAATCATTACTTTAATAATATCCAAGTTATAATTCGATTTATACATCTCTATTATAATCACAATGTATAAATGCATGGGAATCCTACAATCTTATATCCAAATGAGAATACCCCACTGACATCCAAATCATATAGGGTTATATGCCTCTCGATATCCAAAGTATGAAGGCATATACTTATTGCATTAAGGGATCACTCGGTACACTACTAGTTAGGGTTGTGTTTCGGTCGGATCGGATCGGAAAAGCATGTTTAGGAAAAAATTTCGAAAAAATCGACAAAAAAATCGGCGTGCCGAAGCCGAATCCAATTTTTTTCGAAAATGTTTTTTCTTTCGAATTCGGAATTTTTGGCAAAATTATGAAAATTCGGCAATTTTCCAGAAAAATACTTCGGAAAATAGTTCGGATAATATTTCGGAAAATAATTCAGAAATTCGGATCGGAACAAATTTTGAAAATTCGGATCGGCAAAAATCGGAAATTCGGAATATAAAAAAATTTTGATTTCTGATCCGATTTTTTTTGGAAAAATCAGAAATCAGCAATAAAAAAGTCTTTCCAAAATCGAAAAAAAATCGGATCGAAATTTGGAAAAATCGAAAAAAAACACAGCCCTACTACTAGTTATAAATATAGTACGTCCTAACCCTAAAGACTCAAACCATCTTCAAAGAGAAATTAGTACATCATCACAACAAACGTATGACCCCAAACCCAAGGCTATATGATAGGATCCATCCCCATTGTCCCAACTCAGGAGATTGGTGCCTCAGCACATAGAATTAGCGTAATAAGACATATATAGAACCTGTGCACTCACCGAGATAGCCGTACGGTCATGCCGTAAGCACCCCATCGAATCACTAGTAGTAGGTTATCCATGAGAACACATACATACGAACCTGGTATGATTCATATAAGTCACGTAAATTAATGATCAGCCCTACATATGTCATCAATATAATCTCTTCTATTTCTTGTTTTTACACATGTTTAATGTTAACAAAATTATATAAGTTTATAGCTTGAAACCCGAGGATTCCTAAATAAAGATATAAATACCTAGACCTACTTGTTTATAAATATTTTAATTTTTTTATATATTACTCAACTAAGAGCCCCTAACTAACGCTCACTAGGCAAGCCTATAGGTATAGATTGATCTAGGCTTGGATCGGATCGGTTTAATGACCCTAATGTGGTCTTATTTCCCTTGTTTCTCCCATGGTGGCCATAACTTAAAAGCTTCAAACCGTACATCCTTTAATAATCAAAATTATCAAATATCTTCCATAGATTTCCAATATATAAGCGCTAGAAACAATTCATATAAGTTTTAGAGGATTTACATATAAATTATAAAAGTATACCTAACTTCATCTTCTACATGGGAGTAATTTAATTAACCTCCGAATTCTCATAAATTTGTAAAATAAACTTAGGACTTTTACATACTACAACACATTTGATTTATATCTAGTAATTTTGAAGTCATATTATGAGGATTCATGGTTTAATTTGTTTATTCATTAACCAAGTTTCATGAGTTCATCAATATATAAACTAGGGTTCTTATTTCGAATAATCTTAGTTACAAAATTATGTTTAAATATAAAAAAAATCATATTATAGGAATATATTAACAGTATCCAACATATTATTTTTATCACAACACAAACCTAATTATATTAATATATAATGTAAACTTTCCTTACGATGAGTGCAAGAATAAATCCTCACATCTCCAAAGCCTAGGGTTTCTCCCAACTAGTTTTATGCAAATTAGGTTACGATAATTAGGCTAAAATTAGGTTTAGGCCTCAAAATAGCCTTAACCAAAAATGCCCAAAACAAAACTCCATATGGCCTAAAACCCAGCCCAATCCATATACTAACTGAATGGTCCAATATTCCACTATTTTAAACCCAGTCCGGACTTTTTAAACGTCCCAGGAACCAACCTGAAAGTTATGATATTCTACAAGTCAATTATTTTATTGGGTTTATTTATTAGTCGATACAAATAGGTTAAGTTTAAATCTTAATGATTAATTAATCATGAATTGGTATTATAAGAACCTACTTCATGATTAGTGGTACATAATACCAAGACTCTGGCCATTCCATACATTCCTATAATACTAAGTCACTTAAATATTCAACTTAATGAATTAATGTAAATTTGCCAAATTTTATAATGATGTACATCGAAGTAACATACAACATAGTTGTGTAAAACTACATAAGAAACATATAAATATACTAAATGACATATTGCATATCATACAAAAATATCTAATTAACATGCAATTGAAAATTAATTAAATTATTAAATAAATGCAATAAAAATGCATGGTATTACACATCTGACCCATCATAAATTAAAAATAACAAATTGAATAGTTTTGTCAATTTAAAATGGAGATAGAGAGAGAGAGTGAGAGAGAGAGAGATCAGGGTGGAAGGATAAGGCAAAAGTTTTTTATCTTCATCAAATTATTTCAAAAACTTCTAAGAGACTAAATTTGTGGACCCTCTTTAATGAGGGTGAACATAATCTTTTAATGTGTTTGGTTAAAAATAGACCTGGAAAAATGAGAGTTGAAACGAAGCGATGCGAAGTTATAAGTTTATGGGTTGACCCTAATGTTTTGGGTCATATCAATGTCAACCAGATAAGACACACTAATTAACCAGTCAGGTTAATTTTGACCCTCTTCACCCGTTAATACCCATTAAGATCTATTAATTTAAGTAAATAAGATATATCGTTAGGACTTATAAGAGTTTATGTAGCTTAATGTTAATTAATTCATAACGAATTTTACGATATGAGAGATTTTGTAATGTCAATGAATTATTTGGTCTAATTGTATTTAATAATGGGCTAATGTGTTAACTGGTATAGAATTCAAGATAATTCATTATCTTAATGGGAAATAATGGGTGAACAAGATACGACACATTAAGATAATGAATCTGTTTATAATATTATTTTTTCACATCATAAAAAGGTCACTCGGTTAGACACGATCCCGATAAGATCCGAACACAATAAAATAAACAAGAACACGAATTAATATGACTCATTGTCAAGCCTAGTTGAAATATAGACATCTCATTAAAAATTGAGGGGTTCATTATTGAGTCATTAATTTTTTAACCAATTACAGTAGAGGGCCATCTTAACCCTCATTTTGGGAGGATCAATAAATTTGGACACCACTTCTGAGGTTTCATATCAGGCGATGTGGTAATATGTGGTAATTGTTATGTGGATACTCACGTGAATGACTAATTCAAGCACATCCAAAAACAATACGGGAACAACCCAAATAGATAATAAGATAATATAATTTAAAATGAAAGTAATGAGAAAGTAAGAGAAAAAAATAACAACAAGCACAAGACAAGATGTATGTGGTTCACCAATATGGCTACGTCCATGGATAATGGCTTACTTTCTTTAATTGAATCAACAAGGGTTATAGCTCACTCAAGCTTGCAAATCCTCTCAATGTGTATACAAGAGTAAATAATAATAAGTACTCATTAATGGTTGCTCTAAAACTTAGGGTTAAAATCCATAAAATGTTCAATTTATATATTAAATACATTTGAGGTGAAAGCCCTAAAATGCCCCTAACTAAGCAAGCTATTTTTTAAGATATAGGCAATTCGCTGCAATGACACCCCATTGCTAAGTTTTTCTTTGTTGCATCGAGTCTTCTACTGCTTTTGAAATTCTGAGCCAAGTTCCACAAATATCCACCTTGGCAAAAGAATACCGCAATCCATACATCAACTCAATCTCAAAGAACACAACCATCAATTAAGCCCAAAGGTCCTCAATAATGTAGAACGTTGATAAGGTTTGAACAATATTGAAACTTGACCATTAGTATCACCTTAGTCAAGATGTCGATTCACCTTAGTCAAGATGTTGATGGGATTTTCTTTGGTAACAATTTTCTTCAAAACAATAATACCCCCATCAATAATCTCCTATATGAAACGAAATTAGAAATAAATATGTTTGTTCCTATAATGATGAACTTAGTTCTTGGCCAAGTGGATAGCACTTTGGCTATCATAATGCACCTTCACATAATTTGGTGTAATCCTCAAATAATTAATAAAACCCTGAAGTTATTGGGCCTCCTTCATGTCTTATGTTACCATCATATAATATGTCTCCGTAGTAGACAAAGCAATTATGTCTTACAACATAGATCTCTAGCTCACCGGACCACTAGCTAATGTAAAAACATACCTCGTAGTTTATTAAATCTTATCCAAATAACCTGTATAGTTTAACTTCACATACCCATGCACATGTCTCTTCTCCACCCATTGATACACCAATCCACATCAAGGGTTCCTCGTAGATACCGTGAAATCCACTTTGATGCATTCTAATTCTCCTTACCCGTATTTGACATATACGTACTCATAACGCTCATCACTTGAGCTATCTCTGATAGAGTACAAACCATGATATACATCAAGAGACACATCATACCTGCATACAAAACTTAAGCAACATGCTCCACCTCATCCTAAGTCCTCAGAGCATTCGTAACTGAGATTCTAAAGTGTGCAACCAAGGGAGTATTCATAGCTTTTCCATCTGACATCCCGAACCGTGATACAACCTTCTCTAGGTATTGCACTTTTTGAAGCCTCGACATTCCCTTCTTCATCTCTAAGAATGCAGATTCCACGAATTTACTCGTATCTTAGGACAAACACACACAAATTCAATTTTTAACAATTTTTTTAATTTAGTGTGCATGTAATTATAAAGTTCAAATCAAATAAGCCAAACCAAACAAATATGCGAAGAAGTAAGGAAAAATCCCTTTCGACAAAACCTTTATTTCAACATTGTATCAATATTGACCGACACTATACGACTTACATACTACTTATCTCTCTAAGTATAATGCATAATTTTTTAAGTTTTTGATAGATACAACACAATCCATCACCGAACATTTGAAGCATTCTTCCAACGGTATCCATCGATCAGCCTTCTTCTTCAATAGTAGAGCCTCAACTTCACAAATCATTAGTAGATAAAATCTCTACAAGGGTTCTTAAATATATATTATGTTCTTCTTGATTGGTAAAGTGATCTCTAAATTTCCAAGGGGTCTAAATGAAAAACGGTAGAGTTTGATCATAAAAGTAGCTCTAAAATGGCTTGAACAATACATAAAAAGATTTCTTGGAAACTCTAATCCTGCATACCTATTTATAAGGAAGTTTGTTGCAAAAGGATAGGCATTTGAGATTTGGATCAGATTTGATTAAAAATATAAAAACTCGCGCAGTCGTTCGAACGACCAAGTTCCTCATTGAAAGGCATACCTTTTTTTTATTCGATCGGGTTTTTAATGAAACTTTGAATGACATTCCAGCTTTTAGGAAAAATACATCTCGTTCGAATGTGGAAAAATTATTCTAATGATGTACCCAATCTCGTTTGAATGACTTCTAACAAAACTTTGAACGAAATTCTAGAACTAACCAAAAGGTCTCGTCATAAATTTCGTTCAAACAATGGGATCTTATTCTAACGACATTGTATAAACTCGTTTGAACAATTTGATCATCTTATTCTAACAAGTTGGCGACATTTCAAATTTTTCTTTTAAAAAATTATTTATAAACATTTTGAAATGCAAACTCTTTAAAAATAACACTTGAAAAATTAAAGTCTTTATCAAACTACCTTATAACGTTTATGAATGTTGTTGACATGAATGATCTTCAAACTTGCAAATGATCCTTAATATTGAAAATGTCAAAACCTTTTTGTCTTCAAATGCGTGGAAGTAGTCATGACTGTGCAGTGGTGTGTAATAGGATAAGCCAAATAAATAATCAAATTGAGAAATTATAAAACTTGTTCTTACAAATATCACCCTTTGTCTATTCCAGTACAAAACACAAACCCAAACCAAATTGACCCCTAAGACTAATACAACTAATTCCCTCCCAAATCAAGAAACAAAAATGCATAAATGTATATATCTTCAACTAAAAATACTTCATCTTGTGTAGTCTAAGAATCATCATCAAGGATGAATGACCTACATACACGACACAAGAAATATTGTGATGCGTAGGAATTTTAAATAAAAAAACTTCCCCTTAATTTGTTCTCCCCCTTTTTTTCTCGTAATAGAGAAAGGAGTAGAATCTAAACATGAATAATAAGCATCACATGAAGAAGTAAAGATATCATCACAAAGATAAACAATAAGCACAAGTAATAATAATCTAAAAGGCATAATGTCTTGTCCCCTTATCAAAAAATAATTTTTTATTTTTTTTCAAATATTTAACTATATGGTATAAAAAGTACATATAGATACAAGGCACATAGTCACCATAGAATAACAATAAAATATTTTAATCGTGGAAATGGAATTTAATTGTGAGAATATTTTTTATAGGCAAATCAACATAAACATTTGTAACATGGATGCACAAAGTAATGGGATTCTTATAAAGAAGAACTCAATTTCTACCTTAGGTATAAAATGTTGAACTCAAATGAAATTGACTCGAATTATGAAATATTCCATGAATTTAAATGATTCTCAAAATAATAATTCCAAACTATTTAATGCTTTTGAAGAGAGTCCATTGTGCAAACCCATTGATCTTCTATTTTATAACTCCCCCGAAATCTCATATATCTAAGAATTCACTCTCAAATATTTTGAAGAAATGTAGTGAAGCATCAATAAATATAAACTAAATTGCCTTGGCACTTTTGTTTTTATGTGTCTTTAATTTTTTTAGGCTCTTTTTTGCAAATGGAGGCTTTTAACGCAGAGAGAATTATTCTCTTTTTAACATATATAAATATTTTTTGGAAAACGAAATCAGGGCAACGGTTCTTACAAGCACAACTTATCTCCTTTTACACTTGGTTCATAATTAACACGTATTGAGATGAGAATATCGTATTCGACATAAGATAAGCAAGTATAATGTTCAAAAAGTCCGTGCATGTGTGCAATAAAGGTGCTAAAGAGTTTAACATTCATAAAGTAATCAACAATGATAAACGAAATATTATCCACACATTATTAAACACACTAACGAAACAAATTCACGTCTCAAAACATTAAGAAAAAGTCACGTCAATGGATGGAATGTAGGGGCTTAAATGTTCATCAATATACAGTGAAAAATAAAACAATACAAAATTCTTTTTGTCTTTTTTCAAATTTTAACGAAATAAAATCTTTTTCATTTTTTCAAACTTTTTCTTTAAAAAAATATTTTTGAATTTTCCAACTTTTTCATAAAATCGAAGATCTTTTTGGAATTTTTCAAATACATTAAAAATAAAATAAAAACATATGAATAAAATTATAATACAATCTAAAAAATAGGGACTTAAGATATGAACATGATAATCACCCTATTCTAAGTCTTCACTTCATTCATTGGGCCCGGAGGAGTTCTCAAAAAGAGAAGACATCCTATTAAATTCCTCCATCAAACATTGTGAAGTCTTGATCAAATACCCTACTTGCTCTCGAAAACTATTAAAATATCTATGGTGATATACGGGAGCATGTGGAGTAACACGTTTGGGAGTGAGTGAATGAATATGTGTTAATAACTTGAGGGGGAGCATACTTGGGAACACATATGTGAGAAACTCTCACTATCTTAAAATAAACTCTCTAAGGTGACATCGTCGTTTGAAATGGGAATAAACATAAACAGGTTTGGGTCCACCTTCCTGAAAACATCTAGGATGCCCTCTCCTTAGTAGGTTTGGTCTCCTAGGTGGGTTAGGATGAGGGTCGTGAGGATCCATCACAAACTCGGGAACTAGCTCGGGTGCAACTTTAGAAGAGGATGCACCATCATAACCTATTCCTTTCCAGTTAACATCACCTAATGCACGACCAAGGAGCATCTTTCTAACCTTCTTATATGTGTCATCTAAAGTGACCTTGACCTCTCGATAATGTTAGAGATCAATCTCGAGTTAGGATAAAAGGGATTCAAGTTTCTCACGAGTCTCCAATGAAGCTTGAAGATCTCTCATAATACTAGCCCCGGTATTGGTCAAATCGGTCTTCTCCATACCTACAACAATCGACAGCTCACACAAATAAACTTTCATTTCTTTTTCTAAATCACACACCCTAAGAGACAACTCTTTATTAATCTTATTCGTTTTTAAAGTATCGGTGTAAAGTTCACAAAAAGTTTATATTTTTGAAGTCTTGGTGCAAATATGGCAAGGTCATCAAGCTCAAAATCAACCTCCAAGTCAGAGTCAAAAAACTTTTCCTTTTCCTTTTTAGAATGGACTTTCTAAGCTAACCTTATTTCCTTTTTTTTTCTTTTTACTTTTGGGAAACATATCGATTTCATAACTTTGAAGGTATCCTGCAAGTTATTCTAACCTAGGATTATCTAAAATTCACAACGAATTCAAACAGTGACCTTAGGAATAAAAAGGGTTGTAAGTGATCTCAAAGTCTTATTAACTCCACGGGTCTCAGGAAACTTTTCACCTAAATTTAAACTAGAATCGACTATGTCTGACAAACGTGCATAAAAATCATCAAAAGCGTCACACTCATTCATGGAAATACTCTCAAACTATGTGGTGAGGTTTTGAAGATTAGAAGCTTTCACAACATCGGCCCACTCATAAGTGATCTGGAGGGTTAAACCGCCTGAGTTAAAATTACTCAATTTAAAATCATCTCCTTCCCATACATTGACATGTTTAAGACTTTTGACGTTGTCACTCGTCACAATGGGTAGTTTCCACCCTCTTTCATAAACAAGCCAAACTCTTTTATCAATTAATTTTACATCAAATCTCATCCTAGCTTTTTAGTACGCATAATTGGACCCATAAAAAATCGATAGCCTATTATACAAATTATCCATAAAAATCCAAATTTTAGAGGATCACACAAAAACTTATTATAACCTCCTTTGATACCAATTTGAATTGGTTTCTCAAAAAAAATCCGTAGAAATCAGGATCACATAATATTTTCATGTAGCCTGCTCTGATACCAATTTGAGAAAGCAAATTCGAGAATTTATTCTTATTTTAGCCTAAACACACATAAATTTAATTTTTAACAAAAAATTTCGTAATTTAATTTAGTGTGCATGCAATGATAAAGTCCAAATGAAATAAGCCAAACCAAACAAGCATGCGAAGAAGTAAGGAAAAATACTTTTGGGCAAAACCTATATCTCAACACTATATGAGAAATGACACACACTATACAACTTACAAAATACTTAGCACTTTAAGTATAACGTGTAGTTCTTCAAATATTCTACAGATTTGACATAGTCCAACACTGGTCATAGGAAGTAGTTTTCCCTCGGTATCCATTTATCAGACTTCTTCTACTGCAGTAGAGCCTCAACTCCACAAATCAGTAGTAGAGAAAATGTCTACAAGGGTTCTTGAACACAAATTGTTTTCTTGTTGATTTGGTAAAGGGATCTCTAAATTTCTAAGGGGTTTGGATGTAAAACGATAGAGTTTGATCACAAAATGAACTCTAAAATGGCTTAGAAAATGGTTCAAAAGAGTTCTTCGAAACATTAGTTCCACACATCTATTTATAAGAAAGTTTGTTGCAAAAGGATAGGTATTAGAGATTTGGATCAGATTTGATTAAAAAACTAAAAAATTGCGCACTTGTTCAAATGGCCAAGTACTTCATTCGAACGACATACCCTTTTTCATTCGATTAGGTTTCTAAAGAAACTTCGAACGACATTCCAGTTCTTGACCAAAAAATATCTCGTTTGAACGTGGAAAAATTGTTCTAATGATGTACCCAATCTCGTTTGAATGACTTTCAATGATACTTCAAATGACATTCCCAAACTGACCAAAAGGTGTCGTCCCAGATTTCGTTTGAACGGTGGAATCTCGTTCTAATGACACTATGTAAACTCATTTAAATGACTTAACCATCTCGTTATAACGAGTTAGTGAGATTTAAAAAAAAATTGAACAATTATTTAAAAACATTTTGAAATGCAAACTCTTTTAAAATCACCCCTGGAAAATTAAATTCTTTACTAAACTACCTCATAACTTTTTTTAATGTTGTTGACATGAATGGTCTTCAATCTTGCAAATGTCATCAATTTCTTTCCCTTGAATGCATGGAAGTAGTCATGAAGGTGCAGTGGCGGGTAGTTGGATAAGCGAAACAAAAATTAAATTAAGCAGTTATACAACTTTCTCATACAATCTCTATACTAATCTCCATATCGATGATCTTATTGGCTTTACGCAAATCTTTCATCGCAAACTCTTAGTTCAATTGAGCCTTCATCCTTCTAATTTCCACCATGATAAAACAAGGAATGAGCATGTCATCAACATATAAGAGAATAAATGAAAGTACCTTTCTTGAGCCACTTGAAATATATACAATGATCAAAATCACTCTGTGTGAATTTTTATCCCAACATAATAGTGTCAAATCACTTATATCATTGTCGAGGCATTTGCTTTAGCCCATACAAAGACTTTCATCATTTTCACAAATGATATTCCTTATCAACAACCTTCAATCCCTCTGGTTAAGACATATAAATCTCTTCCTTTATATCACCATGCAAAAATTCCATTTTGACGTTGAGTTATTAAAGCTTTAATTCAAAATGTACCACCATAGCCAATATCACCCATATGGAAGTGTGTTTCACTACCAGATAAAAAACTTTGTTGTAATCTACACCTTATATTTATGTAAATCCTTTGGATACCAATCTTAACTTGTACTGATCATTAGAATCTTGAGCCCCATCTTTCTTAGACTTCTTCCCCTTAGGAAACTTCATAAGTTCCCAAGTTTTATTTTTATTAAGAGAACAAATCTGCTCACTCATGGAAACCTTCCACTCATTAATTTGGGAATCAGTTATTGCCTTAAGATACATTTTTAGATCATCATATTAAACCAATAATGCATAAGAAATTATGTCATCATCGAAGCCACATCTCCTCGTGAAATTTTAGAACTTGGGTTCTCTTTTGCAAGCCAAAGATGGTAATTCTTTTCGTTGTTGACTACGTTGGTTAGGCATGATTATTTTTCCATCTAAGTTCGGTGTTTTTACAGTCCTGAACATCACATTTATCCCAAATTTAGCTTGTATTTATTCCAACTAACCTTTTTGGCAAGTATTTCTTGTTTTGTATATTTCTAATGTGTTTTACAGGTAAATCATGCAATTTGATGGAAGAGAATAACCAAAACAATGACAACTATGTAAGAAAGGAAAGTCAAGGAAAAAATGGTAAATTTTCATCCAGAATCATGTGACAACCCACCTATTTAAATAACGGGTGATCAGTCCTTCATGAAAATAAAATAAGAATCTCATTTGGTTAATTATTAGCACGAACGTCTAAGACATTTTAAATTACTAACCACCTACGTTTTAAAATAAGCCGGTACCTAATTTTATCTTTCATTAAATAATAACATGAGGAAATAAATACAATCACTAAACCATCCACGTAGTAATAATAAAAATCCATCACAAGATAAGAGCTGAATAAAATAATACCGAATAAACCATTGGTTCCCAAGTCTAATATTAAGTCAACTTGAAGAATATAAACCGGAGTATAAAGTCTAAGATGAAATAAAAGAAATGACTGAAGGGGAAACACACCCAAATGAAATAACTAAACTGCATGCCACTCTAGGAATGAAGAGACGGAAGCGTCTAATCGAAATTCTGCAATCATCCAAAAGTGTTGCAACTACGCATCACTTGAATAGATTATCTAGTTGGACGTCCCTATGGCTGAACACCTAAAAGGTTTTGAAAATATTTTGTACACGGGTCATAGCCCAACAATACCTTTTGAAAATACTTTGCAAGCATTTAAATCACAGTTTAAAATCAGTTATTGATTACACATGTTAGTTCAACGTACACTCCCTTGAGTTCCTCACCTCTTAACTAATGTGCACGCTTAATATCATCTACCTATCTATGCTACCCATCCCAACTAGGTCGTATCAATAACAATCTAACCCTAACAGGTTTAATTCCCCCGTACCGCCCATACAGTACGCTATCACAACACTAATACTTAACGTTACATGTATGTTATTATGCAACCATAATTAACATTTTCACATATGTTATCATTAACCCATAATAAACATATCACATAATTTATCATTAAAATATTTCATTAAGTTGATCTACTTAATTCATCTTTATATATACAATATCTAACTTTACTACTATCACAAGGTGAGTAGAGTATCTCATAATTAAGTCACTTTTAGATATACACTATTCATCTTTCCTACATCACTCACAAGTAGGATAATAATATTCACACACACACACACACACACACACACACACATATATATATATATATATATATATATATATATATAGACACCCCATTATGTTACCCCCTAACTCTCCTTAGGTCCCTAGTACCTCCCTTCATCACCGTAAACCCAGGTCATGTCCTGAGTACTGACTTGGAGGCCATTGGGCACTCCCCGGCTCAATTTGACCCAAAAGTCAAACTCTTCATCTCGATTGAGACTGAATGAATCTTCAAAGGGCACTAAATACCCTTTCCAACGGTCTGCCCCGTGCGCGATTCCGACTTACCATGCAGACGAACGATCTGTTTGCATTCAAAACTTGACCTAGAGGCCATCGGGCGCTCCCGAGCTCTGTTTGACCTATGTCAACCCTTCAGCTCGACCGATGATGAATGAATCTTCAAAGGGCACTGAATAAGCTTTCCAATGGTCCACCCTCGTGCACGATTTTGACTTACCATGTGGACGAACGATCCGTTTGTGTCCGAAACTTGACCCAGAGGCCACTGGGCGCTCCCGGGCTCTGTTTGACCTATGCCAACCCTTCAGATCGACCGAGGTTGAATTAATCTTCAAAGGGTACAGAATACCCTTTCCAATGGTCCACCCCGTGCGCGATTCCAACTTTCCATGAAGACCAACGATCCGTTTGACTCTGGGAGGTCACCGAATGCTTCCCGGGACCGATTGACCAAAGTCAACTCTCCAAATCGGGTCAAACTATTTGGAATTTCTAAGTACATATCCTAACCTTTCCAACGGTCCACCTCGTGCGCGATTCGGACTTACCATGATGAATGATTCATTTGCGTCCGAGCGATTCCCCGTTCAATGGATCGACAAATGCTTCCGAGCCATATTTGATCCAAAGTCAACTCCCGAACCCAGGAGCGATCCAAAGTACTTTCAAAGGTCTCTGAATTACCTTTCCAACGGTATTCCCCGTGCGCGATTCTGACCAACGATTTTCCCTCAGCGACCGATTTTCTAAAAAAGCTTGAAGCGCACTGCCAAATGGCAGGTTCCAGACCCTGCCTATCGGCACCTGTCGATAGGCAATAACAGGTCTATGCCGATCGGCACTCACCTGGGCTTATAAAAGGAGGCCTTCACCTCATTTGCAAGGAGATCCCAGATCTGATAAAAATCTCTCTGAACGAATCCCAGAAACCTCTCTCGAAGGCAGCGTGATTTCAACTTCCAAATCCCCTTTTTACTTCCACTTTTCATCAAACTTGGTGAAATAGCCACTCTCCATAATCATCCAAGTGCAAGGGCTGCTCTCCAACATTCAAGATCAAGCTCAAGATCTTCAAGAAGGTCCAACTTTCTCAAAATCTCTCTTAAATCCTCTTAAATTCTCAATAACTCGTCTTCTTATTTAGCACTTTTATTATCACATCTCACATATCTTAATATACTTTTGATTTAGTATTATTGCACATCTCCTATGTTCATATAAATAAAACCCAAAAAATAGGATAAAGAGGGTTTGCTCATAAATTTCAAGTAGGGATTCTCACACGTTTTTCACACTTTTCTCACAATCTAAAACCCTTTTTCTATACACACACACACACACACACACACACTCACAAATAAGAGATTCCCCATTTGGATTTATGGGATAAACCCCACCCCTCATTTTGTATGTGAACTATGTGGACTTTGATGCCTTTATAGGCTACGTAGGCCTCACGGGGTAAAACCCGAGACTCAAGTCCTTTTTCTCACTTTTTCTCTCATTTTCTATCTTCTCTAAATCCATTTTCCTTATATTCTATATACTTTCCCTTAATAACGTATTGCTCCATATGTGTTATCGTTCCATTATAACGGTCAACGTAGGGATAATCGCGTAAATCTTATTTTTCTTATATTACTTTTATATCTTCCTAGGGATGACTCGCTTTATCTTTTTCATGATACAAGTCGAGGATTCTTACCTCCATTCTATATATACACATGCACGCATATCGCGGGGGGAAACAAAAGGAAAATAGCAAATATTCATGAGAGACCGAAAGGGCGAAATGGGTGCCTAACACCTTCCCATTTCGTAACTAAACCTCCGAACCCTTCTCGAATCATCTTGGTTTCGCATGCACTAGTATGTCTTTGGATGCCATCCTTCGGGGTGGCTTCCCCTTTTTCTTTTGTCTGTTTTGAGTAAAATAGACTGGCGACTCTGAATCTCTCTACATTTTTACATTTCCACATCTCAAATGACGCCGACCGAAGCGCTCCCGAGAGGGACGCACGGGACCCGAAGGATCCTTTCCTCCACGCGCCCGCCCGCGCGGCGAGGATCGGGGATGGACACAGTGGCTAATTCTCTAGGGAATATGTGTTTTTTGTGGGCTTGACTCTATTTACATGATTTCTATATTTGCTTATCTTTCCCCCTATATTTGCATGTTCCCCTTTCTTATATGTGTCCCATGCTTATGTTTATGTTCACACACTTGTATAAATTTCTCCATGTACACTTCACACCACGTGCACCTATGATCACATGTATATCCCCATGTTGCACGCATCACCCATCCATATGTGGTATACCTTTTGGGGTACTTGTACTTTGCTCCCTATTTGGCATAATCAAGAAAGGCATTCTCATCATAATATACCAATAAGAGAATCATGCATGATTCACACGACATCACCAAAGAGCATTGATATTGACCAATACTTACCCAGTAACTAGAGGGTCACTTCATGATGGGCGCTGGTCCAGCAGGTCGCAGTTAGCCTAAGCGATATGACTCTCACCTTCCATTGGCCAAGTACCTTCGACGTATATCGAACGGGTCCCCCGCATGGTACCGCTTGACCGAAGTCATGACGGGAGGTATATCGCAGGGAATTCATTCACGTACGTCGAGTATATCGAATTCTCTCTCACACGTGTCGTCCCCACGAGGTATATGGTAAGGCAATGCACGTACACTCAGGTATATAAAATGGCTTATCCACACATACCGATTGCCCGCAAGAGCAAGATGTATATCGTGGAAGTCACGCCAAAGGGGGTAACCCATGCCGATTCACCCAACCAACTGTATCCCCACATATAGGTGTCAAACCTAGGACACGCACTTTAGATTGCCGGTTTCAACCCAAAACTCTGCCGAAATTTCGGGTCGGCCTGCTACCCAATTTTTGCGCATTTTTAAAACGGGACCTTGTCCGTGGGCCTGGTTACAAGTCCAAACCGTAGGTTTGCATATATTAAGACCCCCACTTTTCCAGGCTCAGGTTCTGTCTGGCATTGCATTTAGGAGAATTAAATACAAGTGAAAACATATAAATCACAATTATCATACTGAGTTCCGTCTCCAAAAACATTTCTTCCCTCTTTATTAAAAATCCAAAAACATTTCTCCCTTCTTTATGAAAAATCCAAAAACATTTCTCCCTTCTTTATCGAAAATCCAAAAATAGTTCTTCATTTTTTCTCAAAAAAAAATCTCATCTTACGCCTTCTCAAGTCGATCGCAAGCCCTTGGCCTGGCTGCCTATTAGCTTCGGTCTTCAGTCAAATAACCCCGGAGTTTCATCCGTTCTTCTACTACTTCTTCCCAGTCCGGAACCCATCCATCTTCCATGGAGAATACAGATCAAGCACCAGTCATACAGCCGGATCTGAAGACAATCATAGCTCAGCTCGTGTCCAAAATTGACAACCTCCAAACCGAGGTCCCGGAGATGCAACGAAACTAAGTTCCTATTCCTCAAGAGCTCAAGGCCCTATTCCCTCGTGCTATGGGTTCACCCGAGCCTATCTGGGTTTCGAAAGAATATCGGCACGCTTCACGTCCCCCTCCTGCCAATGGGCCGCCGCCTGCCCAGATTCTAATGCCAAACATTGCCCAGTCTATGGCTAACCTGCCTGTGGTCACTGATCCAAAGGAGGAGGAGTTGAATAAAGTCAAAGAGGATCTCAAGATGCTCACAAAGAAGTTTGACCAAGTCAGGATCTCTGGGAATTACATGGACTACACCCACATGTCTCCTTATCCTAAAGCGAGGTTACATGAGAAGTTCAAGATGCCAAATATCGAGAAGTTCAGAGGGAGTGGACCCCCAATTTTTCATCTTCGCAGTTATCATCGTTACATGACTCTACTAGGGGCTTCTGAAGAAGTGATGGCCCAATTGTTTCAGCAAACTTTGAAGGATAGTGCCCTCCGATGGTTTCTATCTCCTGAGGAATCCAGAATCCGTAGCTGGGAGGATATAGCCCAAGAATTCATGTCATAGTACAAATACAACGAAGAGCTTGAGGTCACCCGTTGTGATTTAGAGCTGCTCAAATAGAATCCAAGAGAATCAGTCAGTAACTTCATAACTCGGTGGAGAGAGCGAGCAGCTACCATGACCAATCGGCCATCTGAAGAAGAACAGGTCAACATAGTGAAGAAAAACTTCTTGCCCCATGTCCGAGCCACGATGGGAGGACAATACTATCCCCACTTTCGAGCTCTTAGAGAGGCAGGAGTGGAAATCGAGGAAAGCCTCCTTAAAACAGAGATTGAACCAAAGAAGGTGTCCGAACAGTTCACCCCTAGAAAGTATGATAAGCCTGCCAATGCTACTGTCTCAACCATCAATAACATCTCTCAACTAACCACGTCATGGGTACTATAAAGTCTCCATGCCACCATCCGAAGGGAATATACTGAGCTCCAGCTCCCACCTCCAAAGTTTACCAAGCCCTGTTAAGCCAAAACCTCATCAAACCCTTGGATACCCGTCCATTGCCAAATCCACTCCCAAGAAACTTCAAGGCCGATGATTATTGCGCCTCCCACCAAACTGTTGGCCATACTACCGACCAATGCTTCCACCTTCGAAATGTAATCCAAGATCTCATTGACCGGGGTACCATCGCCCCACCAGCCAATCCTAAGCCAAACACTACTCACAATCCACTCCCAAATCACACCAATGCCATCTTCTTGGAAGAAAACCCAGATTTCGATCCCTCAACTCAAATAACACCCATATACTCTCCTAAACCTCTTCAAACTTGCCCATATTTCCTCCTACACCCTACTAGCCTCGCAGATCAGGCACTGTCACTCCTTACCCGAGCATGCATTGATGTTCGTACCTGTTCTGAAGATGAAAGTATGAAATTTTTAGAGGTGTTAAACTAACTCCTAGAGTTTGGGCTGAAACTGCCCTCATAGATGGTCATCGATTACTAGAAGTTCAGCACACTATACTTGGAAGCACGGAAATGGGCTCGAGATTCAGACGATTGGGTGGTACCAACCGACGAAGTCATCCTAGATAATATTGTCAAGATTATGGAAGAATTATTTGAACAAACCAACAACATTTGTAGAATCACCGGGTTACTTGACACTTTGAAGCTACAAGGGCGTTTGGTCCAGCCAATCACACATATTCCCACAGAATGGGACGACCTGTATGAAAAAGCCGTTAAAGTTGTGGAATGTATTGACTTTACATGGAAAGATAGAATTATTACTAGGGCTGGCAATTTTTGACACGATAACCCGTTTATGGTAATAACCCGAAATGACTCGAATTTGACACGATTAGCTTGTATAGATTTAAGAGTACCCAAAACTTATACTCAAATAAAAATCAAAGCGACCCTAAAATGACACGACTAACCCGAATTGCCACCCCTAATTATTACCACCGTATGGGGGGGAAGAGTGTAAAGATTCGAGCGAAGAACGAGCTTCAGGAAGAGTTGGCCCAGTAGCCAACATATGTGGGATGATATCATTTGAAGAGATCCTCGAAGAAATAAAAATGGTGGCAGAACAACCTGAGATTGACGAGGAAACGAGATTCATGTTCTTCCCTTCTTCAATAAATCACATGACCAGATCAGAGAGACATTACCAAGTTCCAAGCTCACAACAAGCAAATGACAAGGGGAGGGGCGTTGAAAACCTTCATATGCCAGAGATGACATTTGAGGAGAGAAAAATCCTTGATCAACTGAAGAAAAATCAAGCTAACATCACTCTATGGGGACTTTTCATGTCTTCCCAGTTGCACAAAAATACTTTAATCAATCTACTCACTGGACCCATAGTTCCTCCTTCTACCACACCAGAAGAAGCGATAAATCTTGTCGGATCTCTGACCTCTACCCGAATGCTATCATTTTCTGAAGAAGAAATCCCCATAATTGGGCCAAATCACAATCACGCACTCAACATCTTCGTTGAAGTTATGAGGAAGGCATGTGCCACTCTCCTTTATCGATAACGGATCCGCCTTGAATGTTTGCCCTCTGAGAACCTTCCAGTGTATAGGCCTGAAATAAAGTGACCTCGTTCCAACCTCCACCTCTGTACGTGCCTACGATAATACCCGTCATGAGGTGATATGATCCATAAAACTTGTAATAGGGGTTGGTGCTATAAATCCTATCATTGAATTCCAAGTCATAGACATCCCAGCTTGTTTCAACCTGTTTCTCGGACGACCCTGGCTCCACAATATTAAGGGTGTGTCTTCCTCACTCCATCAGAAATTGAAGTTCTTCGCCGATGGGCGAGTCATCACCATTTTGGGAGACGACAGAAATATTGAGGGCACAAGCACCAACAGTCCAATTCTTTAGATACATCACGGGTCAAATGATATGCTCCTATTAGGATTTCGAGTCGAGCCACTCCTACTCCCGGCAGGGGAAGATTTCAAAGAAAAGGTTTGTCCAGAATATGACCCTCATGGCAATGTCAATGTGATTCAGATGTTCAGAAACATGCACTTAATGCCCGGACTGGGACTAGGGCAAAGGCAGTAAGGGATACTCGGGGCCATCGAACTGAAGAAAGCTTTCCCTCCTTGTGTCTTGGGGTATCAGCCATCAGAATAAGAGCTCAGAATGATCCACCAGCCTCGACCAAAGAGAAGATTAGACTGTATCCAAACTATATCAAGAGACTCCTTGAATGGACGATTCATCAAAGAAGGCGAAGACTTCCCCTTTTACGGTTTTCCAGAATCATGGTAAGACCACACAGACAAGAAGATGAGGCCGAGAATGGAGATCTTTTTCCAAGAAGCTACCCATGGGCCAAAAGTTTCCCACACCGGGTACAATCGCTCATCAAAGATGCCGAAGAGACTGAGGAAAGCGATTCCAAAGATTCCTTCAACTTACAGATACTGGGGCTGGCACTCTGCATGGTTCATTCAGGCACTACATCAATGGAGCCATCTCGTCTGATTTAAGCTGCTGATACACCTCTCCTCAACTAGCATGCTGCGCCAGTTCTACCCCTTGAAATCTCCCATAACCCCAATGTTTACCCTATTTCTTCTTCTGTTGTCTATCATTTCTCAAATGTAATCGAGACCTCTTTTGATGAGGTTCTCAATGTTGTTTTTCCTATCAATGAAATAAATGAAGATTTTGAGTATCTTGTTGTGCCTTACATTAACTGTTTGAATTCTAATCAAACTTTTGATGATGATGATTGTTGATGTAAAAAATTAGATTATATCTAATTATTTAATCACAGATAAATAAAATGAGACAAAGAACTTTTAAAGTGGTTCAGCCTTATAAGAATGACCTACGTCCACTGTTTCTGTTATTGCTGACTGTTTGCGAATTCTCGATTACAAGTTTTTTCAAGAAATTACGGTCCCTTTACAATGAGGATAATACAATGTATTTATAGCCCTAAGGCTGTAATGTGAAAGGGTAATATATTAAATGCCCCTTAAGTGTATACATCTGTATGATAATAAGCATTTAATGCGTAGTCAAACTGTTGGATTATCCTGCTATTAATTCTTTGTTCGAGATGCAGCTCGGACCGCCTAAGTTCCTCGGTACTCAAAAGTTGCTGGGAGAGTTCTTGTAGGTAGGACCGTCTGAGTTGGTCCGGGAAGCAGAGTTCCTCGTTGCAGTATGGTTCCTCGGAGTCGAGGTGTTGTTCATAAGTGTTTATTGTTGCCATGTAGATTGCCACGTGTCTTCACCCAATTGAGCCATGTCAGCAGACTAAATTTGGTATCAACAGAAGCCCCTAATGTTTCATAGTTCGAAATTTGAGGAGTGTGGAACATTCTTTCTCGATATACGGCGGTTTTAAATGGTTATCCTGAAATTTAGGAATATTTTCTCTTGTATTTATTTCTTCTTTCAAATTCGTAGAATCGGTCTTTTTTGAATTTTTCTAACTACTTCGATTCTCGCGCCCCTTTTGTCTGTTTAACCGCCGGTAACGTAATTGGCTCTTTTTGTAATCATTACTTTTACCCTTTCCCAAGGCAAAGTATTTAAACATTGCAGAAAATCCCATTATCTTCTACATTTTTCAAATTTGTCTCTTTGAGTTTTCCATCGTCTCTCTCTCTCCTGTGCGTTCATCTCTTCCATCGTTTGTTGTCAATAGACTTATCCCTTTCCTGTAAGATTTTCTTCTTTCTCTTTGATTTCCTTCTTTCATCATGGTTTATCCTGTAGAATCGATTGATAAGTTTCGCTCTGATTTCTCCATTCCCTCATGGGTTATTTTGGAAGAGCTTTCTGAGCCTTCAGACTATTTTCGTTTGGCTAAGGGACATTGGTTCCCCAGTCTCTTTATTGCTGACTGTGGCTTTTCTTTTCCCCCAAACACTCTATGTCTGGAATTCTGTCAATACTTTGACATGGTTCCTGCACGAATAGCCCCCAACACATGGAGAATAGTTAACGGTGTTTATAGATTAAATCAAATTCATGGAACCCGTATAGGAATTCCTAAAATTATGTTTTGTTATAGATGGGCTGTGGGCGATAATATTTTTTATTTAAAAACTAGGTTTTTATATAGAGCTTTAGTGGTCAATCTCCCAGATGCCAATAGGGACTATTTTGAGCACGGGGTTCTTATAAAAAATTGGCAACATGCTCCTTTATTTGGAGATGAAGTGTATCAGGGTCCCAGATGCCCTCCCTATGGAAATGGGATAGGTTATTTTTATTTCATTTTATTTATTTTGAGAGTATGCTTCCTTTATGTTTGATAAAATGTGCCACTGATATTTTAATTTTGATTTATTTGCAGTTGACAATAAAAGAAAGTGTCCAAAAGAGGCAGACGTTAATATAAGGCACTTAAAACTTATCTGGAGTTTGCATCAGACTGTTGCTGACGAGCATATTAGGTCAGCTTCATATCTGCTTCAGTACAAGAGTTACACATCCTCTTTTACTGCTCGTCTGGTGATAAGCGACGCAGAACCCATACCATCATCTACAAGTTCTTCACCTGAATCACATATACCTTTGAGTGAACGGATGAAGAAAAGAAGGCCTCCTACCCTTTTTGAGAAACCTGCCTCTGGTGCTGGAGAGGCAAAAAGAAGTAAGCTTGATGTCCTAGGAGAAGGGACAAAGAAAATTGATGCATCTTTCTCGGCTACTCCTGTGAAGGTGGTCGAGAAGCCCCTAGTGGCTCCAAGAAAGGCTAATGCTCCAGGCGAGGTGATTGTCATTTCTCCAACTAAGACTACATCGTTAGTCGAGAAGGTTGATGCTCCTCTGAGGAGGCTGAAGCAAAGCTCCTCTATCAATTTGGCTGACACCGTCTCTCAGCCCCCGACTGGTGGAGTTCCCACTTTTGTTCCCCCGAGCTCTGCTATGAGCTCGGTGAAGACTTGGATCATTCACTAGATCCAAGGTATTGAAGAAAACCTTTCTCGAAACACCGTTACTACACTAGCAGCTCGTCACATTGCTTCTGTAAGTCCCATAGTCTTAAATTTTCATTCTTTCCTATTTGTATTTGTGCACTAACTTGCTTTCATTTTCTTTTCACAGTTGGTGAGTTGTCTTAATAAAATTTTGAAGAAATATGAAGCTATTAAATCTTCAAGCTCCTCGTCTAGTGTAGAGGAAGCTTTGGTAGGCCTGGCGCAGTCTGGGAGAAGAAGCTTGCTTCGACTGAGCAGGAGAAGGCTCAGATTATTGAACTCTCCAAGGGGTTGGAGGAAAAAATGAATGATTTGGAGAAAAAAAAATAAAGAGCTCGAAAGGAAGCTCAAGAATGCTGAGGAGTTTGAAGATAAACTCAAGGCTGCTGAGGAGGAGTTAGGTCGACTTCGGGAAGTAAGTTGTCAGAAGGAGGAAATTGAGAATAAACTGAAGGCTGCTGACAATCTTCTTTTCGAGAAGCTTTCCTCGGAGAAGACAAAGAGGAAATTGGCTGTGAAGAAATCTTTCAGCACTGGCTGGGATAAAGGGTGGAATAAAGGTTTGGCTGCCATGATATCGCAAGTAGAATATGGCAACCTCAAATACTTTAGAGATGGGCGGGTCGCTGCTCTGCAGGAGATGAAGGTTGATGAAACTTCTTAACTCTTTCAGCGACACATCCCTAGTCCCCCTCCAACTCCTGAAGACGAAGAAGAGGACGAAGCTGCCTCTGAAGAGTCTTCCATAGTGATGGGAGATCAAGTTTCTCATCCCCCAGCCATCCAGCCCACTAACGAGGAACTTCAGCAACTCTCTACTTCTTTCGAGCAACCTCTATTAATTCCCGAGCAACCCTCTGCTCCATCCGAGCAACCTACCTCCTCGTCCCAGCCTCCTGAGAAAGTTTTGGGAGACACTGAAAAGGTGTAGAGTTGTTCGGATTTCTCTCTATATTTTATTTTTCTTTGTCAAATGTATCTTTTGAACATGTAATTCTGAACCTTGTAATTCTGAACTTTTTGATATAATAAAATTTGAACTTTTGTTTATGCATACTATTGTTTCTGCTCTTCATGCCCTGTTGGTACTCTTATTGATTATTGCTTTTTCTTCCTCTACTAGTTTCTGGCCAGGATGGAATTATTGTCTGCTCATAATATAAAGTTGTTACGGCAATGCAATGAATATTTTAAGGCTGGTCACACAGATTTTTAGTGTAGCACAAATCATCGACATCCTCGGTCAAGATGCTTCGGAACAGGCAATTGAAGCCTACCAATATTTGAAGTGTCTGCTTGATCATGTAGTGGCCAATAATGTAGCTTATTATGATATGATTGAGGATCTCTAAGGCACTCTTGAAGAACTTCAGCAATAATATAAGGAATCCACTGCCCTTTTGCATGAGGGGTACGAGAAGAAGTATCAGCAAATCAGTGCTGATAAGGGATATGATAAGCATTTTGCTGCTTACAACGTGCGGGAAAGAACGTTGAAGGTTGAGGTCGAAGAGCACAGACAGATAGCTGAGTTATTAGAGCAAGAAAATAATAACCTGCAAAGAGAGGTGTCTCAGTTGAAGTCTGCAGCTTCCACCTCAAATGCTTTGATCCCAGTGACTGACGAGGGATTCTCGTTCTTGGAGGTCGAGAACGCCAACCTGAGGGATGAGTTGGAAACCTTGAAAAGAGCTTTCCATTCTACATCTTCTCGTGGACGAGTAAGAGCTCCTCAGGGACGAGCAAGAGCTGCTCGGATTCCTGTCGAAGAATAGAGGACTCAATCTGCTCTAGAGAACCAGGCCTTCCAGCTGATGGCGAAGAACCAGGCATTAGCTGAGATCTCTAAGAAAATCAGGGACCTGGAAGAGCAGCTTTCTGCGCAGAAGTCTGTCTTGGATAATAAAGAACTTTTTATCAAAAATCTCCACGAGCAGCTGGAAAGATTGACATATCAATTTCACAAGCAGCCCAGGGAGTTCTGGATGGCTGGCTACAACGAGGCTCTCTACCATTTGGACGATCGTATCCAGAATGCAAATAATGAGAGCTACAAACAGGGATGGCTGAATGCCTTAGGTGTGCTGCAACTCGAACAGGGTCATTACCTGTGGTATTACCATAATCCTGGGCTGCTCGACCTACCCGTGCCACCATTCAATCTTGATATGAGTTGGATCCCTACTCGGGCTATCCCTCGGTGTTTGATTTCCAAATACCTCGGCGATTACAACCTCCATTCCAATGTTGAGATATCTCGTCCCGAGCATCTACTAGATCGACCATCCGTGATGAATATCAGGATGCTAAAAGATCTTAGCTTTATAAATTCTCCTCTTGCTTTAAATGATCCACCTGCTGGCGAGGAACCTGTTTCAAAAGCAGAGGGGAAGAAACCAATAGAATAGGAATATTGATGTAATAAATTTGCATTTCATTCCTGATGTATTTTGTTCTACATTTAATGAAAAAAATTTATTTGCAAATTTTGACTGCCATTGTCTTGTAACACTTTACATCTGTGCATGTGTATCTGTTAAAAAGATAAAAATATTGTGTTATTTGTCGATCAACTTATTGTCGAGTAATTTGAATTTGTGGTAGTCACTGGGCAAAAATGATGTTTTGTTTCTCGACCAACTTAGTAGTAATTTAAAAAGTTACGAGTATAAAAAATTTTGCTCGATCACTTTCTCGTATTCATAAAATGTTTCCGACCAACCAAGGTCGGTAAATTTTCCTTTTTGACCAACTATAGTTAGTGGATTTTTCCTCTACGAGGAGTTTTGGCACTTTCTGGAATAATTTTACCTCCCGACCAACTTTAGTTGGCGTTTTCGAGAATACATTTACTTCCTAACCAACATAAGTTGGCATTTTTAGGAATATATTTCCTACCCAACATAAGTTGGAAATTTTAGGAATAGTTTTACTTCCCGTAGGTATACATTTACTTCCTAACCAACATAAGTTGGCATTTTTAGGAATACATTTCCTAACCAACATAAGTTGGCATTTTTAGGAATAGTTTTACTTCCCATAGGAATACATTTACTTCCAAACCAACAAAAGCTGGCATTTTTAGGAATACATTTCCTAACCAACCAAGTTGGCATTTTTAGGAATAGTTTTACTTCCCGTAGGAATACATTTACTTCCTAACCAAAATAAGTTGGCATTTTTAGGAATATATTTCCTAACCAACAAAGTTGTCATTTTTAGGAATAGTTTTACTTCCCAACCAACCTTAGTTAGCATTTTCGAGAATATATTTACTTCCTAACCAACATAAGTTGGTATTTTTAGGAATACATTTCCTAACCAACAAAAGTTGGCATTTTTAGGAATAGTTTTACTTCCCATAGGAATACATTTGAGTAGAGTAGTCCGAGTTTTGCTGAGAAGTGTGTAGCACTAGTATTCCGCGAAAAATTTCCAATAAAAGGAAAGAAACTGGGCAGAACATTGTCACTTTATTCATACTGATGAAACTGCATTACATGAGAGTTTACATTACTGATAATATTTGCGCAGGTGCTCTGCATTCCATGCATTCTTAAACTCCTCCCCCTCTAAAGTTTCTATTTTGTATGTCCCTGGTCGAACAACTTCCTTAACTCGGTAGGGTCCATGCCAGTTTGCTTCCAGTTTGTTGTGCTTTTGAATCACCTTCTTTAGCACATAGTCTCCTTCCTTCAAGTTGAACTTCTTCACTCTCTTGTTGTAGAATAAAGCTGTTCGTTGCTGGTAAGCAGCATTTCTAATGGCTGCTTCTTCCCTAACCTCCTCGATCATGTCCAAGTCTAACCTTCTCATTAAATCTCTGATAGGGGAATTGAAATTTAGTATTTTGTGTGTTGGGAGACCCAATTAGGAGGGTATAACAGCTTCACTTCCACATGCTAGCATATATGGAGATTCCCCTGTTGCTACTCGGGGGGTAGTTCGGTAAGCCCATAGTACTGATTGTAGCTCGTTGATCCAATTTGCTATCGCATCATCCAGTCTTTTCAGCCATTCAGCAGCATTCTGTTTGTCACTTCAGTTTGTCCATTGCTTTGAGGATGGCCTGGTGCTGAGTGGATCTTCAAAATATTTGACTGATGACAATAGGCAGCGAACTCCTCATTGTCAAATTGTGTTCCATGGTCTGTGATGAAGGCATGAGGAAGATCATATCGAAAAATGATGTTCTTCCAAATAAATTGGTACACCTTGTCCTACGTCATATCAATGAGAGGCTCAACTTCAACCCATTTAGTAAAATAGTCCACAGCAACCACGAGATACTTAAATCTTCCCCTGGTTGTCGGCAGTGGCCCAACCAAATCTATTCCCCATATAGCAAATGGCCAAGGGGAAGTAATGTGTGTCAATAATGCTTGGGGATTTCTTCGGATGGAGGAGAAGCGCTGACACTTGTCACATTTATTTATATAGGCAATAAAATCAGCCCTCATCGTCGTCCAGTAGTATCTTTGAGTCATCATTCTTTGCAAAAGAGTCTGACCTGCTACATGGGCTCCACAGGACCCTTCATGGACCTCTTCAAACAAATCTTTCACCTCGGTGGGATGCACACATCTTTGCAAACCTGCTATAATTCCTCGTCTGTACAAAATACCATTAGTTAGTACATAACGAGCAGCCTTAAACTTCAGTTTCTTGGCTGCAAGTTTATCAGTTGGTAATTCCCCTTTCTCAATATATGCCCTGATGGGATCCATCCATGATGACCCTAAATCGAGGGTGTTAAAATTTATCATCAGATCTTCATCTATACTCCGACCAGCTAAAACTTCAATTGGGATTATTCTTCGTAGCTCGGTACGAGTAGCTGATGCTAATCGAGCTAAGGCGTCTGCTCTCGCATTTTCCATTCTTGGTATTCTGACCAGCTGAATAGCGGTAAATTTCGACACCAATTCCATCGCCTTTTCATGATATTTGATCATTAATTCTCCTTTGGCTGCATATACTCCCATCATTTGATTTATGACCAATTACGAGTCACTGAAAACAATAACTTGTTCTGGCCCCATGGTTTTTTCCAAAATAAGACCTGTAATCATGGCTTCATATTCAGCCTCATTATTGGAAGCTTTGAATTGGAAGCGTAGGGCGTATTCCATGTCGACCTCGTCTGGACTGTTAAAAACTATCCCTGCGCCACATCCTGTAGTGCAGGATGAACCATCCACATACAGACTCCATATAGGCAACTCGTCTTCAAATTACTTATCTGACAGAATTCCTCGATGAAAAGTTTGTTGCTTCCTATCACCATCTCCTGATATTTCTTGTTCTTCGTCGATCATCTTTTCTTGCCCTTTTACCAACCTAAGCTGGTCTGGGCTTGAATTTGAGGATCCTGTAACATCTACTTGCCCTTTTACCAAGCTAAGTTGGTCTGGACTTGCATTTGATGATCCTATAACATCCACAGGTTGATCAACAAGCATCTTTTGTTCCTCAGAGGTATCAGGATAGGTGAACTCTGCTATAAAATCTACTACCGCTTGCCCTTTTAGCGATGATCTGGGTTCATAGACTATATCATATTCACCGAGTTCTATTGCCCAGCACATCAATCTTCCTGACTTTTCTGGTTTATGAAGGGCTTGCCTCAATGGCATATCAGTATATACTACTATGGTATGAGCCTGGAAGTATGGCTTCATTCTTCTACTTGCCTCGATCAATGCTAGTGCCAATTTTTCCAGCCTTGGATATCTGATATCTGCTCCTCGGAAGGCCTTACTTGTGTAGTAGATTGGTTTTTATACTCCATTCTCCACTCTTATCAATGCCGAACTATCTGTATTCTCAGACACTGCCAGATACAAGTATAATTTTTCTCCCATCACTGGCCTGGATAACAGTGGAGGTGTTCCCAAATATTTCTTCAAGTCTTGGAAAGCCTTTTCACATTCATCATTCCACTCAAAAGTTTTTCGGAGCGTCTTGAAGACTGGGAGGCATCGATCAGTTGCTCGCAATACAAATCTGTTGAGTGCTGCTACTCGTCCTGTAAGACTTTGCACTTCTTTCTTCATAGTTGGGGATCGCAACCCTAACAGAGCTTTGATCTTTTCAGGGTTAGCTTCAATGCCTCGCTGATTGACAATGTACCCGACTTCGTCGGGTTCAACTTCATTTGATATTTATCTAGTTGATCAAAGGTATGGCTTAAGTCAACTAGATGATCGACATCTTTCTTGCTCTTTGTCAGCATATCTTCAATATAGACTTCCATATTGCAACTGATTTGTTCTGCAAACACTTTGTTCATCAGCAACTGATATATTGCACCTGCATTTTTCAAACCAAAAGGCATAACATTAAAACAATAAGTACCCCTAGGGGTAATGAAAGAAGTACTCTCCCTGTCTTCAGGTTTCATTTTAATCTGATTGTAACTAGAATAAGCATCCATGAAGCTCAGCAGCTCGTGTCCCAAGGTAGCATCCACTAGTTAATCAATTCGGGGCAGCGAAAAGTGATCCTTTGGGCATGCTTTATTGAGGTCGGTGAAATCTACACACATCCTCCATTTGTTGTTCTTCTTCTTCACCATTACCACATTTGCTAACCAGTCTGGATATTTAACATCTTCAATAAAGCAAGCTTTCTGGAGCTTCTCGACTTCCTCCTGTATAGCTTAATTCTTCTTGGGACTGAATACTCTTCTTCTCTCCTTCACAGGCTTGATTTCCTTATTCACATTGAGTTCGTGACATAAGAAATTTGGGTCTATCCCAGGCATATCCTCATGACTCCACGCAAAAGTTTGCTTTCTACTTCTTAGGAAAGTTATCAATTTCTATTTTAGTGAGGCTTCCAACGACGAACCTACTTGAGTAGTTCGTTCAGGGTGTTCGTCGTCTAGGATGGTGTTTTCAGTAGCTTCCACCACTTGACCCTTCACGAGTTGCGACTCATCTCTAGGATCCAATGTTTCAATTTTTGCACCTTTATCCACTTGATAGGTAGTAGTCTTTTTCCTTGATTCCTCCAGTTCCTCTTGCTCGGCGGATGAATAATAGCATTCCCAAGCTACTTTCTGATCACCTTTCACAACTCCTACTCAAAAATTTATTGGAAATTTTAGGCATTGATGTACCATAGATGGTACAGCCTCGAACTTCTTCAATCCTACTCTTCCCATGATATTGTATGATGATTGAACATTCTTATCCATCATGAAGAAGCATATTCTATCTGTTCGACAAGCAGGTCACGTACCAATGAATATATCCAATTTGATCGTCCCAAGTGGAAATACTTTCTCGCCAGCAAAATCGAGGAGGGGTCTATGATAAGACTCCAGTTGAGATAACTTTAGATTTAAACTGTCAAAGCATGAGTAGAACATGATGTCTGCCGAGCTACCATTGTTGACCAGTACTCTTGAAATTATTACCTCTTTCATCCTCATTTTGATCACCAATGGGTCATCATGAGGATATAGAACACCTGCAAGATCGTTCTTTGAGAAACCAATGACCAATTTCTCTTTGTTCACCTTTCTCGGGCGATCCTCCTCAGCTAGATTTATTCGTTGAATGTATGAGAAAGCTTGAGCCTCACAGAGGTAAGCTTTTCTCTCGGCAATAAGGTCTCCTCCTCCTGCATCTCCACCTGTAATAGCATTACAGTCAAATGACCCAAAGCGTATTGAAAATACCTCACGTTCTGGCTGCCTTGGTCTCTTGGGAAGATCGGGGTCATCTTATGGATCAACTTCATGGTCTCTCTTCTTGTTCTCCTCTGCTCGACGAGGAGATCTAGACCTCTCTCTTGCTCGGTGGTTATTTCTTCTGTCATTCCTCCGATCAACATACTTTGCCAGTTTCCTCGTCTGATGAGTGTTTTAATCTCATTCTGAAGAGTTATGCAATTTTTAGTCATGTGGCCATGATCTTTGTGAAACTCGCAATATTTTTCCTTATTTCTCCTTTCAGGGTCTGCCTTCATTTTCTCTGGCCAATTTAATTCCTCGTTGTTCTTGATTTCTTCTAGAACGTGGTTGATGTCTTTCTTCAAAGGAGTATAATTATCAAATTTCTTTAATACTTCCCATGATGACCTTGTTCTTGAGTGTTTGTCACTACCATTGTTCTTATACTCCTTCTTCTTAGCTTTATCACCTTCCACCTTGGTTTCTTTGGCATCCATATTCTTCTTCGCAGCCATAGCCTCCTCGGCATTCATAATCTTGGCTGCCTTTCCCATCAGATCTGATATGATTCTAGGCGGATCTTTAGCCAAAGTGTAGTACAACTTGTTGGGAAGTAATCCACTCATCAAGGCGGTAATCGCTATCTTTTCCTCATAAGCAATGACTTCAAGTTCTCGTTATTAAAATGAGTTATATAATCTCTAGTACTTTCACCAGCTTTTTGTCTAACGCTTAACAAATGTGCTACTCGTTTAACTAGCTTTGCCCCAAAATAGAAATTCCCAATGAATAACTTGGCTAGTTGAAAGAAAGTTGAAATATTACCCCGAGGAAGGTTATTATATCATATTTGGGCAGATCCGAAAAGAGTTCTCGAGAATGCTCTACATCTCATCTCATCCGGAACATCATAGATGTCGGCTGCAACTTGATATTCTTCTATATGAAGGACAGGGTCTGTCTTTCCATCATATTTGGGGGTCACAACAGGTGCTTTGAACTTTGATGGTGTTGGAAAATCTACAATGGCCTGGACAAAAGGTGTTCCTTGAACAAAAGTTCGTTGTAGAGGGTTCTTGGCCTTAGCCATTTCCCCTAATCTATCCTCCAGCCTCTGAATAAAGCCTTTCCACGCATCGTTTCTTTCCTCGGGCCTACTGGTTCGAGCAACTGATCGCGTTGATGTGGCTTCCTGGGATCTATCTTGACGAGCAGCTGGTCGCGACTGGGCAGATCCTTCCCTTAAGTCTGATGGTCGTCGAAAACTCCTCGATGCGGCTCTAGGAGGACTTTTGCTCCTCCTAGGACCTAATCGATCAAAAGGAGATACTCTGCTTAATCTTTCTAGTGCACTGGTCCTTTTTGGAGAGAGAGTGATACGTTGTTCAGTATCTGTGGCTCGTACCGACTAAGTTTGTCCAGGTTGATAAGAAAAATCTTCAGACTCCTCAGTACGATAGGAATCGATACGCCTAGTACGTGAAAAAGGTAAACGCGTATTTCTTTGAATACTTCGCGATTCTGAATGGGTTGGTGCACCGCCATGGAGGGTTCGTATGAGTTGTCTCATCGTTTCTTGCATGATTGTCTGGCCCTGGGCTAGATTTGTCATTATTCCAGCCAGATCTGGAATATTAGGCGGAGCAGATGGATTTGGAGGGCTTCCAGTGTTTCGATGGTTGGGTTCTGGAATATCAGCCGTTTGTGATGAGTTATTTTTGATGAAAAACGATATTACCAGTCATTTCCCAGAGACGACGCCAATCTCTTGATGTAAAAAATTAGATTAAATCTAATTATTTAATCACAGATAAATAAAATGAGACAAAGAACTTTTAAAGTGGTTAAGCCTTATAAGATGGCCTACGTCCACTGTTTCTGTTATTGCTGACTGTTTGGGAATTCTCGATTACAAGTTTTTTCAAGAAATTCCGGTCCCTTTACAATGAGGATAATACAATGTATTTATAGCCCTAAGGCTGTAATGTGAAAGGGTAATATATTAAATGCCCCTTAAGTGTATACATCTGTATGATAATAAGCATTTAATGAGCAGTCAAACTATTGGGTTATCCTGCTATTAATGCTTTGTTCGAGATGCAGCTCAGACCGCCTAAGCTGCTCGGACCGCCTAAGTTCCTCGGTACTCAAAAGTTCCTCGGAGCTCAAAAGTTCCTCGGAGAGTTCTTGTAGGTCGGAGCGTCTGAGTTGGTCGGGGAAGCAGAGTTCCTCGTTGCAGTATGGTTCCTCGGAGTCGAGGTGTTGTTCGTAAGTGTTTATTGTTGCCATGTAGATTGCCACGTGTCTTCACCCAATTGAGCCATGTCAGCAGACTAAATTTGGTATCAACAATGATTTTGTAAATGAACAATTCTTAACTGATCTAAATAAGGTTAATAATAAACAACATAACCGCGTTCACGTTAATGAATAAGAGATTGTTGTTATTAATCTCGGTTCTAGTAGCCAACTACGCGAGAATAAGATAGGGGCCACCCTTGACGAGCTTGAGCGTGCACAACTCGAAGAATTATTGAAGGAGTTCATAGATGTCTTCGCATGGTCCTATGATGATATGCCCAGCATTGAGCCTGAAATAGCTCAACACGAGATCCCCACTCTCCCAGATTACTAGCCGGTTAAACAAAAATTGAGAAAACTTCTCACCGAATGGTCGCTCAAGGTCAAAGAAGAGGTGGTCAAATAGTTGAACGTGGGTTTCATTCGAGTGATGGAATATCCCACATGGCTAGCCAACATTGTACCTGTACCGAAATACGGAGGGAAGGTTCAAATGTGTGTAGATTACCGACATTTAAACAAAGCTTCTCCAAAGGATGATTATTCGCTACCCAATATCAAAATGATCGTGGACAACACAGCCAATCATGCTCTCAAGTCTTTTATCGATGGGTTTGCTGGATACAACCAAATCAAGATGCACCCCGACCCCCAAGAAAAAACCGCATTCATCACCCCATGGGGAACCTTTTGCTACACCGTTATGCCATTTGATCTCAAGAATGCTGGGGATACCTACCAAAGGGCTGCCACAACCATCCAGCACGATCTGATTCACAAAGAGGTCAAGGTCTATGTGGATGATATGATTATCAAGTCCAAAACTAGAGAAGGTCATGTTCCCGTTCTCCGAAAGTTCTTCGAACGACTGCGACGGTATCAGATGCGACTTAATCCACAAAAGTGTGTCTTCGGTGTTACAAAGGGAAAACTCTTGGGATTCATGGTCAACGAAAAGGGGATAGAAGTAGATCCTGCAAAGATGAAATCCATACTTAAGATGCCACCACCCCGAACAGAGAAAGAAGTCCGAGGTTTTCTGGGGAAATTTCAATATATCAGTCGGTATATCAACCAGCTAACCTCCATCTGTGAACTAATCTTCAAGCTCCTTCGAAGATATTCAAACAAGGTTTGGAACGAGGCCTGCCAAGAAGCTTTTGACCGAATAAAACAAAACCTAACCCAACCTCCAGTGCTCATGCCACCACAGTCTGGTCTCCCTTTGCTCCTATACCTAACCATAACCGACAGTACAACTGGGGCTTTGCTAGCCCAATATCTTGAAGACTCCCGCAAAGAAAGAGCCATATATTACGCCAGTCGCAAATTGGTCGGGTACGAGGTCAACTACACTTCCTTGGAAAAAGCATGTGTCGCACTTGTCTGGGTCACCCAAAAGTTGCGACATTCCATGCTCTCCTTCCCCATCAAACTTGTATCCCGAATGGATCCCATCAAATACCTTCTTGAGAAACCCGCCTTATCCCGTCGAATGGCCCGATGGTTGATGCTCCTAACCGAGTTCAATATCATGCACGTCACACAGAAAGCTGTTAAAGGGAGAGCCATCTCTGACTACCTCGCTGATTACCCTATAGAAGAAGCGGATGTCCAGATCTCTGAATTCCCAGATGAAAATATCCTCTACACCACTCAAGAATGCCTTCGATGCAAAATGTTCTTTGACGGAGCTGCCAATAAAAAGGGATATGGCATTGGGATACTTCTGATCGCCCCAGATGACTCCCACACTCCCATAGCCATTAAAGTGGATTTCCCTTGCACCAACAACATGACGGTATACGAGGCATGCACAGTGGGTCTCAAGGTTGCTCTCAAGAAAGTTATTCAATACCTTGATGTCTAAGGGGATTCTTCCCTTATCATCGGTCAAGTTCTCAGAAAGTGGAAAGTCAAGGATGAAAAGCTCCAACCCTTTCATGCCCAATTAGAAGAGTTAGCCTCCCAATTCCGATATATCACCTTCCATTACCTACCCCGAGCAAAGAATAACCTAGTCGATGCTCTCGCCACCTTGGCCTCCATGGTCGACATGCCCGAAGGAATAACAATGACCCCCTTATTGGTTCAAAAGAAAGACAAACCGACCCATTGCTACCATATTGAGCTTATCTCCACTGAAGATCCCGAACTAGCTGATTGTTGGTACTATGATATCTGGTGCCTCCTCAAACATGGTAGGTATCCCGAGGGTTCCAATTAGAAATATCGAATAACCCTTCGAAGACTAGCCGCCTAGTACATCATCTGTCATAAAGTTCTACTCAAGAGGAACTTCGATGGAACTCATCTACATTGTATCGCAGGGGCAGAGATTGAGAAAATAATGCAGAAAATCCACAATGGGGAATGCGAGCCCCACATGAATGGTCACATGCTCGCTAAGAAGATCATCTTACAGGGCTACTACTGGACCACCATGATCCAGGATTGCACCGCCTATGTCTGAAGGTGCCTCAAATGCCAATAATTTTCCAATCTTCAACACTTGCCTCCGGGAGAATTATAAAACAGGACCTCTCCCTGGTCGTTCTCCACCTGGGGTATCGACATCATAGGGAAGGTTACACCAAAGGATTCAAACAGACATGAGTTCATCCTGGTTGACATCGATTATTTCACCAAATGGGTCGCGACTGAGTCATACACAGTATTTAATGCCAAGAAAGTGGCCAAATTCCTCAAGAAAAATATCATCTACCGATATGGGGTCCCGCACGAGCTGGCATCAGATAATGGGTTACATTTCGAAGCAAAAGTCACAGAAGTAGTCAAAGAGTATGGGATTCAGAGACACAAATCCTCTCCCTACCGAGCTCAGACCAATGGTGCAGTTGAAGCCGCCAATAATAACCTCAAAGCCATCATCAGCAAGATGATCGAAAGTTGTAGGGATTGGGCCGATCGGATCCCATACGCCATCTGGGGGCTATCGAACCTCAATCCGAACCTCTACTGAGGCTACCCCTTACTCTCTGGTCTACGACATGGAAGCAGTCCTAGCTGTGGAGCGGGAAATACCCTCGCTACGCGTCATGCTCGAAGACGAGGTTAGTGAAGAAGACTGGTACCAAAGCCGTCTTTATGAGCTAGCCCTCCTTGATGAAAGAAGATTAAAAGCTCTTTACCACATACAGGGGTACCATTGTCGAATAGCGCGATCATTCAACAAAAAAAGTAAAGGATCGCGGCGTCCGAGAGGGAGACTTAGCCCTCAAGGAGATAGTAGAACCCATCTGGGACCCCAGAGGGAAATTCAAGCCTAATTGGAGCGGCCCCAACATTGTGAAGAAAATCTTATCCGACGGTGCCTCCATGATCACTGACATAGATGGGGAGGAGATGATTCGTCCAGTCAATGTGGACCGTCTCAAGAAATTCTACCCCTATTCCGAAATCTCGGTGCCCTACGACTCTTCTCATCCACCTGTTATTCTAAAAAAAAAACGCTTCATTTCCCTCTACCCAGAACTACGTGGGCCTGATCCTCTACAAAAACTATTTAAAAATATTTTCAAAAAACCCCAGAGGTACGTAGGCAACTCATGCACCTCACATGAGTGCGACCCCTTTCTTTTTCACAAAATACTATTCTTTTCTTACCTCCGAGAACGATGGTTCATTATAAAATTATTTGAACAAAAGGATTATGTATGCCTTAGCGATCAATATAGATAATTTAAAATACATAATTCATCAAAAGGCACAGCTGGATGATCAGAAACTTATTTATTTCATTAATAAGAAATTACAATACGGATTACATAAGAAAAAGAAACGGATAACTCCCTTCCCCATTACCATAAAAGGCCAAATAAAATCCCCACACCTATCACACAAATAAACTCCCCAGAAGTCCTACCCACAACTACCAGAGGAGCCTGCACCCTCATCATCAATATCCTGAGGCCCCCAAGTTTCCCCTGCCTGAATAGAGTGCCGTAAACATTACATGGATGGATGAGCCTTAACCATCTTCGAAAAAACCACAACGCCCCCTTCCATGGAGTCAGATAAAACAAAACATCTTCATCCAGTCTCCACTGCTAACATCTTGCTAACTACTTTCCTCCACAACCACTTCATATAATCTTTGGGGATATGGAAAACCTTCCCGACAGATTGAGAGGGACGGGTCGACAAACGTCAATTTTCCCACAGAGACACAAGCAACAGACGCAGGCGCTCAGTCAAATACTCTACCAGATAGAAATTTGAGATATGAGGTGGCACGACCTGTGCCCAGCCGAATTGGCACAGAAGTCGCCAAGAGAAATAAAAAGAGGTATGTCTGAGACCAACCAGCCATACATATGAATACTCTCCTAGCTCCATCGATGATGCTATAATTAGCACCACCAGAGAAGGTGTTTTTAAGCGCAATCTAAGAACAACAATGGCAGCATAGTTATGTAAATGGCAAGAGAATGAGATGAGGAGAAGGGGAGAGTACACCAGGATATGAGTGGTTCAGCCTAGATTGGCCTACGTCCACTGTGTGTGTGTGAATAATCTCGCTGCAATAAGGCTCTAATGGCCATGAATACAATCTCTCAAGATTTCTTTCTCTACTGTGTATATAAACAGAGTTTCAGCTAGGGTTGAATATATGGGATCCCCTTTAGAGGATGACCTCTATATATAGTATCTAGGGGTGTAATGTACCCCCCATGCATGCAATGAGCATGTGTGTGGTTACCTCACCAATGTGGGAGTGCCATCTGTCACTGTCACATGTAGAGAATGATGATGCAATATTCTCCCCACATGTAGAGAATAATCTTGTTATAAATGATTTGTGTCCACGTATCCTCATCTAAATGTCAGCAGGTGCTCGGCTATCGCGTCTAGTGTATGACCTCGGCCTTGGTGAGGCCGAGGCTGGTGAGTCTTGATACCTGTTCAGTCCGAGTGTTCCATGGAGGTCTCGGCCTGATCCTAGCCGAGACAATAAATAGGGTCGGCCTGATATGAGGTTGAACTGGTGGCTTGATGAGGTTGCTGGTGACTTCCTGCAGGCTCGGCCTATGTATGGACGAGGTTGCCATTTTAAGGCATATGCGAGTGCTGTTGATCCTCATGACGTCCCTTAGAGAGGCTCATAGTAGTGTCGGCCTGGGCCGACCTTGGTATGGCCGAGGGGCGATATCGCATGCCCAAGACTCGTCCAACATCTGCCATGATCTCGACCGAGGTTGGTGTCTCTAGGTCGAGGTTACACTTGGGGCATATCAATCACCCCCAACCCTTAGTTATATGTGAGAGAAAGTGACTAGGGGATTACTACACCTCCGAGGCCTGTCTGTTACAAGCCAATACTTGCTTGAAACTTGTCCAATGCTGGAACATGCTTGCTTGGTAGGCGTGTGCTGTCAGCCTCCCTTTAGGGCTCCCAATGCAATGATGGGCCTTGGGAGTTGTGCCTGAGTATATAAGGGTTTTGAACCCTTCTTTCTCTCTTTCTTCTTCATTTCTTTGATTTTTGCCGTTTCGCTCCAGCATCTCTCTCTCTCTAGAAAGATCTTGGTTCAAGGCTTTTGGGTGGTGATTCTCATGTCTTCTCCTCTCTTCCTTACCATTTCATCCTCAGGTAAGGTCCACCATACGTTTTCCTTCATTTTACCTGCAAGCACCCTTATTTTCGTACTTTCCTGTGACTTTCTTAGTTTTTCGGCGACACCACCATAGTTTCAGGCGAGCTTTTCTTGGTAAATTTAAGTAGTTTGATCTTTAGATTCCTTCGTTTTATCTCCCAGTCTTGTTTGTAATTTTTGGAGTTTAGGAAAATCCTTAAGTGTAGTGTCGTCCTCTGATGCTCAGACCCTTATATCAGCTTCTTGAGGAGTTCCCCTCTCTTAGGGAGAAGACTTTAGAAAAGATTAGGCAAATAGAAAGAGCACAGGAGGAAGCTCGTAGATCCCAGGAGTTTCCCATTAGACCCATATTTCCACCACCTCTGAAGGTGATATATCCTGACCCCCCGGAGAACTTCTATTAGACAGAGGTTCCTACTGATCCCATACCTATGTCTGAGTCTGAATCGTCTACCTCAAACCCCATGTCTGCGGATTACTTTCAAGAGGCCATGGACTTCACACCTAGGCCTGATCAGGCCCCTGATCAGGCCGAGGTCTCCAGCCGAGCCTCGTCCCATAACCACTCAAGCACCTCAGGGTCATCCTCGTAGGTTGAGATTCTTGAGCCGAGTGTGGCCATTCCACCACCAATTAATGCCATCCCTTTGTCGGCCGTCACCGGGACAAAGTTTGCTCGGAGGTTTCCGAGTAACCCATCAACATCTGCTCCAGCCGACGTTGAGTTGGATGATGATGAGGTTGAGAGCGATGTCGACATCTCTGAGGCGACCGAGCATGAGAGTAATATTACTGATGTAGACCTTCTCTGCTTCAGATATATGTATTCTATCAGCCCCTCAATAAAACTTAGGAGACCTCTGAGGGAAGAGAGGGCTTATCATGGCCGAGACGGCGAGATCTGTTTGTACGAGCAGATGTTCAAGCTGGGGTTTCGTCTGACCATTCACCCCATTATCAGATCCATCCTCTCTTACATTAATTTGGCCCCCTCCCAACTCTCTCCTAATGCCTGGAGAATCCTAATAGGGGCCATAGTGTTATGGAAGGATGTCCACCACTCAGACCTTCCAGTTCAAGTCTTTGTAGGTTGTTACGTCCCTTCCTCGGCCAAAAATCATCCGAGCTACTACCATTTTGTAGCTCGGAGGCCTGAGAAGAAATTGCTTCAGGTGACCCAGACTTCCAACCATAACTGGAAGCCTCGGTACTTCTTTGCCTCAGGGCCATGGGAGTTTGGCCCATGTGTTCCCTCGTCCAATCTGGAGCAGAGGATGCCCCTGAGGTGGGGTAAGGTCACCATGTCTTCCAGGGCCGACCCTAGCCTAAGTATACAAAACCTCCAGAAGGTGAAAGCCCATCAAGATCAGAGGGTAAATGGTCTATTTGTCAGGTTTGAACATCTGATGACTCCCCACTTCCTCTCTGGGATAGGTCTGGGTGGAAGTCCCCTTGCCGAGCTTGGTAAGCATTTTTTTTTGCAAGTTTAACCTCTGAGTTTATTCATATCTGATTATCTAACTCAGGTCTACTAATTTTTTGCAGAGCGACCAAGGGATATTCCAGACGATCTTTGGGAGATGGATGCACCGAGATTGACAAGACTTGCCAAAAAGGCAGGTTTTAATGCTCCTCCCCCAGCTCCCTCGGCCTCTAATCCCCCAGCCAAAAAGAAGAGGGCTCCCGAAGATCATGCTCCCGAGGATCAGAGGCCGAGGAAGAAGACTACTGAAGCTGCCATCCCTATCTCTTCAGCTGACATCCAGTCGGCTTGTCTGGATCAGTTGAAGTTAACTGATAGTGTAGTCGGCCACATCATGCAGGCCTTGGATGCCATCGGCTCTGTAATGACCGAGGCTGACAAACGCTTCTACAGGGCTATGGACACCCCATTGCTGGTTGAGTTTGGACTTCACAGAGCCGTTCAGGTATGATTTAATCCTTCATTAAAAATTCTTCTAAGTGTAACATCTGATTCTTCTTCAACTTACTTATGATTACTAAACATGCAGGGTTTGACCGCTATACACCATTTGTCAAACTGGACTCTGAGGAAGTACCCTCTCATCCAAAAGGGGCAAGAGGCCGAGAAAGTTCAGAGTACTCTGAACGCAGAGATAGAGTGCCTCAAGTTTGAGCTGAAGGGCTCTGAGGAGAAGGTGAAGGGGTTGGAGAGGGACATCTCCCAGCTCGGCAAGGATCATGCTGCTGCATTAAAGGCTAAGGATGATGTTCTGCAGCAAAAGGTCGACTCAGCTGTTAGGGCCGCCATTGAGGACGCCTCTGAGAAGACCATTGCTGACTACAAATCCTCTGATGAGTTCATGGGGTTTGGCTTTGAATACCTTGAAAGAGGTATCAAAGCCACTACTAAATGGGATGACATCAGAGAGAGAGAGGCCGTAACTTTGAAGGCCTCTGATTTCGTGGGTCTTGGCTTTGCTGATCCACAATTTTCCCAAGCTCTTCAAGAGGTTAAGGAAGAGGCTGCCGCTCCTGCAGAGAATGCTACATTAGAGGTCACCGAGGTTGGAGGGGCAGACCCTTGTGATGATGTGGCCGAGGTCTCTAACCAAGTCAAGGGTGTCAACGTTCCCCCCTCAGACTCTTAGGATATTTGATCATTGTTTGTAACTTAACATTGTGGAACTTTTGTCTGTACTTATTGAATATATAATTTCTGAATATATATTTATCAACCTCTGATGAGGACCATCTTCACTTTCTTTTCATTGAATGTCATGTGATGCTTTTCATTCTTAGCTCCATTGTTATGGTGTCTGCTAATCATTAATTTGTAATCTGAGCTTTAACCTCTGAAGTCCTCTTTCTTAGCTTGTCTTTTTGCAATGGCCTTGTTTAAACTCAACCAATGGTCCTGAGCTCAGACCTTGTCACCAATGAATGGTGTTATGAAGGTTTGAGGTTATTACCTAAGATGTTATCCTCATAATAACTTTCTCCAAATTAATGATGTTTAAGGGTCTGAGGTCATCTCATTATGGTGTCTGACCTCGAACTTTGTCACCAAATTATGATGTTATAAGGGTCTGAGGTCATCACCTAAGATGTTATCCTCATAATAACTTTCACCAAATTAATGATGTTAAGGGTCTGAGTTCATCTCATTATGGTGTCTGAGCTCAGACCTCGTTACCAAATTATGATGTTATAAGGGTCTGAGGTCATCACCTAAGATGTTATCCTCATAATTATTTTCACCAAATTAATGATGTTAAGGGTCTGAGGTCATCTTATTATGGTGTCTGAGCTCAGACCTCGTCACCACTGATATGGTGTTATGAGAGTCTGAGGTCATCACCTAAGATGTTATCCCCATAATAACTTTCACCAAATTAATGATGTTAAGGGTCTGAGGTCATCTCATTATGGTGTCTGAGCTCAGACCTCGTCACCAAATTATGATGTTATAAGGGTCTGAGGTCATCACCTAAGATGTTATCCTCATAATTAATTTCACCAAATTAATGATGTTAAGGGTCCGAGCTCATCTCATTATGGTGTCTGAGCTCAGACCTCGTCACCACTGATATGGTGTTATGAGGGTCTGAATTCATCACCTAAGATGTTACCCCCATAATAAATTTCACCAAATTAATGATGTTAAGGGTCTGAGGTCATCTCATTATGGTGTCTGACCTCAGACCTCGTCACCAAATTATGATGTTATAAGGGTCTGAGGTCATCACCTAAGATGTTATCCTCATAATTATTTTCACCAAATTAATGATGTTAAGGGTCTGAGGTCATCTCATTATGGTGTCTGAGCTCAAACCTCGTCACCACTGATATGGTGTTATGAGGGTCTGAGGTCATCACCTAAGATGTTATCCCCATAATAACTTTCACCAAATTAATGATGTTAAGGGTCTGAGGTCATCTCATTATGGTGCCTGAGCTCAGACCTCGTCTCCAAATTATGATGTTATAAGGGTCTGAGGTCATCACCTAAGATGTTATCCTCATAATTAATTTCACCAAATTAATGATGTTAAGGGTCTGAGGTCATCTCATTATGGTGTCTGAGCTCAGACCTCGTCACCAAATTATGATGTTATATGTCTGAGGTCATCACCTAAGATGGTATCCTCATAATTAATCTTTGATTTAAGAATGAAGCAAGAACTGTCATGGGAACTGATCTTTATTAATAACCTCTTCACCATAAGATGGTTCATTTACATAAAACTCTATGCAACATCATATGTAATATCTCTTTAGGTGGTCAGCATTCCATGGGTTAGTGAAAGGTTATCCTTCTAGGTTTTCTAGCCTGTAACTTCCAGGCACAACCTCTTATGTTACTTTGTAGGGGCCATTCCAGTTTGGGTGAAGCTTATTTTCCTTCTGTAGGGTCTTCTTTAGCACTAGGTCTCCCACTGCAATGGGTCTTGACTTCACCCTCTGATTGTAGAATTTCGCTGCCCTCTGCTGGTAGGCTGCTTTTCTGACCTCTGCGTCCTCTCTTCTTTCTTAGATAAGATCTAGGTCTAGCCTCCTCTCTTCCCCATTGCTGTCAGGGTCGTAGGTCTGAATCCGATGAGTTGGGAGTCCTACTTTCATTGGTATGACGGCCTTTGAGCCATGTGCCAGCATGAACGGGGTTTCTCCTGTTGGTGTCCTTGCCATGGTTCTGTAGGCCCATAACACAGCGTATACCTCTTCAGTCCATCTTCCCTTCGCATCTTCTAACCTCTTATTGATCCCGTCCAAGATCGTTCTGTTTGTGACCTCGGTCTGACCATTTGCCTGAGGTCGACCAGGAGATGAGAAGAACTGCTTGATCCCTACTCTTAGGCAATACTTTTCTAAGGAGGAGTTCTTGAACTGGGTCCCATTATCCGAGATGAGAATGTTTGGGAGGCCATATCTGCATATGATATTCCTCCAAATGAACTGGAAGGTCTTCTGCTCTGTGATTGTTATCATCGGCTCTGCATCCACCCACTTTGAGAAGTAGTCAATGTCAACTATCAAGAATCTATAGTTGTTGACAGCTCTTGGCAAAGGTCCTACTAAGTCAATTACCCATACCGCAAATGGCCATGGAGAAGAGATTGACGTCATAGGCTAATGGGGTTGGTGAAGGATAGTGGTGAACCTTTGACATTTGTCGCACCTCTTCACATAGTCTGCAGCGTCCTTGGACAAGGTAGGCCACCAGTATCCCTGGGTGATGATCCTCTTAGCCAAGGGCCTTCCCCCTATATGGCTAGAGCAAGAACCCTCATGAACCTCCTGTAAGACCCGGGGAACTTCCATGGGATGCACACATCTGAGGAGAGGTAATAGAAACCCCTTTTTGTACAAGACGTCCCCTACCATTGAAAACTTGGCAGCCCTATATCCAAACTTTCTCCTTTCTAACTTGGACTCAGGTAGCTCTCCCTCTCTTAGGTATCTGACGAGCGGGTCAATCCATGAGTCTCCTAGGTTCAAATTGTGACAAGGGTTACATACCTCGTCCTCCTCGATGGTTGCCTTTCCTAAGACCTCGATCGGAATGGTCCTTCCCATATCTATCTTCATTGTCGAGGCCAGCCTTGCCAATGCATCAGCGTGGTTGTTACTTAGTCGAGGCACTCTCTTCAGTTTTGCTTCTTCAAAATATTCTAACAACCTTCTTACCCTCTTTAAGTACTTGGCCATTCTTTCGTCTTTGGCCTCGTATATCCCCAGTACTTGATTGACCACCAACCTTGAGTCGCTTGGAGTAGGAGTCTCTTTACTCGAAGAGTTGTTGCCAATAAGAGACCTGCTATCATGGCCTCATACTCGGACTCGTTGTTTGAGGCTTGGAAGTTGAATCTCAAGGCGTATTCAATATTGGCGCCATCTGGAGCCGAGAGTATTAGCCGCGCACTGCTTCCACTATCACAGGAAGAGCCATCAACAAAGAGGCTCCAGACGTCTGTATCTAATGAGAAGACCCCTTCTTCCATAATTCCTCTCTTGAAGAGGTATCGATCCTCTTCATTCTCTTCTACTCTGCTCCGGGATTTGCCTGCGATGACCTCTTCCCAATATCGAAAGACGTTTGGTGTTGTCTCTTCCGAATTTCAGAAGACACTACGGTTTGTCTTTTCGGTTTCCTCTAGGCCTTTCTCTGTCTCGACCTCTTCCCAGGTGAATTCTGTAACAAAGTCTGCGAGGGCCTGCCCTTTGATGGCTGTCCTAGGCTGGTAGGTAAGATCATATTCTCCTAGTTCAATGGCCCAGGTCATCAACCTCCCAGACTTCTCAGGTTTATGCAGGACCTGCCTTAGTGGGGAGTCAGTGAGGACTACTATGGAGTGAGCTTGGAAGTAAGGCTTCATTTTTCTTGAGGCATGTATTAGGGCATAAGCCAACTTCTCCATACGGGGATAATTTTGTTCAGACCCTTGAAGGGCCTTACTGTTGAAGTACACGGGCCTTTGGATCCCATCCTCTTCCCGTATGATGGCCGTGCTGATGGCTGATTCAGAGACTGCCAGATACACAAACAACCTTTTTCCTGCGATGGGACGAGACAGAAATAAGGGAGACCCTAAGTAGGACTTGAGTTGGTTGAAGGCTGTTTCACACTCTTTGTCCCATTGGAAGGCCTTTCTTAGAACTTTAAAGAACGGAAGACACTTGTCCGTTGCCCTAGAAACAAACCTGTTAAGGGCAGCCACTCTTCCCGTGAGTCTTTGAACATCCTTGATACTCCTAGGAGTCTTCATGTCGAGTAATGCCTTGATTTTCTCAGGGTTCGCTTCAATTCCCCTCTGGTTAACGATGAATCCCAGGAACTTCCCAGCTCCTACTCCGAAGACACACTTTGCTGGGTTGAGTTTCATTCTGTACGAGTCCATAACATCGAAGGTCTTCTCAAGATCCGCTACGTGAGTACAAGATTTCAAGCTCTTCGTTAGCATATCGTCTACATACACCTCCATGGTCTTACCTATTTTCTCTTCGAACATCTTATTGACAAGACGTTGATACGTTGCCCCTGAATTTTTCAGACCGAAGGGCATCACTTTATAGCTGTACGTCCCTTTGTCAGTAATGAAGGTTGTCTTCTCAAAGTCTTCAGCATCCATGAAGATTTAGTTATAGCCTGAATACGCGTCCATAAAGCTCATGAGATCGTGCCCTGCCATCGCGTCCACCATCTGATCTATCCCAGGTAAGGGATAGCTATCTTTTGGACAAGATCTGTTCAGGTCAGTGAAATCCATGCACATTCGCCACTTCCTATTGGCCTTAGGCACGATGACTGCATTTGAGAGCCACTCCGGATAGGTAACCTCTCTTATGAACTCGGCCTCTTTCAACTTTTTGACCTCTTCTTGGATGACGTCGTATTTCTCCCTGGAGTAGACTCTTCGTCTCTACTTGATCGGCTTGGCATCTCTTGTCACGTTGATCTTGTGTCTCATCACCTCAGGGTCGATGCCAGGCATGTCTGCGTGACTCCATGCGAAGACACTCTGTCTCGTCCTGAGGAAGTTTATCAGCTCTTCCTTGGTTCCTGGATCTAGGGCCTTACCGACCTGGATGGTTTTTTTCGGCTCGTCCTCATTCAGGACGATGGATTCTACCTCTTCCGCGGCCTCTCCCTTCTTCAACTTTGTTTTATCTCTTGCGTCAAGAGTGTCAATGCTATAAGTGGTGGTTGCCCTCTTATGGGCTTCTCTCTCTTCGGCCGAGTTGAAGTAACACTCTCGCGCCGTGGTCTGATCCCCTTACACTTCCCCTACCCCATAAGGGGTCGGGAATTTTAGCATCTGGTGGACCGTCGATGGTACAGCTTCAAACTCTTTACGGGCCACCCTTCCTATGATGAGGTTGTAGGCCGAGAAAACGTTCTCGTCCATAACGAAAAAGTTTATCTTCTTGGTCGGCCTCTTAGGCCACTCATCACCCATCCATACGTCCATCTCATACATGCCTAAGGGGTGGACCTTTTCACCACTGAAGCCTATCAATGGGTGATGATAGGGCACCAGCCTTGCTCTGCTAAGACCTAGTCTCTTGAAGCAGGGCCAGAACATCACGTCTGCTGAGCTCCCCCCGTCTATGAGGATCCTCCGTACCTCGCACCCATGCACCCTTGTTGTTATGATCAAAGGGTCATCATGGGGGGCTAAGATACCCTTGAAGTCGAGTCTGGAGAACCCCACTACGAGGGTGTCCATGTCTACCTTCTTCCTCTTCTGCACTGTGTCGGAAGACATTAGATTCATAACTTCAAGCTTGGCCAGTAACCTGGCCTCTGCTACATGAGCCTTCCTATCTTCTACTTCAGAGCCACCTCCTGCAAATCCCCCACATATGGTGCTAATACCAAAGGAGATCGTACCGACCCTCTTCACCGGGGTGTTGTCATCTTTTGGCGAGAGATCCGGATCGTCTTCGTCATCTCCTTCTGAATCATCGTCTCTTCTGGCCGGAACATTGTCACGGCATCTGTCATTTCTTCTTTTCTTAGGGTCATCTCTTCCACCCTTTGGAGCCTTACCATCCACATACTTCCTCAGCTTTCCAGATTTCAACATCTTTTCAATCTCATCTTTTAAAGCGAAGCATCTATCCGTGACATGACCATGATCTTGGTGGAACTCACACCATAGGTTTTTGTTCCTCTTATGTGGTGGGGCTTTCAACTTCTCTGGCCATCTCAGAGCCCTCTCATTCTTAATCTCATTGAGGATGTGCTCACAGCTCACAGTGAGAGGAGTATAGTGAGCGAACTTGTCATCTCCTGACCTCTTCTTCCCCTCTTTCTTGCTTTGGGACTTCCCGCTTCCCCCGCGGTTCTCATCCTCATAATTGGCAGCCATTGCCTCTTCCGCATTCATCACTTTCCATGCGGTTGCCAGCAGCTCCGCCATAGACCTAGGGGGTCTTCCGCCAGTTTCCACAATAGCTTCCCCTTCTGGAGGCCTCCTATAAGGGTGGTCATGGCTATGTTCTCTTCATAATCTTCCACCTCCAATTTTTATTTGTTGAACCTTACTATGTAGTCTCTTAGGCTCTCACCCTTGGCCTGCTTGACATACAGCAGGTGGGTAGTCTTCTTTTGAGGTCTCATCCCAAAGTAGAAGTTGTGGATGAATCGCTCAGCCAAGCCTTTGAAGTTCTCAATTGAGTTCTTCGGAAGAGAGGTGAACCAACTGTGTGCAGCCCCTGTTAAGGTCACAGAGAAGGCTCTACACTTCATCTCATCGGGTATCGAGTAGATGTCTGCTGCCGATTGATACATCTCGATATGATGCACAGGGTTAGTGCTGCCATCATACTTGGGAGACACCGTGGGAGGCTTGAACTTAGCTAGGGTTGGGAACCCCACTATCCTAGCCACAAATGGGGAGCCCTCTGAGTAACCCCTTTGCAATGGGTCCCTGCTTATAATGAGGTCTCCTATCTTCTCCTCAAGGCGTTAGATAGAATCATTCCATGGTCTTCGGGCATCGACTTGGCCGAGGTTATCCCCTGCCATCTCCCTAGGATGGACCGAGAGGGTTCCCCTACCACGATACGTTGCTTGTTGACCTCTTCTTGTTCCCTGCCTCTTCTTTCACAGGGTCGGCCTTGGTCTGGCCGACCCTACCTGCTCCCTCTCTGAGAGCCTGCTGCGCTCCTTGATCTCAACGGCCTCTGTCTTAGGTCATTCATCGGGCCCAGTCTCTCGAAGGCTGACCCTCTGCTCAACCTATCAAAGGCCGACCCTCTTTGTTGGGCCCCTTCACCTCTTCGGCCGACACAACCTTAACTTTGCCTAAGAGGCCGTACAGTGTTATTTGACACCTCATACGGCTCCCAACAGTCCTCCGGGGCTTCTTCCGCCTCTAGATCGTCATACATGTCCTCTGGCCAAGGGTTTTCTTGCCTCCCCAGGCGCAAGCGCCTAGGGTCAGCAACATCCCTTCTCCGCTGGGGTGCAGGCTGGTCCTTCATTGGTGCCTGGGGTGGTCCCCTGGTGTCAGGATGAGGCTGAACAGCCACCGGAGTGATCATATCTGGTGAGACTCCAGGTGGCCTCATCATAGTTTGGCTGAGCTGTGCAAATTTCTCCTGCATAGCTTGTTGCGTTGCAGCTAAGGATCTCAAGGCTGCAGCTACCTCCGCCATTTCGGACTGAGGGGTGCCTGACTGGAACTAGGCCCTCCACCCCCGGGCGGAGGAAGAGGCGGTGGTAAGTCTGGTGTCATATGTTAACACTATAGATCTTGAGTAGCAGATGAGCTTAGTACCTCACAGGACCTCTTTCAATGGTGAAACAGCTCAGCGCTAGGGGGAGGCCTGGTTCACCACCAGAGTCTCCGATGAGGTTAAGCAGAAAAAGAGGAAGAGATAGCTTCTCGTTCCCACAGACGGCGCCAAAATGATGATGCTATAATTAGCACCACTAGAGAAGGTGTTTTTAAGCTCAATCTAAGAACAACAATGGCAGCATAGTTATGTAAATGGCAAGAGAATGAGATGAGGAGAAGGGGAGACTACACCAGGATATAAGTGGTTCAGCCTAGAATGGCCTACGTCCACTGTGTGTGTGTGTGAATAATCTCGCTACAATAAGGCTCTAATGGCCATGAATACAATCTCTCAAGATTTCTCTCTCTACTGTGTATATAAACAGAGTTTCAGCTAGGGTTGAATATATGGGATCCCCTTTGCAAGGTAGAGGATGACCTCTATATATAGTATCTAGGGGGTGTAATGTACCCCCCATGCATGCAATAAGCATGTGCGTGGTTACCTCACCAATGTGGGAGTGCCATCTATCACTGTCACATGTAGAGAATTATGATGCAATATTCTCCCCACGTGTGGAGAATAATCTTGTAATAACTGATTTGTGTCCACGTGTCCTCATCCAAATGTCAGCAGCTGCTCGTCTATCGCGTCTGGTGTATGACCTCGGCCTTAGTGAGGCCGAGGCTGGTGAGTCTTGATACCTTTTCAGTCTGAGTGTTCCATGGAGGTCTCGGCCTGATCCTAGCCGAGACAACAAACAGGGTCGGCCTGATATGAGGTTGAACTGGTGGCTTGATGAGGTTGCTGGTGACTTCCTGTAGGCTCGGCCTATGTATGTCCGAGGTTCCCATTTCAAGGCATATGCGAGTGCTATTGATCCTCATGACGTCCCTTAGAGAGGCTCATAATAGTGTCAGCCTGGGCCGACCTTGATATGGCCGAGGGGCGATATCGCGTGCCCAAGACTCGTCCAACGTCTGCCATGATCTCGGCCGAGGTTGGTGTCTCTAGGCCGAGGTTGGTGTCTCTAGGCCGAGGTTACACTTGGGGCATATCATCCATAACAGGCTGCAACTCTCCCCACCAAGGCACTGACTAATACAGACCACAAGCCCCATACTCCACAAGCCAATTCTCCTAGTTCTCAACATACAGGCCAACGCGGATGAAGTAGCGCGAAAAGAAGTTGGGTACGGCCGACAAGGGATATTCTGGAGGAGTCAATAAGTAGAATCTTCCAGACCACCACATGAACAACATCACAGGGCTACCCCTCAAAAAGTCAGAACGGCCTTCTCTCCAAGCATCCAGAGTGTCCGCCAATATCACCTCCGCGGGATTGTGACGGTATGACATTCATGAAGTAATGGCTGCAAGTTGTGGGTCCACCTACTATCCCCCAGTCACTAGTAACAATTTTGAAACCAGACCCAGAACAACGGCTCCAGCGTAGCTAGCATCACCTACTTCCCGTAAATGCACGGACTACAGCACCGCCGGGAGGGAGATCATTCCTCCAGCAACCAATGATTTAGCCGCCGAAGGCGAAATATGAAGAAGCCCGACCAATAAATCCCTAAGAGAACGGGAAAACTCGGGCAAAGCCGCAGCAACACTAGGATTTACACCCAGTATGACAGAAAATTCCTCATAGGTAGGACAAACTTCTTCCAACCCAAAGCGGAATACATGGTCTTCGGGGTACCAGAACTGTACCGCCGCCATCAGCATATTCCACTCAATAGGTCGATTACACCACAAGGAAACTCAACGCATGTTGAAATCATCGTAGTCTACATTATAAGAGCACATAACTTTCAAGGCTTCGAGGTAGTTGGCAAACTCGGTGCTACCAGGGAGATCCATCTTGCAAGGCTAAGAGGGGGTGGGCAAGTAGGTAAGAATGCAAAGGTGTGATGACAACACTCCACCCTTACCCCTTTTTATACTTGAAGATCCTTACAAAAGACACAATCTCTGCAGAAATCGGAGGGAACCCTACTCCACAAGGTACCGAAGGCTAAAAATGGTACCATTCAAAGCTTTGAATTGATGGGACTGGAATGAACTTTCGATAGGCAGGTCAGGGTGCTTACCGATCGGCAACCCCCCCATTTTTGGAAATTTCCCTCTTTTCCTCTTTTGTCAAATCAGAAAACTCAATAAAAATAAATTAATATTCTCAACAGAAGTTCAAAAGCCCTTTAATTCTCCCCTTTTAATAAAAAACTTTACTTCAAAAAATTCCAAAAATATTTCCTTTTTATGGTCTTAGTAGCAAAGTAAAAAGCGCATATACATACATTCATCATTAAAGAAACTCCATTGCATTGCATATATCTGTTTTCTGTGTTACATCATCTTTGCAGGAAATAAAAAGAAAAGGCAAAAACAACGGGACTCATCCCAAACCCACATTCTTTCTCTCTCTCTCTTAAGAGCTTCCACCCCTGCGGCATGCTCTCTTCCCCTTACGGCGAGACGATGCACCACCACTACCCGAGCTCGAGTCCTCTCCGGATGAAGTAGACGACACCAAGAAAGAAGGAACGGGAACCGCATCCCGAATATGGGCAGTCATCGAAGATATCCAATCTCTAATGTCCCTCAGCCAAGTGGTGGACACCCGATTGCTAAAAGAAAAGGTGAAATCAGTATCAAAGCTGAAATGACCAAAACTGAAAAGAAAGTAAGAGAAGAGCATAAGGGTATACCGCAGGTCGAAGGACCTCCTCTGTCAAACCCAACTCCTCGGGATCCATCGGATGAGGACGGTGCAGCATAGGCTCCATCCCTCCATCACCCCGCCTAAATGTTGTATAAAGGGGTATGCAGTCGTACAAAAGGGACCTCCGAGGTCGCCGCCGTCGCAGATGCCGATGGACCACCACCACTGTGGGAAGATCCCACCGCCCGACTCGAACCCACCGGAGGGAAGGGCAGTGCATCATATATGCTAGGCGTCATCAACTAGCTCATAACAAAATCCATATAGTCATACGGAGCAGCCGTATCGGTGTATAGCAAGTAGGACTCGCCGATCATCATCGCGATCCTCTCATCCTCCAACATCAGTCGCTCTTGCCTCATAGACGTAGGAGTCTGCGCGGGTGGCACCACCACCTCCTCCTCGGCAATATGATGAACCACCCTCTCCCCAAGGTACCAAGAATAGCTGAACTCATGCGCTAGCAAATGCCTCATCCGTGCGTTCACCCCGATCGCCCCCGCTTCCTGTATGGTTGTTCCCCACGGGTAAAAGGTCACCTGAAAATATCCGAGCGAGCATAAATCAATACAAGATCAGAAGGAGCAAAACCAAGACTGTAATGGAAAGAGTCTTACCCTACCACTGGTCAGGTCATTTAAGACCTGACGCACCCCCTCCATAGACAGAGATCCCTTCGGTTGTCGATTGGCCTTACGCCATCGATACAATCGATAGAAGTCCCCAACAGTGTCATCCTTCAAAGCAATCAGCGGGGTATTGCACCCAATCACCTCATAGAACCACGTGTGAATTCAGAAACGAAAAGAGACGCATAAGGAAAATGCGAATGCGTGAAAGGAAAATTCGAATGCATGAAAAGAAATGAACAAACTGAAGAATACCTCAAGAAGGTACATGGCCCCAGTAAAGGTCTGCCGGTAGCACCAGCTGAATGCATCCACAGAAAAGTAAAGGGTCGCCAAGGTCAGACTCCCCCAATCATAGAAGGGGATGTTCAAAAACATCCTCAAGTACGGCAGAATCCATAAATGAACGACGTCGCCGCTCGACGCCACCATGAAGCCTCCCAAAACTAGCAGAATGAATAATCGGGCCATCTGCCTCACTTATAGCCCATCCTCCACATCGACATACCTACCCAGTAGAACATCCTTTAGCAGGGACAGCCGGATGGAATCCTCATAGACTATCCTCCCCACATCACCTTGTGCCGCACGCACTGCCTCCGGTCTCACCCGTAAAGAGCGATCCACCTCTATCTTCTCTCCATCACAATCCAGCCCCAACAGCTGCTGCATGTGTATGGGAGTCACAGTCATCTCCCCGAAGCCGAAATGAAAGGTGTGGGTACACTACACCAAAAACAGCAATTTGGCACACCCTGATATTAAAAATTTGGCACAGTTTAAAACTGTGCCAGATTCTGGCACGGTTTAATGACAATCTGGCACACTTTAAAACAGTGCCAAAATTTGGCACTGCTTTAAAGTGTGCCAAAATTGAGTACACTTCACTAAAATATAAAATACCCCATGTTTAGTTTCCCTCTCCTCTCTCCTCTCTCATTTTCAATCTCCCGCTCCTCCTCTCTCTTTCTCTCGACCAAAACGCACCGCTCCCCCTCTCTCTTTCTCTCGACCAAAACGCAGACCCTCTCCCTCACCGGTCATCGGCTCCGACCCCGTCGCTCTATTTGCTCCGGCATCAACCCCATCACCTGGATCAATCAGAAAGTGTCGACCCACCACCTGAAATTCGTAAATGAAGATTTTATTAATTTTGGTGGAATTACTTTTACTGGGTGTTGTCGTTTTGAGCTTAAGTTCTGGTTCAGCACGGGTTTTCGTTTGGGAATACTGGGATTGCTACTCATTTTTTTAGAGCATTTCGTATTGAGGTAACAAATGGCTTTACCCTTTATTTTATACATACATACATATTGTTATACAGTTATAAGATAATACATATATATATACATATATATTCTCCTTCGCTTCCTGCTATTGTATCGCTCAAAGCGTTTGGGTTGTTTGGTGTGTTTAAATCGTTAATAACTTAAAAACTGATTAAGTGTTTGTTTAATAACTTAACATCTGATTAAGACTTTGGTACTGTTTGTAGTTGGGATTTGGTTGCTATTGTGTTAAATCAAGATTCTTTTTTGTTTAAAATCAAATCTTGTGTTTAAACTTAAAATTTGATAACATACTAGTGTGGTTGAGTTTTTTTTATTTGATGCGTTCAAAACAAATTTCTTTAATAAAAAAAATCTGTCGTTTTTGCTGTTAAGACAAATTTACCTGATTATACCATCTAGTTGAACAATTTATGTTCACTTTATTTGTAGGGGTTAATCATTTTTTTACTAAAGATTAATTGTTTTGGGTTGCATGTTTTAGATCTGTTCAGTCTGCTTAATTTTTTTTGGACTAAATCCTTGGATTGAACAAATCGGACCAGGCATAAACCTCTATCAAAGATTGCAATCCACAAGGCAGTTTCTGCTCTCTTTAAAGCCCATCCTATTCTTCTAGGCTTGAAGGTAACATTGACTTTGCTTTCACTAACTGTATCCAACTTGGTTTGCATAATTACACAAACATGTGCATACAGTATTTATGTTTCTTTTATTAGTTAGTATTTTTCACATTGTGCATTTGTATGTAACTATTAGATGGTTATTTGTAACTATTAGGTGTGGTGGGTCTATTAATTTTACTAACTGGATCTGCTTAGTTTCTTGTACATATCCATTGCATATATGGATCGTTACTTTGACTATTTTCATTTCCCTTATAGATGAATTTGGATATGTTCTTAATGGTGCAAGGGCTTATTACACCAATAGAAGGTAACATAGTTATCTATTAATTATTTTTCAATTATATTTACACTCATAATTAGTTTGCTTACAAATGATGGAATGATATTACTCGTTTTGATTCATGTGAATTCAGTATGAATTATCTGCTCATGTTTTGTTTCTTATTAAAATTAAGCATAAAGTTTGATGGGATTTTCACAGTCAGCCTCCACTCGTGAGTGCCATGGTTTTTGACATATACGATCGAACGGGTGATATGGATTTGGTTAGAAAGTCTCTCCCGGCCCTGCTCAAAGAACACAACTTTTGGAATTCAGGTACTAAAAAGATTTTTCCCCACTGCACCTTTTAATTACATATCCTCTTAATTGCCATTATATGCTATTATATTCAACATATGTATTTTTTATCTTGCGACTAATTTTACTTTTGTCTTGATGGTTGTCACTGCTTTTGTTGTTGAAGGAATTCATAAGGTGACCATCCAGGATACTCAAGGATTCACTCACACTTTGAGTCGGTACTATGCAATGTGGAATGAACCTAGGCCAGAATCTTCAGTTATTGTATGTTTTCATTAACTTTTTCTTCTTAAAGAATTCCCTCAGGTACTTTAGGATAATATTAACTTACACTACTTCTCATAGGACAAGGAAGCTGCTTTCAAGCTCCCAAGTATTTGTGAGAAACAACAGCTATATCGTGAGCTGGCTACAACTGCTGAATCTGGATGGGATTTTAGCACAAGATGGATGAGGTAAATATATCTTTTCCCTTTAATATTGTCATCTTTTGGTGGATTGAAGTCTGTCTTAACATAAACCTTTTGAAATTACATGACTTGATTTTATATTTCAACATAAACCTTTTGAAATTACATGACTTGATTTTAACCAAAATAATGAACTTTTTAATGAACCTAATAAGACATTAAAAACTAACCCAATCAATTTTAATTCCTCTTTGTAATTGGTCTGCGCCAGCGGCAATGGACACGCATGTTTTTTAATATACACACACATGACCCCCCCTCCCCAATCTGCCGAACATACCCACACACCCCTCCCCAACCCTTTGCCCTCGCTTCCCTCTACCCGCTGTCACCCACAACCAGCCCCGCCCCAAACATAAATCCCATACCCCCTATGAACCTCTTTGACTACATATTTAGTCGACAGCTTGCCCCAAGAAGATAACTTCAGCCTTCAAAGATGTCAACCAATCCAGCCTTCAAAAGATCTGATCTTATCATGCTTTTATTAAGTAATATAGTTGTTTGCTGAAGAAGAACAAGAACACATGGGAGATCATTCCGGGTTGTGTTGTGAAGTGATGAGACTTGAGCTTAATGTGATTGCTTGCTTAGTCGTATCAGTGACTAAGGCAAAAACATAAGGAAGCAGACCAAAAAAGCAGGTCGGTGTGGCCAAAAAAGAAGGTCGTATCACGGAGAAGATTCACAAACTTAAATCAAAAGTAAAACGTAATAAATATAAAACGTAATAAATATACATCGAACACATGTGCTTGGTTTGTGGCCTTTCTCAATTACTTACTCATTTTCACTAATTCTTCATGTATGCCAAAATTGAAAAACTGGTAAATAAAACAAAAAACCAAGAACACTTCACAAGTCAGAAAATTAAGTCACATGTTGTAAAATGACTACTTTCCCTACATAATGGTTAATATATCTTTTTAAAATATAATTTTGGTATTGCAGGACCTTTTTGTGTCGGGACTGATACAACATCAGCACACTGGTGAAAGCCAAAGCGGAACTCGAAGAAGTGATTGGAAAAGGGAAGATCTCAAGTTATCTGCACAAATACGCAAGGATCAAGAATGAGGGAGCTTATTCGGAGGATCTCAAGTTGCGAATAAATTTGGTAAGTATTTTATATTGATGATAGAAGATTTTATAATATAGTTCACCTTTACCAAAGTAAATTCTTCATTTAGTTGTGTGCGCGTGTGTGTGTTGTGTAAGATGTGTGTCTTAAGGCCTTAATAAGTGGTTGACATGGAGGAAGGGGCTATATATGGATTTATATACTATTTTTAGATGTTAAATCGGTGGAAGGGATTTATTGGTGGTTTAGCTGCGGCTTTTGTGCTTGTTGTTGTTGTTGGGCTTATGTTAATATTAAAATAAGTTGGATTTCATGAATAAACAAAGGAAACTCTGTCGAAATTTTATGAAATAAGTAAGTGTTCTAAATAGATTAAGGCTAGCATACAACATTTGAAAATTGAACATTGGTGAATGAAAATGTAAAACAACTAATAAACATACTAGAATGAGACACGCATAGTCACGAACACCTCGCACGGGATCAATGCGACTCATAGGAACCGACCGCGTAGTCACGGGGCTCCCAGTTTGAGTGTACGACGTAAATTTGCAAAATATTTAGATTTAAGCATAAAAACATGCAATTGAAGGGTGAAAACGTAAAACAACACAAAAAAACAAGCCGTTAAAGGGTGAAAACAACACAGTTCTCGGTCGTCACCACTCTTGGGTCAGAATTGGCTCCGATCTTAGATCGTCACCTGAGTTAGGTAAAAATTTACCTCGATCCTCGATCGTCACCACTCTTGGGTCAGAATTGGTCCCGGTCTTGGATCGTCACCTGAGTTAGGTCAGAATTGACCTCGGTCCTCGGTCGTCACCACTCTTGGGTCAGAATTAGCCCCGGTCTTGCATCGTCACCTGAGTTAGGTCAGAATTGACCTCAGTCCTTGGTCGTCACCACTCTTGGGTCAGAATTGGGCCCAGTCTTGGATCGTCACTTGAGTTAGGTTAGAATTGACCTTGGTCCTTGATCGGTACCACTCTTGGGTCAGAATTGGCCCCGATATTTGATTGTCACCTGAGTTAGGTCAGAATTAACCTCGGTCCTCTGTTATCACCACTGTTGGGAAAAAATTGGCCCCAATTTCATATCGTCACCTGAGTTAGGTCAGAATTGACCTCGGTCCTCGTTCGTCACCACTCTTGGGTCAAAATTAGCCCCGGTCTTGGATCGTCACCTGAGTTAGGTCAGAATTGACCTCGGTCCTCGGTCGTCACCACTATTGGGTCAGAATTGGACCCTATCTTGGATCATCACCTGAGTTAGGTCAGAATTGACCTCGGTCCTCGGTCCTCGCCACTCTTGGGTCAGAATTGGCCCTGGTCTTAGATCATCACCTGAGTTAGGTCAGAATTGAGCTCGGCCCTCAGTCGTCACCACTCTTGGGTGAGAATTGGATTCGGTCTTGGATCGTCACCTTAGTTAGGTCAGAATTGACCTCGATCCTGGATCATCACCACTCTTGGGTCAGAATTGGCCTCGGTCTTGGATCGTCACCTGAGTTAGGTCAGAATTGACCTCGATCCTCGATCGTCACCACTCTTGGGTCAGAATTGGCCCCGGTCTTGGATCGTCACCTGAGTTAGGCCAGAATTAACCTCGGTCCTCGATCGTCACCACTCTTAGGTCAGAATTGACCTCGATTATTATATCTTCACCCTAAGCCCGTAAAATTGACTTTGCCCTGCATAATCGATCACCCTCATCACTTAAGCCTGCGGATTTGGCTTTGACCCGCAGAATTGGTCAACCTCCCAAACACCAATTCAGGTCCTCAGAATTGAACTAAACCTTCGATCGTCATTCATCCCCAATACACTCCTTAAGTCCCCAGAATCGGCCTCGACCCTCTGAATCAGTCATACTCCCTCAAAAGCATCATGTGGTGTCTATTCGACGATCATCATATATTTCGAACTCGCCCATCGAGGGGCTCTGTAGACACCCCATTCTGTTACCCCATAACTCTCCTTAGGTCCCTAGTACCTCCCTTCATCACCGTAAACCCAAGTCATGTCCCGAGTACTGACCTAGAGGCCATCGGGCACTCCCCGACTCAGTTTGACCCAAAAGTTAAACTCTTCATCTCGACAAAGACTGAATGAATCTTTGAATGGAACTGAATAACCTTTCCAACGATCCACCCCGTGCACGATTCTGACTTACCATGTGGACGAATGATTCATTTGCGTCCGAAACTTGACCTAGAAGCCACCGGGCGCTCCCGGGCTCTGTTTGACCTATGTCAACCCTTCAGCTCGACCGAGGCTGAATGAATCTTCCAAGGGCATTGAATACCTTTTCCAACGGTCTACCCTGTGCACGATTCTGACTTACCATGCGGACGAACGATCCGTTTGCATCCGAAATATGACCCAAAGGCCATCGGGCGCTCCCGGGACCTGTTTGACCTATGTCAACCCTTCATCTCAACTGAGGCTGAATGAATCTTCAAAGGTCACTAAATACCCTTTCCAACGGTCTACTCCGTGTGCAATTCTGACTTTCTATGCGGACGAATAATCTGTTTGACTTCGGGAGGTCACTGAATGCTTCCCGGGCCCGGTTGACAAAAGTCAACTCCCAAAATTGGGTCAAACTCTTTGGAATGTCAAAGTACATCTCCTAACATTTACAATGGTCCTCCCCGTGTGCGATTCAGACTTACCATGCGGATGAACGATCCGTTTGCGTCTGAGCGATTCCCCGTCGAATGGATCGACAAATGCTTCCGAGCTATATTTGACCCAAAGTCAACTCCTGAACCCGGGACCGGTCTGAAGGACTTTCGAAGGTCCCTGAATTACCTTTCCAATGGTATGCCCCGTGTACGATTCTGACCGATGGTTTGCCCTCGGCGGTCGATTTTTTAAAAAAGTCTGAAGCGCACTACCAAATGGCAGGTTCCAGACCCTGATAGGAAGGAACAGGTCTATGCCGATCGACACTCACCTGGGCCTATAAAAGGAGGACTTCACCTCATTTTGCAAGGAGATCCCAGATCTGATAAAAATCTCTCTGAACGAATCCCAAAAACCTCTCTCGAAGGCAGCGTGATTTCAACTTCCAAATCCCCTTATTACTTCCACTTTTCATCATCCTTTTCATCATACTTGGTGAAATATCCACTCTCCATCATCATCCAAGTGTAAGGGATGCTCTCCAACATTCAAGATCAAGCTCAAGATCTTCAAGAACGTCCAACTTTCTCAAAATATCTCTTAAATCCTTTTAAATTCTCAATAACTTGTCTTCTTATTTAGCACTTTTATTATCTCATCTCACACATCTTAATATACTTTTGATTTAGTATAATTGCACATCTCCTATGTTCATATAAATGAAACCCAAAAAATAAGAAAAAGAGGGTGCTCATAAATTCCAAGTAGGAATTCTCACACTTTTTCCACACTTTTCTCACAATCTAAAACCCTTTTTCTACACACACACACACACACACACTCACAAATAATAGATTCCCCATTTGGATTTATGGGATAAACCCCACCCCTCATTTTGTATGCGAACTACGTGGACTTTGATGCCTTTATAGGCTACGTATGCGTTTCGGGGTAAAACCCGAGACTCGAGTCCTTTTTCTCTCATTTTCTATCTTCTCTAAATCCATTTTCCTTATATTCTATATACTTGCCCTTAATAACGTATTTCTCCATATGCGTTATCATTCCATTATAATGTTCAACGTAGGGGTAATCGCATAAATCTTATTTTTCTAATATTACTTTTATATCTTCCTACGGATGACTCGCTTTATCTTTTCCATGATACAAGTCGAGGATTCCTACCTCCATTATATATATACACATGCACACATATCACAGGGGGGAAACAAAAGGAAAATAGCAAATATTCATGAGAGACCGAAAGGGCGGAATGGGTACCTAACACCTTCCCATTCCGTAACTAAGCCTCCGAACCCTTCTCAAATCATCTTGGTTTCGCACGCACTAGTATGTCTTTGGATGCCATCCTTAGGGATGGCTTCCCCTTTTTCTTTTGTCTGTTTTGAGTAAACTAGACTGGCAACTCTGAATCTCTCTACAATTTTATATTTCCACATCTCAAACGACGCCGGCCGAAGTGATCCCGAGAGGGACGCGCGGGACCCGAAGGATCCTTTCCTCCACGCTACCCGCCCGCGCGGCGAGGATCGGGGATGTATATATATATCACATGTATAATATATACAACTATAGCATCTCCAGAATGGCCCCTCGTGATGTAGAATACTCTGCTACCATGTTCATGTATCTCTCGTACCAAATCAAGGACTATTGGTTCAACATATCTCCTCGAACCCTGATTCAAGTACACATAATAAGGGAAAACATATTTCTAAGCCTTTGGGCTACGCACATACCTAACGTACCCAAATGACCTGCTAGTGCCACTAATACACACACATAGTGAGCCGCCCTAAGTTCTATATTCTGGGGCACAAATCCAGACCTCACTGGAATCGTCATGGTGGGATCGCCCTTTGAGCGGGACCTCTGTGATAGCAAGTAGCGTAGGTATGTTCACTCATAAGAAAGCTCATAATAGGTATACACACAACCTAATCCCTATGTCACATATAGGCATACACACAACCCATGAATATAATCTGCATAGGTATACACTCAACCTAAAGACATGCTTTGTATAGATATACCCTCAACCTATAATATAATCCGCATAGGTATACACTTAACCTATAATATAATCCGCATAGATATACACTCAACCTATAATATAACCCTTGCATAATATGTCTCTCGAGCACTCAACGTACTAATTCACATACAAATATAACCCTCTGTAGCATTTTCCTTTGTATTATTCTCTACCCGAAGGGACTTAGTTACACCTTGATTAAATATCAGTAGCAAATACACTCCTACATAATTGGTTGGAATCATAGGTTCACTCATCCGTGATCCATTATCATTCTCCCAAATCCACTCACATTACAACTTATCATGGTTAACCTTAGTCTTAATTCTCCTCACTTATGAAAAATCCCAAACTTTACAATTGGCCTACTGGTGATTATTATATCCCTCACTATAATTTAAAGGCATCCCACAAGTCCCCTGAGAATTTCATATAAGTTCTAGGCTTAAAAGGGGAAAACTGCTAAAATCTAGGAATTCGAATCGACTCGCCTTTGGGCCGAATCGATTCAAAAAGTGTTACTTCTCTTTTTCCTACTGTTTTTACATTTTTCCACCATTCCAACATCCTCAATTCTTCATGAAACTTAACCAAATTTCAAACCAACATTTCTCAATATCATATAACTATATAGGAATGACTTCCAATGTAAATCTAACATTGAATCATCACGGATTCAATCCAAGAATCCATTTTCCTTTAAAAATCCTTAAAACCCTAGTTTTAATTGTTCTTCATCTCTTTCAATAAAAAACCCAGATTTTTCCCATTATTATCATCACATAAATTTTGATTTCGAATTACTCACATACTTAGGTTCAATCTACATGCAATACTACCCAAGATCATGTGTTTAAATCATCAATTTTCCAAGAACCTCATTTAAAATCATCAACTAATAAATCATACACTACATGGGTATTATAATCTTTTATAAACAAGAAAGATAAACACTTGTCTTATGATATGCAGGTCTGATTTCATTTTCAAGATTATGGAGTCGATCCATCCTTGCTCGGATCACGATTCCGATAACTTTGGTGGAGAGAACAAGTGTTGCATCTCCAAAAAAATCTCTTCTCCTCCTCCCTTGTTGCCTCCTTCTTTAATTTATGTTAAACCTATCCTCTAACTCCAAGGATCTTTTAATTTTCGAAGTTCTCTAAACCACAAACTCTCGAATGACCGAAATGTCCTTAAATGGTGTCGGTTTGGTGTAAAATTTCTCCGAGACCCAAACTATACACCCGGGTATACAATAGATTCTATTTCGACCTTTCAAAATCAACCATGACCTCAAAATCATCATTCGAGTCACTCTATAACAAGATCTTATTTCGACCTCAAAAAAATCGACACGCAACTCTCGATTGAGTTCCAATGCAGTCCCATCGATATTACTTGTAACGACAAATTTCCAATCGAGTCATTTGTAGTATTGGCTACATTTCGTTGGACAAAACACTTTTGGGTCATTACTCATCAAGCATCATACAAAAGTAGAGAATCGAGCATTGCATCCAAAGTTCACGCGACATCAATATGAACTTCATGTTCATTCTTATAAAAATATATATGACCAAAAATAATGTTATGTGTTGGAGTATTTTTCATAACGAGAAATTTTCATATAGAGTAATGTTCATAAATATTTAATTTTCATAAAGAACCATTTTTGAAATTAATTTTAACATTTTTTCTGAAAACCAGAAATCTCGTTTGAAGTTTTCTCCAGGTCGTTCGAACGACCTGGATCGAACGACATTCCCCAGGCCTCACTAGAAACTCGTTAGAAGCTCGTTAGAAATGTCGTTCGAATGACCTCGTTCGAATGATATTTCTAACGACCTATCTATTTCCACACTGGAATATCGTTGGATAAATCGTTCGAATGAAAGGTTATTCGAATGACCTTGTTCGAATGAGATCTGCTAGATTTGAAATTTTTTAACTTATTTTCTTGCAATTATTTTAAAAAAAAACTGTTATTTTCCACTACTTTTACAATTTCAATATATGGACGAAAATTAGTTATTTTCAAGTAGGAAGTTTCACATACTGTTGAGAGAAATATTACACAACTTCCCTTTTTGAAAAAAAATGAATCTCCAACACTATTTTAACTTTTGAATCAAAATGCCATGCAATTATCTTGACATTCAACAAGCACGTTTGAGGTGGATCTCTGCATTCAAGCTTATTGGAGATGGTAGTTTGGGCTTCGGTGGATACCGCAACACGAGTAGTGTCGAGAAATGCGTTGGAGCTTCACGTACTGCAAATCCGGAGGTAGAGGACGGCATCAAAATGTCTTGAGTGATTCAAAGTCTATAAGTCTCTAGGGTCCCTTATAAAACCTATTTGTAGTGGATTTTGTCTAGGCCCAGACGTCCGAGGTTTTTTCCGTTTTGGTTTTCCTCGTACATTGGCGCGTTGTGGTTGTGATTTTCGCAATTCACTTTATTAAATCACATAGATGTATACGTAGGATAAAATGGATAAAATTGGATCATCACTCAATCAAGTTATCAATCCCATCGCATTAACTGGGAATTGTTCTTGCTAACTTTTAAATTTGCAAAAGAAATCAAAATTGGAACATATCTCTACTTGGATAATTTTAATTGGGTTGTGTGTGTGTATTCTAAGAAATAACCTAAGTACATATAACCTTACAAATTCATTACTCGTTATGACATATAGTAATTCTTGCATAAATTATTCCATTAAAAATAAATTTTTATCTCCCCAAAAATATTAAATTTCATCCAATTACGGCACACATGTAATTAAAATTAAAACCATATAACTATTGAATTAATTAAATTCCAAATACTTAAAAATGCGGGGTATTACAAATCCAGAGAAGGAGCCAACAATAAATTTAAAGATTTCAAGTTCATGAGAACATAGAAAGAAACGTCACCTCAATCCGAGTTACGATGAAGAAGTTATGCCGATTTGAAGAAAAGTCCATCCTTTTGTGTTTTCTTGCTATCAAAGAATCGTATGAACAACTGATTCCCGCATGATACACTTTGGATCAATTTTTTTTATCAATTCCAATAAATTTTATTTTTTAATTGAAAACTTTCTCGAATCGAATCCTTTCAATTTCTATATCGAAAATCTACTTATGAAGTTGTTTCATTTTATTGATTGGCATTAACCCTAGACCCTTGCCTCTGAGAAATGAATCCATACTTTCTACTTGAGAAAGGGGTGAAACTGAAAATGAAGGAAATAAGCAAGTTAAAGTTAAATTATAGAATCTACAGACCAAACCGGTTCAGTTTCTGGAGTGAACCGGTTCTCTTTGCCTTGAGGGTTCGGTCCTAGGGTTCTGTTTGGTGTGAGTGTTAAGTTTTCAGCAGGATTTTTCATCCTTTCCTAAATTGTAGCTACAGTTGTTAGGGTCAATATACTTTGGCCATTTTTTGTCACTTGTATAAGTCATTTAGGAGTCATAATATTCATTTTTTTATACTTTGTTAGGCAAGCAATTAATCATTATTCATTGGAGAACAAAGAATTGATCTTTGCACATCAAATTAATTAAAGTCATGCAATTATTCAGAAATCTTTCTTTGGTGTGACGTCTTATCCTTGAAACTTTGTTTCTTTATAATTGGTATATATTTCTTAATTCTTCTTTCTTGTTATTTTATTATAAATACTTGCATGATGAAGATGAATAGTGTAGAATTTAATTACATGTCTAGCTAAGCTATTTTTGGATTAGGGAACATAAACCCAACCTAGAGTTTTTAATGTTAAATGTAGAATTGACATAATTAAATAATTAATTAATTCTTTGAGTTTGATACGTTAATCGATACTATAAATGTTGGCCTCTTAACACAGCTTGTTAAAAGTAATAGAATTATTTGATGATACATTATATGTGTCAGTAAATATATCATTCGCACTAATTGATTTGTTGATCAATTATCACAAACGTTAATGCCCAAACACGCTGAAGCACCTTATAATATTGACTCACTTGAGTCTACATTGTATAAGTGCTCATCTAGTTTTGAAATTGTGACAAAATTAGAGTCCCATTTCCTAGATACCAAAGAGCCTCAGAATCTTCTTCTTAAAGCCACACTTGATTCAATTGAAGGTATAAATCTCAATCACACACACTAGGGTTGCATACATTGTTCATATATTGCATTAAATGATTGTGTGTGTGTTGTGTGTGTTAAATCCCATTTAAAATTGATTTTAATAATTTTTGGGAATTTTTAATAATTTTTAAATGATTTTTTGAAAATTAAAATTTGGTTTATAAAACTTTTTGGTGCATTCTGTAATTACTGGTTTTATGTTTTCATTCCTGAAAGTTGAGTTGGGTAGAATCCGAAAGCGCTTGAGACTTTAGGGGAGCTGTGTAATTATTTTAAGATGCGCGTGTGAGAGCCAATCTGAGCCATACACCTGTCAACATGATATCGCTTCGATTTGTGTTTGTTGGCAGACTCAGTTGATTTGTTAAATCTCATCCCTTGGATAAATTCGATCAATGATCTGCATGCGTTTGAACCCAATCCATGTGAACCTCTCTAGACCAATCAGAGGACGTTTAATCCATCGCTGTTCTTTAACCGTTGGATCAAAGTCAATTGCCTTAGACTTAATCTCAGCCTTAGATTTGGTCAGCCCTTCTCGGTTCTTCCAAGCCTACTATATAAGGAGGCTTACCCTAAGCCTTTAGAAGACTTTTGGTAGTTCGTCTAAATAGAGAGAGAAGAGAGAGAGAAGAGAGAGGGAGAGAGAAAAGAGAGGAGAGAGAGGAAACCAAACTCGTTCAAACCCTAACCCAGTTTCAAACTCTAAGTCATATTTTCTTAAACAATTTACACCAAACACTAACCTTGAGTGTTTAAGAGTGACGTTGTAGTTGTTTGAAAGTTGTTCGTGGTTTGAATTCGCTTGACTTTGAGATCTTGTGTCCAACTTAAGCATTTCAGTTAGATATGTATTTCTTTTTTATATAAATCATAGATCTGGTCATTTTATGTTATATTACACTTAGATCTGCATATTTTAGTTTCTCATCTTGAGAAATGTTATTTGCTGATTAAAGTTTTTCTGTAAATGTTTTTATCTACTCAAGAATCAACAAATCCAGTTTATGTTTCTAGTTCTTATAAAACAAGACTTTTGACCTAGTTGGAATCGCAATCGGTGGTTTTCAATTTCAAAATTATTTCCAAAACCCTCTGAAATTGATTAAGACCTTGAACCGTCTTCCAAGAAAGGTAACCTTGGATTCTGGAATTATTGGAAAGGTCAAATAAAGTCTTTTTTTTCTAAAGAAAAGAGAACCTGAAAACAGCATCATTTAGATTTGATCTGTAATTTTCTAGGACTTGTTTGTATAAATAAGTGTGTGTGTGTGTGTGTGTGTGTGTGTGTGAATGCATGTGTGTGATCACTTTCACAAACACATATCACACTACAACACATAACGTTTTGGCTATATGATCTTGAATTAACAAGAGTCGATGTAAAGACTTAAACAAAGTGGAGAAGTTAGAAAACTGAGAAAGCAACATCAACATCAGATCAGTAAAAAAGTTAGAATCAAACTAGTGGGTACATTTCTAAACTTGTATAGGTTTTGCTTTGTGTGCATGGGTGTTATATAGTTTGTAAATTGTATATTTTGTATTAGTGGATTCTTGGTTTACTCTGTAGAGGGAGTCGTGGATGTTTCCTTAGTTGGGTGAGGTTTTACCACGTTAAAAATGCCTTGTCCTTAATCTTTCTACATCTCCTCAACTCATTCTTGTTGGTGTGCTGATTTAAATCTTTTAGTTTTTTTTTCAAAACTAGTTAACTAATTTTGAACAGATCTCGTGCATGTTTCATTAAACACCTCTTGTGATTAAACTGATTTGATTTAAAGAAAATAGTTTCTTCAAAAAACAGTTCGGAGTTACTTCAATAGTTTAATCTGGTATTAAACGTCCTAAGTAACAGATTTTTCAATTGGTATCAGAGCTTCGTAAATTCTTTTTAAAGATCGTGTGTTTATGAAATTGTTTTCTTAAAATGAAACAATGGAGGACAAAAATGAAAGATTTGGTAACTTGACCAGACGCCATCTCTTTGATGGAAACAACTTTGCTTACTAGAAAGTGAGTATGGTTGCTTTCATACAAGGAACCTTGTGAGATGATGTCTGGGATATTGTTGAAATCGGATATACTTATCCTAAAAAACCATCCACTGAAAGAAGTAATGAGAGGATTAAGAAAGTATTAAATGAATTCACTCAAGAAGAGAAGCAAGTTTCTCGAAACAATAATAAAGGAAAGAATGTCATTTTTATGTCTATAAATGAACATGAGTTCAAAAGGATCTCATCTTGTGCCACTTCTAAGGAAGCTTGGGACACACTGATTATTGCACATGAAGGTGACACTAGAGTTAAGGCTGCTAAAACACAGATTCTTATCCATCAGTATAACTCTTTAATTATGTCAGACTCGAAATCTTTTGATGACTTTTACATGAAATTGACTGACATTGTGACCAAATTACATGCTAATGGGATTACTTATGATAGACATGAAATTGTCTCTAACATTCTAAAATCATTACCACAAAAATTTGATAACAAAAGATATGCTGTTGAGGAAATGAGTGACCAAAATCTCACTCCTGAATTACTCAGTAGTAAACTGAGAACTGTGGAAATGGAACTAGAATTTATGAAACAATTGACCCAGTCCCATAGAAAACAGACTAGTTCCAATTTAAGTTTTTCCTCTAAGCTGATGAAACCTCGTCTTATTATTCCTAATAATGATTCTGATGAGGAATGTGATATAGATAGTTTGGTTAATAAAATTGCCTTGATGTTAAAAAAGTTTAAGAAAATTGTCAAATTTAGAAATAAAATGGCAAACAGACAAGGCAAGCCAAATTATCCAACTCAGTATAACCACAAACTTCATGAAAAAGGTCAAGACAAACATCACAAGAACATTCATATGAGATCTAACAAAGACTTCAAGAACATTGAATGTTTTAGATGTGGTAAATTGGGTTATATAGCACAAGACTGTAGAGTTAAACTGAACACGGCCAATAAACATACTAGGGCCAACATTTTCAAAACATGGGATGATTCAAGTGATTCTGAAAGTGTGGAACCTGAATCATCTGATGTTTTTGATCCTTACATGTCCATACTAGGGCTAATATTTTCAAAACATGGGATGATTCAAGTGATTCTGAAAATGTGGAACCTGAATCATCTGATGCTTTTTATCCTTGCATGTCTTTCTTTACCAAGCTAATCTATAATGACGATATGCTTGTGCCTATGTATGACAATGATGATAATAGCTCTACTTCTGTTGTTATGAATCATGCTGCTATTGGTTTAGATGCTATAATTTCTGAGAACAATGCTAGTTCTACTACGGGGTGCGTGAGTCAAAGGTAAAACGAAAATGACGATGTCAATATATGTGTGAGTTCAAGAAATGAATCCTTATGGGTCACATCACACACTATACTTAGTGATTTTGACACTGAGATATTCACAAACTTTATGCCAAGACTCTCAAGAAAAGCACTAGACTAGAGAAGATAGTGAAATATCTCACTAAGAAACTAGAAGACCTAAGTTTAATGGTTAAACTTAACGCTGAACAGTATACTAACCAATGTCTAACTCATGAGAATGAAGTCAAAAGTTTTGATAAAAAATTAAAGAATTTGATTGAAGTAAATGAAACTCAATACAAAAAATATAAAGGGGCATTATTAAAATTGGAACAATCTAAAGAAAAGACGACGACTGTTTTCAAAAAATTTGCAAAATTTGAAAATAATTCCAACTATTTTGATGATTTTTTTGTTGATTCAAAAATCAATTTTGATGATCCAACTGGAATAGGGTTTGTCCCAAATTTGAAGATACAAACTAAAAACTTTGAACCAATCAATTTTGTGTCAGGTGACAACAGACCTATAGAAACCTGTCCAGATTTTCATTCCCTAAAAAGATGAGTTTGATGAAAAATAGCAAAAGTTTGATATTGGGGAATCAAGTTACTCTAAGGGTGAAAGCTTACCTAAGGCTCAATACGTCTGCCCTCCAATTAGGAAGAGTGTTTTTTCGTTTCAAACTGTACTCCCTAGAAATAAGGTTCAACCTCAAAATCCCATGAAACCTATATTTAGAGATTTTCCTAAGGAGACACCCTCTTCAAGCAATCTATATTGCTCATACTGTGACATATACGGTAACTCTTTTGAAGGTTGCGACTCTAGACGTTTTTTAAAACCTTTCTGTGATACTCCTCTATATAAGAACTTTAACTATTCTAGGAGAAACCGTAATAATTATGTTCTGCCTAGACAAACAGACAAAAACTCTAACCATAAAAAGAGAAAGACTAAACCTAAAAGATCATTTCTAAGAAGGATTCATATGCACTTTTCTAAACCCAATGCTCATGTTCTTCATAAAACTCAAATGCATGTGCAAAATATTTTTCAACAAAAGTCTAATGCTCGTAAATTTTATCAAATGAGAGCAAATATGCGCAAAATAAAAACAAGAGCTATTTGGGGTTAGAAAAGATGATCTATTGCCACAGATGATGTGTAACATTATGAAAACTTCTTTAAAAGATGAACACACTCCCTCTGGTTGGTATTTAGACTTTAGGGGTTCAAAGCACATGCTTGGGGATGATACCAAACTTTTAAACAAAACCATCCTTGCTGGAGGAAAAGTTATTTTCGGTGATGGTGTATCATCTCAAATCATTGGTAAAGGAACTCTTCAAGAAGTAGGCATGTCTGTTCTTGAAAATTTTCTTCTAGTAAAAGGTCTTAATGTTAATCTACATAGTATTTCGCAATTTTGTGACTGAAATCATACTGTCACCTTTTCAAAGAATAATTGAAAAATTTTAAATGAAAAGGTGAGTGAAAAATTACAAGACTCAGGACTCCTGACAATTGCTATGTTGTCCAGAACAGTAGTGAGGTCTGTAACATTGCCAGAATGAATGACAATGAGATGTGGCATAATCGAATGGGTCACATAAATTACGATAGTCTTAGTAGATTATCTTCACAAGAAATAGTTAGAGGAATCCAAAGATTAAACCTATTTCTAACATTGTCTGTGGATCATGTCAGAAAGGCAAAATTGTTAAGGCACCTGATTAAGGGTGAAAAGCGGCGCATGTAAGTACGCCGATCGTTGTTATCGTTTCATCGCCTTAATACAAAAGAAACCTAAATTACGACTACACTCAACTGGTGAGTACAGCGGTAAGTCGGGTATCGAATCCACTGAGAATGTTTCATAGATCGTAACAGATTATTAATTCAAGAATAAAAGTGTAAAAACGTGATGTATAAATGTAAATGAAAGAAAAGAGAAGTTAAGTATAAATAAAGGTAAAGCGAGGGTTGGGATATCATCCTACCATACGGATCAAAACAACTACTAATCAAGATTTCGGATTGAAAGCAATTTAGTCGAGCATTATCAATTAAACATAAACTTCACACTTAAAGGAATTTAAGCCAAAGTTACGAGAATAAACACTTAACCGAAAATTGGTCGCACCTGGATTAAACTCGGATTATTGTTATGAACACTAACGATGCATGACATAGAAAGTTAAACGCATAATAATCCGACTTTAATTCGCGCGGGTTCAATTAAACGCAATTTTGCACAAGAACTAATTTTCGAAGCTCGGGGCCCGAAAATGGCAGAAATGAAATCCCGACCCAATTTATATAAGGGTGCATGATGAATTACACTAATTAAACTAATTAAACTAGGAAAGCATGTAATAAAGAAAGTAAACAAGTTACAAAGTATGAAAACTAAATTACAAAGCAAGGAAAGATGAAGAACAAACTATATCAAAGGAGATGAAAATGAATAGTTTAATCTTACAAACCAATTGGTTCTCAATCTAAGAAGAGAAGAAAATGAGCTCTCCAAACCAAACCCTAACCTAAAATGTATCCTAAAATTATCTATATCAGAATATGAATCAGTCTTTTTCTTATTACAACAAAAGTTGGCTTAAGTAGTAAGTTGGAATAAAAGAAAATAAGAAAGAAAAGAAAAGAAAATATCTGCAGGAGAAAACAGGGGATCGATCGATCGACCCCTGTGGTCGATCGATCGACTATTAAAATCGGGGCAAAAATATGAAGGGTCGATCGATCGACCCCCAGGCTCGACCGATTGATCAAGTAGGGCAGCCTGCAGTTTCCCCTATTTTAGCATGCAATTCTTCTTTGCTAAAATTGCCACAACTTTGTCATAAGGACTCAGAATCGTGCACCGTTTGCGGCTACGCGAATATAGCGAGGAGGGATACAACTTCCATGTAGATGTCAAGACAAGTGCCCAAGCTGTGAAATGACTGAATTGCCCTTGAACGTGCGATTGTGTATGGAAAGTGCGCGGAATGCGTCTGAATCCCATACTTTGTACCTAAAAACCTACAGAATCCCAATTATACCTCATATAGAATGTTAACAATATAAACTGAGGTTATCTGCTTAACGGGCTTAAATATAAAGATTAAGGCACCCGAGGAGGCTAAAATGCGTAGGTTCAACGGATGAAATACGCAATATTTGCGTATTATCACACCCCCTAACTTGCACATTGCTAGTCCCTAGAAATGAAATAGGATGCACAAGAAGAAAAAGTAAACCAAAATAGGAGATAGTACAAAAATATGGTATAAAAGTAATAAAAAGATAAGGCCACTTTCGCGGGCGAACGATTGCATTTAGCATATGCAATAAGTCGTTAAACCCCTAGGTTACCCTAGTGGACGAGTGTCATCTCGTGAGGGTTTTCAGTGATGATACCCACAAATATCATAAAGTTTCCTCAAAATATGCCCAATCAAGCATGAGACAAACTTAATAATACGAACAAGATTTCAACATGTTATTAGCAAAGCAAACGAATTCGCATGAAAAGTCCATAGTTATTAACATTATCGAATGCACCTCAATGAATTGAAACTCTAACATGTGGGAGGGGAGTGAGCATATGCAAAGTATGATTTGGCGAAAAACTTAAATAACTTGGATACTAAATATCAAAGCATGCATAAAAGTCAATCCTCACGGGCATTACACTCATAAAATGAATTCACTTGAAACAGGGAGGTAACGCACGGGACATGCGGGCATAAGGAGTAAATGTAAATGGAAACTAGGTCGCGCACATGTCACAAATGAAGAACGCTATATAGGAAATAAAAATTGCAATCTCAGTGAAAGGATATCGGACATATAAAAGAGGCAAAATGCATTTTCACAAATTATCAAAACTATTTAAACCTTTGAATTACATCAACTTAAGATCACATAGGAATTTAATATGGTTGTAATGTAGGCTAGGTTAGGGTAAGAAATGAAGGATATGTATGTACGGGTTCAAAGTGTTTGGGGATGAAACTCGGAATAATGGGAAAATGTGGGCAATTTCAAAATTGGACAAAGATGTCCAAATAAGCATTAGATATAACAATCGAGAGAGAAATCATAGCTTATTGAAACACAATAGACAATATATACAACTTTCTCTTTCTTTTTCTTTTCTTCTTTTTCTCACTTTTTTCTTTTGTTTTCAACTTTCTCTTTTTCTTCTCTTTTTCATCTTTTTTTCATCTTTTTTTTCTTCTTTTCTCACTCTTTTCATGCTCAAATTGCAACCACAAAGCAATAATAACATTCAATCCCAAGTAAACAATCCAAACAATGGTATAAAACTCCAATTTGGAGTTGGTAATGGGATTTTGGGTAATGAAAAGAAAGGCTAGTATTTAGGCTCAAGTGGGTTGACTAGGGAACATATAAAAGGGTGAGGTCAAGGTCATATGGGTGATATACAAAGATAGCCTATGATCATTTCAAAAATTATACGCAATTCTCGAGTCAAAACAATATATGAAAATCATGCTCAAGTAACACATTTCAAGTATGAACTCAATTAATGAACGGTCAATGAAAGAATAAAGAGATTACCAATGATTGCAACGTTTTCAAAGTGGAAAGAAAAGTGTATACACTCACAAATGAAGATAAGTCTCTAACCTCACTCGGTCTAAGTATATACAATGCAACAAAAGCAGACCGAGTTATAAAAATCTTAAATCAAATCAATATAACAAGAATGGTGCATGTGCTCACGGGATAAAGTTTAATTCATGAAGTTATTCATAATATTAATAGTTTAGGACTAAAGTCTAATAACTTCTAAAATCGAGAACATGCATCATTGAATTGTCTATTTGATCGGGCAATTATTAAAATTTATTATCGAAAACAAAGGCAAAATGCCCAATAAATGAGAAAAAAGGAAGAAAATATTTTTGAAAATTTTCGAATTTTTAACAAAAACATGCTTTGTAACTAAATTGTAATCAAATTCAAGGACTAAACAGCAAAATGGATAGAATATCCCACACCCCAAACTTAAATGTTGCATTGTCCCCAATGCGACCATTAAAGAACACAACACAAAGATAGGAAAAGAATGATATTATCCAAATGTGGAGCGATCTCCATAAGTACAAGTCCAAATGAAGCTGGAAAACAAGTTAGTACAAACCATAGGAAGAATATATACTGATGTATTAAGTTAAAAGAATCTATGTCACAAGTCATAATAATATAGAGGGGCTGAAGTGCAAATACTAGATAAATTGATGGTGAACTTTTTGATTTTATAAAATGTAAGGTCACACACATCAAAATCCAATAAACAACCGCAAACTACATTTTCATTTCCCATTTCATAAGCTCAATACAAAATCACTTAATACATTACAACTACTGAAATTAAAGGAATACAAATAAAAAATAAAAAGTACAATATAATATCCGACCCCAGAATGCCAAAACCGACCCAGTACAACAGTAGCCTAGTGACTAGAACCACTAGGATCACAAGGGTCCTGAAAATGAGGAGGTAGCGGTGTGTCGGAATCACTGCACTGTAAATAAAGATCTCTTATCATCTGCTGCATCATCCGATACTCATGTCTGTCCTGCACTCTATCCTGCCTCTGCTGGGCCCACTCCTACCGCTGCTCAACCTGATACTGTCGCTACTCGGCCTGATATTTCCGTATCTCAGCCTACTGCTGGTCCAGGCGGGACTCCCATGTAGCCCACCTGAGCTGGGTCTCCTCCCAGCGCCGGTCCTGCACGGCCTGAAATGCCTCAAAGCGGGCATCGTAATCAGTGTGTGGCACGTGAGAACCCTCGCCCATCTCCATCTCCCTAATCTTGTCCTCCTCATCGTCGGGCTCATCAGCCACCTATGCCCTCTGTCTTTTGCTGTCCGGTTTCCCCCACTCATGCTTTAGCATCTTTGAGATATTGTTCTTGGAGAGAAGCCCGAATGGCTCGTGCTTGCGGTCAGCGTCAAACTCTGGGAAATCGTGCGATATATAGATCCTCATAATGAGGGCAGTAAAAGGAAGGGAATACCTCCAAGCTATCTCCTTTGTCGTCGCACACATCATATCTAGAAAAATATTAGGCAAGCTGATATTGCCCAAATTATTAATCAGCACGTAGATCAATGCGGTGTGCTTGTGATGCACCTTTGACCGATTGTTCGTCACCATAAAATAGTGGACATTGATGTAGTGAAGTAACCTCGGTAAGTCCTCCATTGCCACCGAGCGAAAAGCACCCTTTTTCCATGCCTCCACCGGTGCAAGGGCCTCTATCAATGTCCCACGGCCGAAGATGTTCCCATCCATAAAACTGATCGAGTCCCCGGGGTTTGGCACACCCATGTAGATAGCCTAGTCTGAAATGCTGAAAGGAATCCTCACCCCATGGACTATAGCCTCATAAGTAGTCGGCACGTCCCCCTTTACCTCTACCAACGTCGCATAAAATATACGGACTAGCTCTTCATTGATGCGCCCGTTGATAGCGAGAAAAGGGATTCCATCCCTGACGGTGCAAAAGAACACGCGCCTCCCTCGGTATATGATCAATGGTCCACGCAAAATGTTAACCAAGTGGATGCTCGGATGTGTGAAAATGGGCGCGGTACCAATCTCGCTCCTGGTCGCAGCGAAACCCATCAACGCCCCCGGTGGGCAAACACGAAGTATACTATGTATTTCTTTAACTGAGCCATTTCAACTTACAAAACAAGAATTAAGCAATACAAAAAAGATTGTAAGCACAATTAATGGTTAGTTAGTGTACAAGTTGAAATGGAGGTGCAAGTGCGCAAAATCGAGTAAAAATTGCAACATTGCGATAAAATGTGTTGGAATGCGACAAGGGGCGAAAATCACCCAAGTGTGCGCCAAAAATGGGATTGAAAACTATTTGGGGCATTTTGGCGAACACTTGGAGTGCGCAATGTGCGTCAAGGGTGAAAAATACCATTTTGAACCAACCAAAGAGCCCCCCCACTCATGAACAAAACAACAATGTAGCAATATACATGTGTTCATGAGTGGATTTTCAACAATAAACACAAGAAAAAATGGTTGGAACAACACAAATCAATGGAAACACCAACACATTCAATAAATGTCAAGATGTGGATAAAACATGAATACACGACAAATAGGAACCAAAATCTACAAAAACAATATAAAGTAGGAAGCATTATACCTTTGTAGTGTAGAAAATGGATGAAAAAGGAAGAAATGTGTTGGAGGAGATTCTAGGGCACGAAACAGTGTAATAGAAGAGGAGAGAATAAGGAAAAGGTTAAAAAAGGAAAAACAACTCTCGGCCTAATATTGTTCAATCGATCGATCGAGCCAGGGCCTTCGATCGATCGATTGAGCAGCAACCAGCACACTGCTTTCTGTTTTAAATGGGAGGGGATTTTGCGATTCTGGGATAATTAGGGGGTTTAGGTATAATATATATATATATATATATATATATATATATATATATATATATATATATATATAAGTATAAGTATAAATATATAAAAATATGAAATAAAAATATAAAAATAAAAATAAAATTAAATAGACATAAGCTAAAATATACACATAAATATGCCTATGCTAACCAAAAAATAAAAAAAATACACAACGAGCAAGATACACGCATGTTCACGACAAAATGTATAATAAAATAAAATGAAAAAGAAAAACAAATGTAAATGCGTGAGAATGCGTGTGTGAAAAATAAAGAAAAATGTATTTTTTTTATCATTTTCTTAACAAATGTGTGCCGGGGCGCATAGTCTCCTCAAATTCAAGTCCATTGAACCTACAAAAGAGTTAGAACCAAGCATACAAAATGAAATGAAAATATATTAACTAATTACACAAGACTAAATCAAGAAAAGATGAAAATTAAGAAGTTAACTATATACAACTACATTTAGGACGTGTAAATAACTATATACTAAAAGTTGAAACTTTTGAGGGTCCATCCAAAACACAATTTGAATTTGGAGGATTAACGGTGGACCCTCCCGAACATGCATGCCTCCCAAAAAATAGGAATTTCGTTCGAATGACGGAAGGCATGTGTAAGGCGATAAAAGTGAACCATCTCCAATTGAAACTTTGGGAGGGAGGATGGGGGATTTGGATAGGATGGGCAACAAATACACATGCGGGCCGAGAAAACATGAATCATCTCCCAAGTATTTTAAAGTTGGAGTGGGAGGCGGCGCACATGAGGGCGAAAATGCCATTATGGAAAGCGGCTCGAGCGAGTACTCCTCGTCGGTGAAACGGTTTGGAACTGTAAAGTTTTACACCGATTCATCGGGTACTAGAATTGGTGTGACAGTATATAATGAAGATGGGGATGAAAGAAATTCAATCTCAGGCGATGAGTGATCATCTCTTGAAAATTGAATTTCGTAAGAAATAGGATCGTTTACAATGAAATTTTTCTCTTTGAAAATCAAAGGAGAAACGAATTCATTCCAAATGGATACTATTTCTTTTTCGTCCTCATTCTCATTCTCTACTATATCGTGGGTCAAGTCAAGGATAATTTGTTCCAAAGTAGGAACGAAGTCCTCATTTGGTTCAAAACAGTCCTCGACTTTGGCAGTCTCCGAAGAAAAGTCGTCGTCGGATTCAAATAGTAAATCCAAATCGTGTTCCCAACAACGATTTTTTTCCCGATAACGTTCTTCAATCCTCTCATTTTCAAGCATACACAATCCCTCACTGAAAGTCATAGGGCGAGGAGAGGATTCTTGGAAATGGAAAGTTTGAAAATTGTTCTCAGGACTACACTCAAAATCATTAACATAAGAATTTTGAAAATGATTACAATTGGTTTCAAAATTCTTATCATAAGGATCTTGCGGCCCAAAATCAGAATGATCATGCACAAAATTGCTGTAATCCAAACTTTGACTTTCTTAATACTCACCCAATGTCATTTTAGATGTTACAACTTTTTGGGATTGCAAGTATTGATCAAAAGTCAAAGGTTTACCGAAATTTTGAGAATTATCATTAGGATTACCAGAAAAGTTAGAATAAGACATGCTTACCCCAACAAAGGCTCGAGAAGGCGACTTCCACAAAGAAGATGTGCGGCAGGATAATTCAAGCATTCCTAGGCGCTCAAATGTAGAAGTCCTGTAAAAAAGAGTTAAAAGAAAGAATACAAATACAAAGAAAAGCATACTACGAACTAATAAGACAATTAAAATCTATAACAAAACAGTCCCCGACAACGACGCCATTTTGATTAAGGGTGAAAAATGGCGTATGTAAGTACGCCGATCGTTGTTATCGTTTCACCGCCTCAAAACAAAAGAACCCTAAATTACGACTACACTCAACTAGTGAGTACAACGGTGAGTCGAGTATCGAATCCACAGACAATGGTTGATAGAACGTAACAAATTATTAATTCAAGAATAAAAGTGTAAAAAGGTGATGTATAAATGTAAATGAAAGAAAATAGAAGTTAAGTCTAAATAAAGGTAAAGCGAGGATCGGGATATCATCCTACCATACGGATCGAAACAACTACTAATCAAGATTCCGTCTTGAAAGCAATTTAGTCGAGCATTATCAATTAAACATAAACTTCACACAATAAGGAATTTAAGCCAAAGTTGCGAGAATAAACACTTAACATAAAATTGGTCGCACGCGGATTATACTTGGATTATCGTTATAAACACTAACCATGCATGACATAGAAATTTAAATGCATAATAATCCGACTTTAATTCGCGCGGATTCAATTAAATGCAATTTTGCACAAGACCTAATTTTTGGAGCTCGGGGCCCGAAAATGGCGGAAATAAAATCCCGACCCTATTTATCTAAGGATGCATGATGAATTACACTAATTAAACTAATTAAACTAGGAAATCATGTAATAAATCAAGTAAACTAGTTACAAAGCATGGAAACTAAATTACAAAGCAAGGAAAGATGAAGAACAAACTATATCAAAGGAGATGGAAATGAATAGTTCAATCTTACAAAACCAATTGGTTGTCAATCCAAGAAGAGAAGAAAATGAACTCTCCAAACCAAACCCTTACCTAAAATGTATCCTAACACTATCTATATCAGAATATGATTCAGTCTTTTTCTTATTACGACAAAAATTAGCTTAAGTAGTAAGTTGGAATAAAAGAAAAGAAGAAAGAAAAGAAAAGAAAATATCTGCAGGAGAAAAGAGGGGATCGATTGATCAACCCCTGTGGTCGATCAATCGTCTGTTAAAATCGTGGAAAAAATATAAGAGGGTCAATCGATCGACCCCCAGACTCGATCGATTGATCAAGTAGGGCAGCCTGCAGTTTCCCCTATTTTGGCATGCAATTCTTCTCCGCTAAAACCGCCATAACTTTGCCATACGGACTCAGAATCACGCACCGTTCGCGGCCACGCAAAGCTACAGAGGGGGATACAACTTTCTTATAGATATCGGGCCAGGTGCCCAAGCTGTGAAATGACCGAATTACCCTTGAACGTGCGATTGTGTACGAAAAGTGCGCGGAATGCGTCCGAATCCCATACTTTGAACCTAAATACCTACAAAAGCCCAATTATACCTTATATAGCATGCTGACAATATAAACCGAGGTTGTCTGGTTAACGGTCTTAAATATAGAGATTAAGACAACCGAGGAGGCTAAAATGTGTAGGTTCGACGGATGAAATACGTAATATTTGCATATTATCAGCACCTCATAAGAAATTTAAAGATATCATTACCTCTAAACCCTTGGAACTCATCTATATGGACCTAATGGGTCCCTCTCGAACCGTTAGTCTCTGTGGACACAGTTACATTCTTATTATGGTAGATGACTTCACCAGATTTACTTAGGTGGCCTTATTAAAACAAAAGTCTGATACTTTCCAAACTTATGTTAAAATTCTTCTTCGGATTGAAAATGAGAAGGACACTCAAGTAAATAGAATTCGTAGTGATAGAGGTGGAGAATTCATAGATATCGGTATAATAGAGTATTGTGAAAATAATGGTTACAAACATGAATTTAGTTCTCCTAAGACTCCTCAACAAAAAGGAATTGCTGAGAGAAAAAATCATACTCTTCAAGAGATGGCACGAGTTATGATTCATGCCAAGTGTTTACCAAAATATTTTTGGGTAGAATCTATTCGAACAACTTGTCACATTACCAATAGGGTCTATCTTAGGAAGAATTTTAAAAAAACTCGTTAAGAACTATGGTATGGAAAAAAGGCAAATCTTAAATACCTTAGAATCTTTGGTAGTGCATGTTATGTCTGCAAAGACAGAGAACACTTGTTCAAATATTAGACTCGTGGAGACAAAGCTATCTTTCTAGGATATTCTCTTGATAGTAGAGCATACCGTGTCTATAATCTTCGCACAAAGATCATAACGAAATCCATAAATGTTATTGTAAGTGACACTACTATTGAGAGTAAGACTGGAGAACCAACTATTATGGAAGAGTGAGAAAATGTTTTAGAAAATGACTCTCCAGAAATAGATGACTCTTTACCAATTGAGACACCTGAAGTACCTAACTAGGTTTCTAAAGATCACCCCATAGATAACGTTGTCGGTAACCCTAATGAGCCTGTACGTATAAGATCTCAATTAAGAAACTATGATCATTATACATGTTTTATTTCCCTTGTGGAACCAAATAATGTAAATGAGGCATTGAATGACCCTCACTGGATTTCTACCATGCAGGAAGAACTTCTTCAATTTTTCATTCATGATGTTGGGTATCTTGTACCTAAGCCTGATCATAAAAAGGTTATTAGCACACGTTGGATATTTAAAAATAAATCTGATGAAAGTGGGATAATCATTAGAAATAAATCCAGATTAGTTGCTTAAGGATACTGTAAAATTTAAGGAATAGATTTTAATGAGACTTTTGCACCTGTTACTCGATTAGAATTTATTCGTCTTCTCTTTTCCATAGCTTGTTACTTGCATTTTACGCTTTACCAAATGGATGTCAAATTTTCCTTCCTTAATGGAATCTTGACTGAAGAGACCTATCTAGAACAACCAAAAGGGTTCATTGACCCTCAATATCCAAATCATGTTTTTCGTCTAAAGAAGGCTTTATGTGGCCTAAAACAATCGCCAAGAGCTTGGTATGATCGTTTTTCCAATTTTCTCTTTGATAAAGGTTTTAAGAGAGGTGGAAATGATCAAACCTTTTTTGTCAAACATTTTGACAAACATATTATTATATGTCAAGTTTATGTTGACGATATCATCTTTGGATCAACATCTCCCTCAAAAGTTAAATACTTTTCTGAAATTATGCATAAAGAATTCCAAATGTCTCTTATGGGGGAGTTGCAATTTTTCTTGGGTCTTCAAGTCAAATAGAATTCAGAAGGTTTATTTGTTTCGCAATCTAAATATGCTTTAGAGATTGTTAAAAAATTTGGCCTTGAAAGTGCCAAAGATGCTAAAACTCCCATGAGTACTACGGTCAAACTATTTAAAGATGAGAGTGGAAAATCCATAGATCCTACTCAGTATCATAGTATGATAGGAACCTTACTATACTTTACTGCCTTGCGTCCTGATATTATGTATGTTGTTTGCGTGTGTGCCTGTTATCAAAACAATTCTAAAGTGAGCCATCTAGTTTGTGTTAAAAGAATCGTTAAATACATAAAAGGCACTCTAAATTTAGGACTTTGGTACACCAATGATACTCTTAGTACTATAATAGGATACACTGATGCCGATTGGGCAGGGAGTAATGATGATAGTAAGAGCACATCAGGAGAGTGTTACTATATCGGTAATAATTTGGTAGGATGGAGTAGTAAGAAATAAAACTACACTTATTTATCTACAGTTGAATCTGAATACATAGCAGCTGATAGTTATTGTGCTCAATTACTTTGGCTTAAGCAAATGCTAAGTGATTATGGTATTCAAGAAGACCAATTACATCTATATTGTGATAATCAAAATGCGATCAATAACTCTTCAAATCCTGTTCAACACTCGCGAGCTAAACTTATAAAAATAAGACATCATTTTATACACGAATTAGTGGAGACTAAGGAATTAAAATCAATTATCTTTCTACTGATTTGCAACTCGAAGATATGTTTACCAAATCTTTGGATTACAATAGATTTCTTGCTTTGCGAAAATCGAAAGGAATGGTTTATGCTGAATAAACTCCTATGGCTCAAGTGATATTCCCTTTGTCCATTTGAGACAAAATGGGGGAGAAGTTTGAGTCTTATGAGTTCATTTTTGTTTATACATTTATTTAATAAGCTTTATCTTAGTATTATTTGCAGGAATTTGTAACGTTGTCTGCTACTGCTGTTATCAGAGTATTGGTTTATAATTAGTTGAGTTATGTAATTTTCTTTTTTTAGGAAATGGGTAGATAGAAATTTTGTATAGGAATAGGTCTTTTCCTTTTTTCTATATAGCCCTGCAAGTCCTAGATGACTCAAAGGAGATTTTATCTCATATTTCCACAGGGAGAGATTGAAGCACCTTATACTTTTGACCCACTTGAGTCTACATTGTATAAGTGCTTATCTAGTTTGGAAATTGAGACAAAATTAGAGTCCCAATCCTTAGATACCAAAGAGCCTCGAAATCTTCTTCTTAAAGCCACACTTGATTCAATTGAAGGTATAAATATCAATCACAAACACTGGGGTTGCATACATTATTCATATATTGCATTAATTGATCGTGTGTGTGTTGTGTGTGTTAAATCCCATTTAAAATTGATTTTAATAATTTTTGAAATTTTTTTTAAATGATTTTTTAAAAATTAAAATTTGGTTTATAAAACTTTTGGGGCCATTTTGTAATTACTAGTTTTATGTTTTCATTCCTTAAAGTTGAGTTGGGTAGAATTCGAAAGCGCTTGAGACTTCAGGAGAGCTGTATAATTATTTAAATATGCGCGTGTGAGAACCAATCTAAGCCATACACATGTCAACCTGATATCGGTTCGATTTGTGTTTGTTGGCAGACTGAGTTGCTTTGTTAAATCTCAGCCCTTGGATCAATTCTATCAACGCTCTACATGCGTTTGAACCAAATTCTTGTGAACCTCTCTAGACCAATTAGAGGACGTTTAATCCACCGCTGTTCTTTAACCGTTGGATCAAAGTCAATTCCCTTAGAATTAATCTCAGACTTAGATTTGGTCAGCCCTTCTCAATCCTTCCAAGCCTACTATATAAGGAGGGTTACCCTCAGCCTTTAGAAGTCTTTTGGTAGTTCGTCTAAATAGAGAGAGAGAGAGAGAGAGAGAGAGAGAGAGAGAGAGAGAGAGAGAGAGAGAGAGAGAGAGAAGAGAGAGAGAGAGAAGATAGGAGAGAGAGGAAGCCAAACTCATTCAAACCCTAACCCAGTTTCAAACCCTAAGTCATATTTTCTTAAAAAATTTATACCAAACACCAACCCTGAGTATTTGAAAGTGAAGTTGTAGTTGTTTGAAAGTTGTTCATGGTTTGAATCCTCTTGAGTTTGAGATCTTGTGTCCAACTTCAGCATTTCAGTTAGATCTGTATTTCTTTTTTTTTATAGATATTATAGATCTGATCATTTTATGTTATATTACACTTAGATATGCATATTTTATTTTCTCATCTTGAGATATCTTATTTGTTGATTAAAATTTTTCAGTAAATGCTTTTATCTACTCTAGAATCAACAAATCCAGTTTCTGTTTCTAGTTCTTATGAAATAAGACTTTTGACCTAGTTGAAATCGCAATCGGTGGTTTTCAATTTCAAAATTATTTTCAAAAACCTCTGAAATTGATTAAGACCTTGAACCGTCTTCCAAGCAAGGTAACCTTGGATTCTGGAATTATTTGAAATGTTAAATAAAGTCTTTGTGTTTCTAAAGAAGAGAGAAACTGAAAACAGAATCATTTAGATATGATATGTAATTTGCTAGGACTTGTTTGTATAAATAAGTGTGTGAATGTGTGTGTGCATGCATTTGTTAGATCACTTTCACAAACACTTGTCACACTACAACACAAAAAGTGTTTGGCTTTAAGATCTTGAATTAACAAGAGTCGACGCAAAGACTGAAACAAAGTGGAGAAGTTAGCAAACAGAGAAAGCAACATCAACATCAGATCTGCAGAAAAGTTAGAATAAAAAACAATGGGTACATTTCTAAACTTGTATAAGTCTACTTTGTGTGCATGTGTGTTATATAGTTTGTAACTTGTATATTTTATTTTAGTGGATTTTTTGTTTACTCTATATAGGGAGTCGTGGATGTTTTCTCAGTTGGGTGAGGTTTTACCACATTAAATATGTCATGTCCTTAATCTCTCTACATATATTCATCTCATTCTTGTTGGTGTGCTGATTTAAATCTTTTAGTTTTGTTTTTCAAAAGTAGTTACTAATCTTGAACAGATCTCGTGCATGTTTTATTAAACACATCGTGTGATTAAACTGATTTGATTTAAAGAAAAGAGTTTCTTCAAAAAATAGTTCGGAGTTACTTCAATAGTTTAATCTTGTATTAAACGGCCTAAGTAATAACTTTTTCAATTGGTATCAGAGCTTTGGAAATTATCTTTAAAGATCCTGTCTTTCTGAAATTTTTTTTCTTAAAATCAAATAATGGACGAGAAAAATGAAAGATTTGGTAACTGGACCAGACCCCCTCTCTTTGATGGAAACAACTTTGCTTACTGGAAAGTGAGGATGGTTGCTTTCATAAAAGGAACCTGGGAGATGATGTCTGGGATATTATTGAAAATGGATATACTTATCCTACAAAAGTAGCCACTGAATGAAGTAATGAGAGGATTAAGAAAGTATTAAGTGAATTCACTCAAGGAGAAGCAAGTTTCTCGAAACAATAACAAAGGAAAGAATGCCATTTTTATGTCTATAAAGGAACATGAGTTTAAAAGGACCTCATCTTGTGCCACTTCTAAGGAAGCTTAGGACACACTGATTACTGCACATGAAGGTGACACTAGAGTTAAGGCTGCTAAAACACAGATGTTCTTCCAATAGTATAACTCTTTAATTATGTCAGACTCTGAATCTTTTGATGACTTTTACATGAAATTGACTGACATTGTGACCAAATTGCATGCTAATGGGATAACTTATGATAGACATGAAATTGTCTCTAAAATTCTAAGATCATTACCACAGAAATTTGATAACAAAAGATATGCTATTGAGGACATGAGTGACCAAAATCTCAATCCTGAATTACTCAGTAGTAAACTGAGAACTGTGGAAATAGAACTAGAATTTAAGAAATAATTGACCCAGTCCCATAGGTAACAGACTAGTTCCAATTTTAGTTTTTCCTCTAAGCTGATGAAACCTGAGCTTAGTATTCCCAATAATGATTCTGATGAGGAATGTGATTTAGATACTTTGGATAATCAAATTGCCTTGATGTTAAAACAGTTTAAGAAAATTGTCAAATTTAGAAATAAAATGGCAAACAGACAAGGCAAGTCAAATTTTCCAACTCAGTCTAGCCACAAACCTCATGAGAAATGTCAAGACAAACATCATAAGGACATTCATACGAGATCTAACAAAGACTTCAAGAACATTGAATGTTTTATATGTGGTAAATTGGGTTATATAGCACATGTCTGTAGAGTTAAACTGAACACGACTAATAAACATACTAGGGCCAACATTTGCAAAACATGGGATGATTCAAGTGATTCTGAAAATGAGGAACCTGAATCTTCTGATGTTTTTAATCCTTTCATGTATTTATTTGCCAAGATGATCTATAATAATGATATGCAAGTGCCTATGTATGAGAATGATGATAATAGCTCTACTTTTGTTGTTATAAATCATGTTGCTACTCATTTAGATGCTTCAATTTCTGAGAACAATGCTAGTTCTACTACGGGGTGTGTGAGTCAAAGGGGAAACTATAATAACGATGTCAATGAGTGTGTGAGTTCAAGAAATGAATCCTTAGGGGGTCACTTTACACACTACACTTAGTGATTCTGACACTGAGATATTCACATACTTTATGCAAAGAATCTCAAGAAAAGCACTAGACTAGAGAATATAGTGAAATATCTCACTCGAAAACTAGAAGACCTAAGTCTAATGGTTAAACTTAACACTGAAGAGTATACTACCCAATGTCTAACTCACGAGAATGAAGTCAAAAGTTTTGATCAAAAATTAAAGAATTTGATTGAAGTAAATGAAACTCAAGACAAAAAATATAAAGGGATATTATTAGAATTGGAACAATCTAAAGAAAGGACAAGAATTGTTTTAAAAAAAATTACAAAATTTGAAAATAATTCAAACTGTTTTGATGATTTTGTTGCTGATTCAAAAACCAATTCTGATGATCGAACTGGAATAGGGTTTTGCCCAAATTTGAAGACACAATCTAAAAACTTAGAACTAATCAAGTTTGTGTCAGGTGGCAACAGACCTATAGAAACCTATCCAGATTTTCATTCCCTAAAAGATGATTTTGATGAAAAATAGCAAAAGTTTGATATTGGGGAATCAAGTTACTCAAAGGGTGAAAGTTTACCTAAGGCTAAATACGTCTACCCTCCAATTAGGAAGAGTGTTTCTTTATTTCAAACTGTACTCCTTAGGAATAAGGTTCAACCTCAAAATCCCATGAAACCTATATTTAGAGACTTTCCTAAGGAGATACCCTCTTCAAGCAATCTATATTGCTCATACTGTGACATATACGGTCATTCTTTTGAAGGTTGATACCCTAGACGTTTATTAAAACCTTTCTTTAATACTCTTCGATATAAGAACTTTAACTATTCTAGGAGAAGCCGTAATAATTATGTTCTGCCTAGACAACCAGATAAAAACTCTAACCATAGAAAGAGAAAGACCAAACCTAAAAGATCATTTCCAAGAAGGATTCCTAGGCACTTTTCTAAACAAAATTCTCATGTTATTTATAAAACTCAAATGAATGCGCAAAATATTTTTCAACAAAAGTCTAATGCTCGCAAATTTTATCAAATGAGAGCAAATATGCGCAAAATAAAAACAAGAGCTATTTGGGTTGGAAAAGATGAGCTATTGCCCCAGATGAAGTGTAACATTTTGATTACCACATTAAAAGCTAAACACACTCCCTCTGGTTGGTATTTAGACTCTGGGTGTTCAAAGCACATGACTGACGATGATACCAAACTTTTTAACAAAACCATCTTTGCTGGAGGAAAAGTTATTTTTGGTGATGGTGTATCATCTCAAATCATTGGTAAAGGAACTCGCCAAGAAGAATGAATGATTGTTCTTGAAAATTTCATTCTAGTAAAAGGTCTTAAGGTTAATATACTTAGTATTTCGTAATTTTGTGACTCAAATCATAATGTCACATTTTCAAAGAATAATTGAAAATTTTTAAATGAAAAAGGTGAGTGCATAATTACAGGGCTAATGACTCCTGACAATTGTTATACTGTCCAGAATAGTACTAAGGTTTGTAATATTTCCAGAATTGATGACAATGAGATGTGGCATAATCGAATAGGTCACATAAATTACGATAGTTTAGTAGATTGTCTTCATAACAAATAGTTAGAGGAATTTTAAAGATTAAACCTGTTTCTAACATTGTCTGTGGATCATGTCAGGAAGGAAAATTTTTTAAGGCACCTCATAAGAAAGTCAAAGATATCCTTACCTCTAAACCCTTGGAACTCAGCTATATGGACCTAATGGGTCCCTCTCGAACTGTTAGTCTCTGTGGACACAGTTACATTCTTATTATGGTTGATGAATTCACCAGATTTACTTGGGTGGCCTAATTAAAACAAAAGTCCGATACTTTCCAAACTTTTTTTAAAATTCTTCTTCGGATTGAAAATGAGAAGGACACTCAAGTAAATAGAATTCATAGTGACAGAGGTGGAGAATTCGTAGATACCGGTACTATAGAGTATTGTGACTATAATGGTTGCAAACATGAATTTAGTGCTCCTAAGACTCCTCAACAAAATTGAATTGCTGAGAGAAAAAATCGTACTCTTCAAGAGATGGCACGAGTTACGATTCATGTGAAGTGTTTACCTAAATATTTTTTGGTAGAATTTATTCGAACTGCTTGTCACATTACCAGTGGAGTGTATCTTATGAAGGATTTTAAACAAACTCCTTACAAACATTGGTATGGGAAAAAGCCCAATCTTAAATACCTTAGAACCTTTGGTAGTACGTGTTATGTCTGCAAAGACAGATAACACTTGTCCAAATTTGAGACTCATGGAGATAAAGCTATCTTTCTATGATATTCTCCTAATAGTAGAGCATACCTTGTCTATAATCTTCGCACAAAGACCTTAATGAAATCCATAAATGTTATTGTAAGTGACACTACTGTTGAGAGTAAGACTGGAGTACCAACCATTATGGAAGAGTCTGAAAATGATTTAGAAAATGACTCTCCAGAAATAGATGATTATGTACCAATTGAGACACCTGAAGTACCTAACTGGGTTTCTAAAGATCATTCGATAGATAACATTATTGGTAACCCTAGAGAGCCTGTACATACAAGATCTCAATTAAGAAACTATGCTCATTATGCATGTTTTATTTCCCTTATGGAACCAAATAATGTAAATGAGGCATTGAATAACCCTCATTGGATTTCTGCCATGCAGGAATAACTTTTTCAATTTGTCATTCATGATGTTTGGTATCTTGTACCTAGACCTCATCATAAAAAGGTTATTGGCACACGTTGGATATTTAAAAATAAATCTGATGAAAGTGGGACAATCATTAGAAATAAATCCAGATTAGTTGCTCAAGGATACTGTAAAACTTAAGAAATAGATTTTAACCAGACTTTTGCACCTGTTACTCGATTATAATCTATTTGTCTTCTCTTTGCCATAGCTTGTTACTTGCATTTTACGCTTTACCAAATGGATGTCAAATTTTCCTTCCTTAATGGAATCTTGACTGAAGAGAACTATGCAGAACAACCAAAAGGGTTCATTGACCCTCAATATCCAATTCATGTTTTTCGTCTTAAGAAGGCTTTATATTGCCTAAAATAAGATCCAAGAGCCTGGTATGAGCGTCATTCCAATTTTCTCTTAGATAAAGGTTTTAAGAGAGTTGGAAATTATCAAACCTTTTTTATCAAACATTTTGACAAACATATTATTATAGCTCAAGTTTATGTTGACGATATCATCTTTGGATCAAGATCTCCCTCAGAAGCTAAATCCTATTATGAAATTATGCATAAAGAATTTCAAATGTCTCTTGTGGGGGAGTTGCAATTTTTCTTGGGTCTTCAAGTCAAACAGAATTCAGAAGGTTTATTTATTTCGCAATCTAAATATTCTTTAGAGATAGTTAAAAAATTCGACCTTAAAAGTTCTAAAGAAGCTAAAACTCCCATGAGTACTACGGTCAAACTATCTAAAGATGAGAGTGGAAAATCCATAGATCCTACAATGTATCATAGTATGATAGGAGCCTTCCTATACCTTTCTGCCTCGTGTCCTGATATTATGTACGTTGTTTGCGTGTGTGCCCGTTATCAAAATAATCCTAAAGAGAGCCATCTAGTTTGTGTTAAAAGAATCATTAAATACATAAAATGCACTCTAAATTTAGTACTTTGGTACACCAATGATACTCCTAGTACTATAATAGGATACATTGATGCCGATTGGGCAGGGTGTACTAATGATAGTAAGAGCACATCAGGAGCGTGTTACTATATCGGTAATAATTTGGTAGGATGGAGTAGTAAGAAACAAAACTGCACTTCTTTATCTACAGTTGAATCTGAATACATAGCAGCTAGTAGTTGATGTGCTCAATTACTTTGGCTTAAGCAAATGCTAAGTTATTATGGTATTCAAGAAGACCAATTACATCTCTATTGTGATAATAAAACCGCGATCAGTATCTCTAAAAATCCTGTTCAACACTCGCGAACTAAACATATAAAAATAAGACATCATTTTATAAGAGATTTAGTGGAGACTAAGGAATTAGAAATCAATTATCTTCCTACTAATTTGCAACTCGCAGGTATGTTTACCAAACCTTTGGATTACAATAGATTTCTTGCTTTTCGAAAATCGATAGGAATGGTTTGTGCTGAATAAACTCCTATGGCTCAAGTGATATTCCCTTATGAGTTCATTTTTTTTTAAATAAGATTGATCTTAGTATTATTTGTATGAATTTGCATCGTTGTCTGCTACTGTTGTTATTTGGGTATTGGTTTGTAATTAGTTGAGTTATGTAATTTTCTTTTTCTAGGAAATGAGTAGATAGAAATTTTGTATAGGAATAGGGTTTTTCCTTTTTTTTCTATGTATCCATATGAGTTCTAGATGACTCAAAGGAGATTTTGACTCATATTTCCAAAGGGAGAGATTGAATCACCTTATACTCTTGACTCAGTTGAGTCTACATTGTATAAGTGCTCATCTAGTTTGGAAATTGTGACAAAATTAGGGTCCCATTCCCTAGATAACAAAGAGCCTCAGAATCTTCTTCTTAAAGCCACACTTGATTTAATTAAAGGTATAAATCTAAATCACACACACTAGGGTTACATACATTGTTAATATATTTCATTAATTGACTGTGTGTGTTAAATCCCATTTAAAATTGATTTTAATAATTTTTGGGAATTTTTAATAATTTTTAAATGATTTTTTGAAAATTAAAATTTGGTTTATAAAACTTTTGGGGTCATTCTGTAATTACTAGTTTTTTTTCATTCTTGAAAGTTGAGTTGGGTAGAATTCAAAAGCGCTTAAGACTTCAGGAGAGCTGTGTAATTATTTAAAGACGCGTGTGTGAGAGCCAATCTGAGCCATACACCTATTAACCTGATATCGGTTCGGTTTGTATTTGTTGGCAGACCCAGTTTCTTTGTTAAATCTCAACCCTTGGATCAATTCTATGAACGCTCTGCATGCGTTTGAATCCAATCCCTGTGAACCTCTCTAGACCAATCAGATGACGTTTAATCCATCGATGTTCTTTAGCCATTGGATCAAATTCAATTACCTTAGACTTAATCTCAGCCTTAGATTTGGTTAGCCCTTCTCGATCCTTCCAATCCTACTATACAAGGAGTCTTACCCTCAGCCTTTAGAAGACTTTTGGCAGTTCGTCTAAATAGAGAGAGAGAGAGAGAGAGAGAGAGAGAGAGAGAGAGAGAGAGAGAAGAGACAGAATAGAGGAGAGAGAGCAAACCAAACTCATTCAAACCCTAACGCAATTTCAAACCCTAAGACATATTTTCTTAAACAATTTACACCAAACACCAACCCTGAGTGTTTGAGAGTGACGTTGTAGTTGTTTGAAATCTTTTCATGGTTTGACTTCTCTTGAGTTTGAGATCTTTTGTCCAACTTAAGCATTTTGGTTAGATCTGTATTTCTTTTTTATAGAAATTATAGATCTGGTCATTTTATATTATATTACACTTAGATCTGCATATTTTAGTTTCTCATCTTGAGAAATCTTATTTGTTGATTAAAGTTTCTCTGTAAATGTTTTTATCTACTCAAGAATCAATAAATCCATTTTCTGTTTCTAGTTCTTTTGAAACAAGACTTTTAACCTAGTTGGAATCGCAATCGGTGGTTTTCAATTTCAAAATTATTTTCAAAACCCTCTGAAATTGATTAAGACCTTCAACCGTCTGCCGAGCAAGGTAACCTTGGATTCTGGGATTATTTGAAAGGTCAAATAAAGTCTTTTTGTTTCTAAAGAAGAGAGAAACTAAAAACAACATCATTTAGATCTGATATGTAATTTACTAGGGCTTGTTTGTATAAATAAGTGTGTGTGTGTGTGTGTGTGTGTGTGTGTGTGTGTGTGTGTGCAGGCATGTGTTAGATCACTTTCACAAACACTTGTCACACTACAACATAAAAAGTGTTGGCTATATGATCTTGAATTAACAAGAGTCGACATAAAGACTTAAACAAAGTGGAGAAGTTAGCAAACTGAGAAAGCAACATCAACATCAGATCTGTAGAAAAGTTAGAAGCAAACTAGTGGGTACATTTCTAAACTTGTTTAGGTTTTCTCTGTGTGCATGTGTGTTATATAGTTTGTAACTTGTATATTTTAGTGGATTTTTGGTTTACTCCATAAAAGGAGTCGTGGATGTTTCCTCAGTTGGGTGAGGTTTTACCACGTTAAAAATGCATTGTCCTTAATCTTTCTACATCTCTTCATCTCATTCTTGTTGGTGTGCTGATTTAAATCTTTTTGTTTTGTTTTTCAAAACTAGTTAAATAGTCCTGAACAGATCTCGTGCATGTTTTATTAAACACATCTTGTGATTAAACTGATTTGATTTAAAGAAAAAAGTTTCTTCAAAAAACAGTTCGGAGTTACTTCAATAGTTTAATCTTGTATTAAACGGCCTAAGTAACATCTTTTTCACATTCTTGGTGCTTTGAATTGATTTGTGCTTTTCTATCAATTAATCAATTAATTAATTAATTTTATAGAATTTTATACTTATCGTAGATACTCTACGGTTTGGGGGATTGGATCCCTACTTCATTTTCCAAAAGTGTTCTAAAACAAAAAATTCTAGTTGTTGCTTTAAGTAATTAAATTTGAAATTCCATAGCTCAATTTGCCTAGGTAATTAGAAGGTTATTAAAGTACAAAATCATCTTGTTTTCTTTTCTTTTACGAGTCGAATCCTAGATTGAAGATGCCATCCCTACCTTCATCGTTTAGGGACCTATTCCATGAGGATTCGATCTCGTCTTATCGGGTTTATTATTTAAGAGAACGTCTTGCACTTGAGCCGTAGGTATATACATAGCACACAGTTTTTGTTGCCCGTCAAGTTTTTTGCATCATTGTCAGGGACTAGTTAGATTGTAGGTTAGGTTAAATTCATCTTATTATCACTCTAATTCCTTAAAAAAGGTTAAAAAAATCATAATAAAAAAAATAAAAAAAAATCAGATATAAAAAAAAATCGAAAAACAAAAATAAAAATAAAAAATACTTTACATAAGTCCTTAAATGTTAAATACACAGCCCACTCCAAATTTCAAGCCAATAGTGGATCCCCCTTCTTCTAGCTATAACACTCCAAATTTCTAGGTACGACTTCCAACACCTCCTACACCGAGTAGTCACACCACGAGTTGAACATCTAGAAACTTCGGTGAGGATAATCATTCTTCGAGTGTGAGTACGATGTCAAACAATGCTAGTTTCAGAATTTGAGATGTCCTATCTCCCTATAAGATACTTCTTATATCCAGAGTGAACCGTCACTCTTTGATGCATTATATTCCCGTATAATGCAGGGACGTTTCACTTTAGGAATGGAATGATTTAAATTATTCCTAATTTTCATGGCATGGAGTTGGAGAAGGCGATCTCCACATGCGTGAGTTCGAGGAGGCATGAGAAACATTTAACGATCAAGCTTGCACCCACGACATCGTACGTCTCAAGCTTTTCCACTTCTCACTTAAGAATAAGGACAAGACTTATCTTTGGTCTTTAGCAATGAACTCTATCAGTACGTGGAGAGACATGAAAGCTAAATTTCTCTAAAAGTTCTTTTTCACCCATGGGACCAACTATGTTGGCCTCAAATTCAAAAATTTAAGAAAAATAATAATGAGCGTTTCGATAGGTGTGCGAAGAGGTTCAACGATTTGGTTAACAAGTGTCCACATCACGATTTTGAGAAGTGGAGACTCATCACCTACTCCCATTATGGGCTTACACTAAGCTCAAAGTAACTCATTAAAATAATGTGTTTGGGAGAGTTCTTCGGGTTAGATGCGAAGGATGCATAGGTCCACTTTAAGTATGTCATCAAGACTACTCAATCTTAGGACATCAGATCCGAACACCCAACCCATGCCTAGAATCATGTCAACAGCTCCTTTTATGTCTAGAATATACCAATTGGACAAGGAAGCCGAGTTAAATATTTAAATTAATATATTAGACAAGTGTCTAGAAGACATGGTTTGAGCTACGGGAGAGATACATACGGCCATTCTCGAGCTTTAAAGGAGGATATTTGCGTTATTTGTGAGGCGGGACGTTTAAGGAAGGAAATGTCCAATTATTATAGCCTATAAAATTATGCTTTAAGAGCAAGTTGAAGCGGTGGGAGCTTATAAAGGAAGCTTTAATGCCCCTCATGAGAACTTTTATAATTCGTCGTGGCGGAACTATCCCGATTTCAATTATGGGAAAATGAACACGTAGTTGAATCCAAATAAACACATTGCCCAATAACATACACTACTCCCACATTTACAACAAGCACCACAAATGCAAGCGCCTCCTCCCGTGCCTTATGTGATCCCACAACGGGAGAGTCTCACGGACACTCTTTCCCAATTTATGCAAACTCAGTCAGCAATCAATGCCTGAAATGCTCAAAATGTTGCCGACCTAAAGGCATCACCATCTAAGTTGGAATCCTCTTTGAGTGTCCAAGAGAAGGGTAAGTTTCCCGACCAAGGCCAACGACCTCTACAAGGTCAAAATTGTATAAGTTTTAATCCCGTTGAAAATCAAGAGCAATGTAAAGCGGTAACCACTCTACGTAGTGGAAGAGTTTTTAACTTATCACCTCCTCCAAAAGACGTACAAAAAGACAAGGAGGTTTCTCTTGGAACGTAAGAGGCCAAAGATGACACTTTGGAAGAGAGTGAGAAAGAAGACACGGTCAAGCCGGAAGTGGTAGTATAACCCTCGATAGTCACACCATACGCTCAATAATTGGTCCCTCCACCTAAAGGGGCCTCTCGTGTGTAACACCCCGCGCCCCTGAAAAGAGAATGTGGTGTGCTACTACAATAAAACTAAATTAAATCCATTAATCAACAAGTATAGAACATTTAACTGTCCATAATATAAATATAACAAAAGCACGATCCTTCTATTTTCACAAGAGCGATTACAATCAAGTTTCTCTCAAATACAAAATACCCAAGTCTCCAACTAAAATTACACCACTAGTTTATGCATAAAAAAAAATCTTCCAATCCAAGGTCTCTAAAATAATCTCCAAATAGTCCATACCGTCCCAATCCACGCTAACCTGTCACGTAAAAGAAAATACGGGGAAGTACACAACATGACAAGAATAGATGCTCAAAAATAATTAGCACGATGAATAAATCACAACAATACGAATCGCATATACAAACCAAATGCAATATTCAAGCATTATATCAATATTAATTTCTCAACAACACATCAATGAGTCATAAGGCCTCACCTCACCACGCATATGCATTCTTAAGTATATTCGGATTTTTAGACTATTGGCAGGTGCCCATTCTCTATGCCATATTAAAATCTCATGACACTATGCTCAAATCTCAATGTAACATATCACAATGAATCAAATTAGATTCCAATAACTATTTCAGATTTCAAATGAATCACAATTCAATATGAGTGCAATCGGCACAGAAATCAAAACAGAATACTCTCGAGAGAATTTAGGAGCATATTGTATAAGTCCCGTACCTCAAAATCATCACATGAATCGACACATAAAAATCAGCCTCTAAATTTGATCGCACCATCACGTTCCTCTCGCGAAAATAATCAAATCTAGTTCTAGCCCAAACTCGAGAAAACACCAAATATGCATTCTAATCAGAGGTTGGAATCTTAAATAAGTTTGGGGACATGGTTTGTAGATGAAAGGGAGTAATTTTACAGAGGTCTTCTGGATGAAAAGCTTGAGAAAAAGTGATTTGAAAAGTCCATCCACGAATTAGTTGATATATAAAGGATTGAGAGTTTGATTAAGAAAAAAGTTATAATCAGATAAAAACACTCGAAATATCATTACCGACGATCAAATTGTTAGAATTGATTGAAATTTTAGTATGTTGTAGATAACGGAGAGACAGGAGTACTGTGAAAAATTCAGCTCAATCGGACGGTCGAATTTCTAAAAATATTATTTTTACCCTCTTTAGCTCGGATCCTCCCTCGATTTTTGTACAAAAAGTTATGATTTCCAAATTTTAATCCCGTTTTAAATTCCACTTAAGACCTTATTTTTATATATAAAAATCAACATATTTAATTATTAAAAATAATAAATCCAAAATTTTATTTTTCTTGAATTTTTCAAAATTAGTTTAAAAATACTTATTTAAAAAAACGGGGTTATTACATCGTGGCGATACTTTGGAGGTGCTTAAGCAAGTTAAGCTAAACTTACCTTTTCTTGAGGATATAAAGCAAATTCCAGTGTACTCTAAGTTCTTAAAGGACTTGATCACGGTGAAATGAAAATTAAAGGTAAAGAAGAAGGTTCTTCTAGCACAAAATATTAGTTTGGTACTTTTGACCCACCTCCTACCAAAATATATATATCCATGAGCCCCCACCATTTCGTGCGTTAGTGGAGATAGTAAAAACGAGAGAGCTTTATTAGATTTAGGGGTGAGTGTCAACATTTTAACCTATTCCATCTATAGGAAGCTCGATTTATTAGATCTTAAGCCCACAAAAATCACTCTTCGACTTGCAAATCATTTTGTGAACGTACCTCATGGGGTAGTTGAGGATATGATTGTCTAAGTTCACACTTTCTAATTCTTGGTAGATTTTGTCATTTGGGACATAGGGCCCTCTCCCCTATCAAGCCATCATGTTTCCATCATTCTTTGCCTCTCTTTACTAGATTTGGTTATTGCATTGATCAATACGCGTAATGGAAAAATGTAACTAACATTTGGGAATATGATACTTGAAACGAATATCTTCAACATCACTAAACAAGTAGGATATAAGGACAATTTACACAACACGTATCTTATTAAGGAGGTAGTACAGGAGAATTTTAAGGAAAATAATTTTAAGGATCCACTTGAGCCATATTTAGTGAAGGCTAGTGAGAGCGAGAGAGAATATTTAGATTTCGATCATGAGGTGAGTAGGATGAGAGAGTTACTAGTTAAGGGAGAGATTGAACACGAAATGAGATATGTGAGTTGGGTCTCTCGATTCGAGGAATTACCACTAAGGGAATCCTATAAGGTTCCCTCCGATATTAAATTTCCGAAACTCGAATTGAAGACGCTACCTTCCAACATCAAATATGCTTATTTGGGGAGGATGAGACATATCCTGTTGTTGTCTCTAAAACACTTTATACTCTTGACTCACTTGAGTCTACATTGTATAAGTACTCATCTAGTTTGGAAATAGTGACAAAATTGAGTCCATTCCCTAGAATCCAAAAATCCTCTGACTCTACTCTTCATTCCTCTTGATTGATTATTCAAAGGCATATTCACAATAATCCACACACATTAGGATTACATTCATTCCATGTATATTGCATAAAATGATTGTGTGAGAGTTGTCTGTGTTTAATCCCATTTAAAATTGATTTTAATAATTTTTGGGAATTTTTAATAATTTTGAAATGATTTTTTGGAAATTAAAATTTGGATTAAAAAGCTTTTGGGGTCATTCTGTAATTCCTAGTTTTATGTTTTCATACCTGAAAGTTAATTTGGGTAGGATCCAAAAGCGGTTGAGAATTGAGGGTGTCTGTGTATTTATTTTCAAAACACGCGTGTGAAATTAAATCGTAGCCCTACACCTGTCACAGCTATATCGGCTTGATTTGTGTTTCCTTGAAGACACATAACCATTGTCCATTATCAGCCCTTGGATCGTTGTTATTAACGCTCTGCATGAGTTAGAGGCCAATCCATGTGAAACATCTCTAGGCCAATCAGAAGTTGTTTAATGCACCGCTGTTCTTAAACCGTTGGATCAAAGTCTTTCGCCCTTGACTTAATCTCAACCCTTGATTTTGAACCGACCTTCTCGATCCTTCCTCGCTCCCTATAAAAGGAGGCTTACCCTCAGCCTTATAAGACTTTTGGCATTTCGTCTAAGTAGAGAGAGAAGAGATAAGAGAGATAAGAGAGAGAAATCAGAGAGAGAGAGAGAGAGAGAGAGAAACCCTAAATGTCATAACCCAGTTTCAAACCCTAACTCATTTTTCTTAAACCATTTACACCAAACACCAACCCTGAGTGTTTGAGAGTTGGTTTGAAAGCCTGTTCATGGTTTATCCTCTTGAGTTTAAATTCTTGTGTCCAACTTAAACATTTAGGTTAGATCTATATTTCTTTTTCATAGAAATTATAGATCTGGTCATTTTATGTTATATTACACTTAGATCTGCATATTTAGTTTCTCATCTTGAGAAATATGTTTGTTGATTATTTTCTTTAAATGTTTTCAACTCTAGAATTAACAAAATTAGTTTCTGTTTCTAGTGTTTTGAAACAAGACTTTTAACCTAGTTGGAATTGCAATCGGTGGTTTTTAATTTCAAAAATATTTTCAAAACCCTCTAAAATTGATTAAGACCTTGAACCGTCTTTCGAGCAAGGTAACCTTGGATTTCGGGATTATTTAAAAGATCAAATAATGTTCTTTTGTTTCCTAAGAAGAAAGAAACTGAAAATCACAGCATATAGATCTGATCTGTAATTTGGTAGGACTGTTTGTATAAAATAAGCATGTGTGTGTGCATGCATGTGTTAGAGAACCATCTTAAACGCTTGACACACTACAACACATAAGTGTTGGTTATAAGATCTTGAATCATCAAGAGTCAACGTAAAGACTGGAACAAAGAGAAGTTAGCAAACTAGGAAAGCCACATCAACATCAGAACTGCAGAGATGCTAGAATGAAACCAGTGGGTACATTTATAAACTTGTATAGGTCTGATTTGTGTGCATGTGTGTTATATAGTTTGAAACTTGAATACTTTATTTTAGTGGATTTTTTTGGTTTATGACTTAGAAGTCACCGTGGATGTTTCCTCAGTTGGTTGAGGTTTTACCACATTAAAAACTCCTTGTCCTTAATCTCTCTACATCTCCTCATCTCATTCTTGTAGTTGTGCTGAGTTTAATTGTTTTAAACTATTTTACCAAACCTGTTAACAAATCTTGAATTGATCTCGTACATGTTTTATTAAACACATCTTGTGATTAAACTGATTTGATTTAAAGAAAAGAGTTTCCTCAAAAAATATTTCGGAGTTACTTCAATAGTTTAATCTTGTATTAAACGACCTAACTAACATCTTTTTTCAGTCTCCTCTAGCCTAAAGCGAACCGGTTTGTTTTTCTGAAGCAAAAATCCCAATTTTCCCACTTTTTTCCCTTTTCTATGCCAACCTTTCCCCTTCCCTCCATAAAAAAACTCTTCCCCTTCCCTCCAATCATGAAATTACACCCAAAAATACCCCCTCCACCTCCAAAACTTTTCATTTTCAAATCCCATCCATTCCCCCCCAAACCAACCTTTTATTTTCCCACATTTTCCCAACATATCCTGCCTATAAATACCTCCTCCCAGCCATTCATCCTCACACCTCGAAATTCACTCCTCTCCTAGAATTCTACCTACTTCTTCCTAAGTTCCATCATATTATTCCATGGCTCCCAAACAATACTTGAACAAATATAAGTCCACCGAAGTGCTCAAATGCGATGATCGAGAAACTTTTCGTTCTCCACAAAAACGGAATTGGTGTAACGCCTATTTTGGCGCACGTCGCACTTTATTCATCAAAATGCGAATTTTTTGGGAAGATATCTGTGAAAATGTCGTGACACTCTTCTCAAAGTTTCGGTGGAAAAATTGGTACACCAATAAAGAAGGACCCGTATATGAACACATACTCCGCGGGTGCCATGAACACCTCGTGCGCTCCCAACGTAGTACGTAGCAACTGGCCGCATAGATGCGGAACTCCTGCTTTGAGGATATAACATGAATTTCACAACATGCAAACTTAGGCTTGAAAACGTGTCACAGGGAGGCACCCCATTGTAACAATCCACATAATTTTGGGCTATTTTAATTAATTTCTGGAAAATGGAGGAAAATAAAGTTTTTGATAAAATTATTTTTATTGCTCAAATATGTTGGTTATTATTTTTAAAGGCGAGAATTTCAAACGGTTTCGAAAACGGAGTTAAAACGGATTTTAAAATGATTTTTAAATGTTTTTAACTCTTGGAGTTATTTTGACTTCCAACTCTTCATTTATTTGCCTTATTAAAAGGAGTCTTTTGGATTCCAACTCTTCATTTCTTTGCATTATAAAAGGAAGTCGTGGGCAAGCCTTTTAACCTACTTTTGGCACAAATTTTGGCAGCAAATATATTTTATATTCCTCTTCTTTTTATATACACATTGGCCCTTTAGATTTGTGAGTTCCAACCTTAGATTAGAGGTGTTCTTGGGGCTATTTTGTTGGAGGTTCTTGGAGGAGATTTTGTAGATCTTTTGTGTTGATCTTGAGGATGTGATCATTGGTTTCTTATCATGGTTTGATGTATGGGATTTTATACAATATGCTCCTTAAATCTCATGAGTGTCATTCTCTTTGAATTCTTGTTTAATTGAACTCATATTTGAATTGATAAATTCATTGAAATCTGAAAAATAATTGTTGAAATTATTTTGATTCATGTGGTATCATTATATTGTTGATGAGCACGTTGTCATGAGGTTTTAATATGACACGGATGTTGGGCACCCGCCAAAATACCTATTCCCGAGCTATGGCTTGATAAAGCATATGCTGATGGGGTGAGGCCTAGTGACCCATTGATGTGTTGTTGAGAAATTATATTGATAAATTCTTTGAGATTCACATTTTTATTTGAATATTCGTACTCGTGTTGTTACACCTTATTTCTATTTATTTGTTGAGCATCTTTCCTGTCATATTGTGTACTTCCCCATATTTTCTTTAGTTAGCAGGTTAGCGTGGATTGCGACGCTATGGACAATTTGGGATGATTTTTAGCTTGGATTATTTTGGGAAGAATATTTTTAGAATATTTGTATTCTTTTATTATATTGTATGGAGCATTGGTGATTTATATTATTTCGAGAGACTTTGTTGTATTGAATTTGAAGAATTGAGATTAGTCGTTTCGTTTATATTGTGGAATTTTTTTTAGATGCTCTATACCTTGTCACTTATGGATTTGAATTTATTTTATCGCATTAGCACTCCGTTCACTCTCCCCGGGTGGGCGGGGTGTTACAAATGGTATCAGAGCTTAGGTATACGGCAACCCTCGGGTCTTGGATTTTGGGTTCATTGCGCGGTTAGCAATTTTGGAGAAAGAAAATTTTAGGTGATATTCGTGATAGGTTTCGAGATTAGATGTGAGGAATTTATTTTTGGGAGACGTGATTTATTTTTGGAGATTGTTAGCCTGATTTTTGAGAGTTAGGCATTCGGCGAATTTCGAGGGCGAAATTCCATTGTTAGTGGGGAAGTGTAACAACCCGCGTAATTTTGGGCTATTTTAATTAATTTCTTGAAAATGTAGGAAAATAAAGTTTTTGATAAAATTATTTTTATTGCTCAAATATGTTGGTTATTATTTTTAAAGGCATGAATTTCAAACGGTTTCGAAAACGGAGTTAAAACGGATTTTAAAATTATTTTTAAATGTTTTTAACTCTTGGAGTTGTTTTGACTTCCAACTCTTCATTTATTTGTCTTATTAAAAGGAGTCTTTTGGATTCCAACTCTTCATTTCTTTATATTATAAAAGAAAGTCATGGGAAAGCCTTTTAACCTACTTTTGGCACAAATTTTGGCAGCAAATATATTTTATATTCCTCTTCTTTTTATATACACATTCGCCCTTGAGATTTGTGAGTTCCAACCTTAGATTAGAGGTGTTCTTGGGGCTATTTTGTTGGAGGTTCTTGGAGGAGATTTTGTATATCTTTTGTGTTGATCTTGAGGATGTGATCATTGGTTTCTTATCATGGTTTGATGTATGGGATTTTACACAATATGCTCCTTAAATCTCGCGAGTGTCATTCTCTTTGAATTCTTGTTTAATTGAACTCATATTTGAATTGATAAATTCCTTAAAATCTGGAAAATAATTGTTGAAATTATTTTGATTCATGTGGTATCATTATATTGTTGATGAGCACGTTTTCATGAGATTTTAATATTGCACGGATGTTGGGCACCCGCCAAAATACCTATTCCCGAGCTATGGCTTGATAAAGCATATGCTGATGGGGTGAGGCCTAGTGACCCATTGATGTGTTGTTGAGAAATTATATTGATAAATGCTTTGAGATTCACATTTTGATTTGAATATTCATACTCGTGTAATTACGCCATATTGTTAATTTATTTGTTGAGCATCTTTCCTGTCGTATTGTGTACTTCCCCATATTTTCTTTAGTTGGCAGGTTAGCGTGGATTGCGACGCTATGGACAATTTGGGATGATGTTTAGTGTGGATTATTTTGGGAAGAATATTTTTGGAAGATTTGTATTCTTTTATTATATTGTATGGAGCATTGGTGATTTATATTATTTCGAGAGACTTTGTTGTATTGAATTTGAAGAATTGAGATTAGTCGTTTCGTTTATATTGTGGGATTTTTTTTAGATGCTCTATACCTTGTCACTTATGGATTTAAATTTATTTTATCGCATTAGCGCTCCATTCGCTCTCCCCGGGCGGGAGGGGTGGTACAAATGGTATCAGAGCTTAGGTATACTGCAACCCTCGGGTCTTGGATTTTGGGTTCATTGCGTGGTTAGCAATTTTTGGAGATAGAAAATTTTAGGTGATATTCGTGATAGGTTTCGAGATTAGATGTGTGGAATTTATTTTTGGGAGACGTGATTTATTTTTGGAGATTGTTAGCCTGATTTTTTAGAGTTAGGCATTCGGCGAATTTCGAGGGTGAAATTCCATTGTTAGTGGGGAAGTGTAACAACCCGCGTAATTTTGGGTTATTTTAATTAATTTCTGGAAAATGGAGGAAAATAAAGTTTTTGATAAAATTATTTTTATTGCTCAAATATGTTGGTTATTATTTTTAAAGGCGAGAATTTCACACGGTTTCGAAAACGGAGTTAAAACGGATTTTAAAATGATTTTTAAATGTTTTTAACTCTTGGAGTTGTTTTGACTTCCAACTCTTCATTTATTTACCTTATTTAAAGGAGTCTTTTGGATTCCAACTCTTCATTTCTTTGCATTATAAAAGGAAGTCGTGGGCAAGACTTTTAACCTACTTTTGGTACAAATTTTGGCAGCAAATATTTTTTATATTCCTTTCTTTTTATATACACATTGACCCTTGAGATTTGTGAGTTCCAACCTTAGATTAGAGGTGTTCTTGGGGCTATTTTGTTGGAGGTTCTTGGAGGAGCTTTTGTAGATCTTTTGTGTTGATCTTGAGTATGTGATCATTGATTTCTTATCATGGTTTGATGTATGAGATTTTACACAATATGCTCCTTAAATCACGCGAGTGTCATTCTCTTTGAATTCTTGTCTAATTGAACTCATATTTGAATTGATAAATTCATTGAAAACTGGAAAATAATTGTTAAAATTATTTTGATTCATGTGGTATCATTATATTGTTGATGAGCACGTTGTCATGAGATTTTAATATGGCACGGATGTTGGGCACCCGCCAAAATACCTATTCCCGAGTTATGGATTGATAAAGCATATGCTGATGGGGTGTGGCCTAGTGACCCATTGATGTGTTGTTGAGAAATTATATTGATAAATGCTTTGAGATTCACATTTTGATTTGAATATTCGTACTCGTGTTGTTACGACTTATTGCTAATTTATTTGTTGAGCATCTTTCCTGTCGTATTGTGTACTTCCCATATTTTCTTTAGTTGGCAGGTTAGCGTGGATTGCGATGCTATGGTCAATTTGGGATGATTTTTAGCGTTGATTATTTTGGAAAGAATATTTTTGGAAGATTTGTATTCTTTTATTATATTGTATGGAGCATTGGTGATTTATATTATTTCGAGAGACTTTGTTGTATTGAATTTGAAGAATTGAGATTAGTCGTTTCGTTTATATTGTGGGATTTTTTTTAGATGCTCTATACCTTGTCACTTGTCACTTGTGGATTTGAATTTATTTTATCGCATTAGCACTCCATTCTCTCTCCCCGGGCGGGCCGGGTATTACACCCATCTGCACTGAAACGACACCACAGGTTGCACGAACACCTCGTGCCCACTAATTGTAAGACGTAGTAACCGTCCATGCAAGGCTCCAGGTTTGAGGATAGGACACAAATTCAAAAATAGACACACTTAGGCTTAAAAGCATGCCGCGTGGGGGCGACACCCCTAGTGGCACCCAAACAGTACTGCGGGTGTCATGAATACCTCGTGCGCATCCAATGCTACACGTAGAAATATACAACAAAGACCCGGGACTCCAGATTTGAGGATAGGATACGAATTCGAAAACAGGGGTGCTTAACTTGAAAACGTGCCGTGGGGGGAGGGGGGAGGACACCCCCAGCGGCACCCAAATGGCATCGCGGGTGCCACAAACACCTCATGCACATCTAATGTAAAACATAACAATCAGTTGCATAGCCATGGGACTCCCGATTTGAGAATAGACACGAATTCAAAAACAGGCACGCTTATGCTTCAAAACGTGTCGCTGAGGTGGGGTCGGGTTGGGGGGCAGCGGACACCACCAGCGGAACCTAAACGACAATGTGGGAGGAACGAACACCTCATGCACGTCCATCGTAACACATAGCAACTGGTTATGCACATGCGGGTATCCGGGCACCACCAGCGGCACCAAAATGGCACCGTAGGTGGCACGAACACCCCGTGCACATCCAATGTGACACTTAGCAATCGGTCGCGTAGCTGCGGGACTCCCTATTTGAGGATAGGACACGAATTTGAAAACGAACACACTTCGGATTGAAAACATGCCACGGGGGGGGGGGGGGGGGCACCCCCAACAGCACCCAAATGACACTGTGGGGGGGTACGAACAGCTCGCAGGAATCCAACGTAACACGTAGCAACCAGTCGCACAGCCGCAAGACTCCCAGTTTGAGGATATAACACGTATTTGCAAAGAGGCACACTTAGGCTTGAAAATGTGCCGCAGGGGGAGAGCACCCCGAGAGGCACATAAACGGAATTGCAGGTGGCACGAACACCTCGTGTGCACCAAACGTCACATATAGCAATCGATCGCGTATCCGCAGGACTTCTAGTTTGAGGATAGGACACAAATTCGAAAATATGCACACTTAAGCTTGAAAATATACCGTGGGGGTGGGGGGTACCCCCAACGTCTCCCAAACGGCACTGTGAGTTGCACGAACACCTCGTATGCATCCAACGTAATACGTAGCAACTGGTCATGCACCCATAGGACTCCCCATTTGAAGATAAAACATGAATTCGAAAATAGGCACACATAGGCCCAGCGGCATCAAAACGTCATCAGAGGTGGAACGAACACCTCATGCGTGCCCAACGTAATATCTAGAAATTGGGCGTGCAACTACTGGACTCCCTATTTGAGGATACGACACGAATTTTAAAACATGCATACTTAGGTTTGAAAAGCTATCGTGAGAGGGCACCCCAGCCTCACCCAAATGGCATTGCAGGTGGGACGAACACCTCATGTGTGCCAAACGTAATAGGTAGCAACCAGTCTCGCATGCGCGGGACTCCCAATTTTATAATAGGACTTAAATTCAAAAATAGGAAAGCTTAGGCTTGAAAATGTGTCGCGGGGTGCGAACACCCCCAGCGGCACCCAAAGGGAACTAATGGTGGCATGAACACCTTGTGCACCACTAACGCAATACGTAGCAACCGACCGTGCATCATGCTAGACTCTCAATTTGAGGATAGGACACGAATTCAAAAACAAGCACACTTAGTTTTGAAAACGTGCCACATGGGGCCGGGCACCGCCATCGGGACCCCAAAAGGCACTGTGGGTGGCACAAAAAACTCGTGTGCGCGTCCAACATAACACGTATAAATCGTTCGCACATCCATGGGACTCTCAGTTTGAGGATAGGACACGAATTCGAAAATAGGCACAACCCTCAGTGGCACACAAATGGCACCGTGGGTGGCACGATCACCTCGTGCGCTCCTAACATAATACGTAGCAACTGTTCGCACAGCCGTGGGAATCCCACTTTGAGGATAGGACACGAATTCGAAAATAGTCACACTTAGGCTTGAAAATGTGCTGTAGGGGGCACCACTAGCGTCACCTCAACGGCAGCGCTGGTCGTACTAACACTTCATGCGCTCCAAAGGTAACACTTAGTAACCGTCCGTGTAGCCGCAAGACTCTAGGACACAAATTTGAAAAAAGCACACTAAGGCTTAAAAATGTGTTGCGGAGGCCAAGCACCCCCAGCGGCACCCAAACGACATTATTGGTCCCACGAACACGTCGTGTATGTCCAACATGACACGTAGCAACCGACCGTGCGCCCGCAAGACTCTCAGTTTGAAAATAGTACATGAATTTTAAAATAGGCCCACTTAGGCTTGAAAACATACCGTGGGGGGAGGGAACCACTAACGGCACCCAAAAAACACCGCGGGTGGCATGAAATCCTTGAGCGCATCCAACATAACACGTAGTAACTGACCGCGCTGCCATGGGACTCCTGGTTTGAGGATATGACACGAATTCGAAAATAGGCACGCTTAGGCATAAAAGTGTCTTGCGAGGGACGGGCACCCCCAACGACACCCAAACGGCACCGTGGGTGGCACGAACACGTCGTTCACTCCTAATGTAACACATATCAATCGATCGTACAGCCGCAGGACTTTCGACTTGAGGATAGGACACAAATTCAAAAACAAGCACACTTAAGATTTTAAACATGCCTCACGGGGGCGAGCACCCCCATTAGCACCCAAACGGAATCATGGGTTACACAAACACCTCATGCGCGTCAAATGTAATACGTAGCAATTGGCCACGTAGCCTTAGAGATTTGGGTTTAAGGATAGGACACGGATTCAACAACAGGCAAACTTAGGCTTGAAAACGTATTGCAGGGGGGCAGACACACCCAGCGACACTCAAACATCATCATAGGTTGCACGAACACCTCATGTCGGCCCAACATAACACGTAGAAACCATTCGCGTAACCACAGGACTCTCTATTTGAGGATAGCACACAAATTTGAAAATAGAAACACTTGGGCTTGAAGACGTGTCGGGGGCGGGCACCACCAGCGGCACCCAAACGACACAACTGGTGGAAAGAACACGATGTGCATGCCCAATGTAACATGTAGAAATCGGTCGCTCAGTCACGAGACTCTCGATTTGAGGATAGGACACGAATTAAAAAAAAGTACACTTAGGCTAGAAAAAGTGACATGGGGGCGGGCACCCCCAGCGACATTTAAACGGTACCATAGGTGTAATGAACACCTCGTGCGCACCCAAGGTAACATGTAGGAACCTTCCGCAGCCACGGGACTTTCGGTTTGAGGATAGGACACAAATTTGAAAACAGTCACACTTAGACCTAAAAACGTGTTGCGGGTGGCTAGTACCCCCAAAGGAACCCAAACGTCACTGCGGGTGGCACGACCGCCTCGTTTGCATCCAACATAACATGTAGAAACTAACCATGTATTCTTGAGACTCTGAGTTTGAGGATAGGACACGAATTTGAAAACAGGAACACTTAGGCTTCAAAACGTTCTGCGAGATCAGGAACCCCCAGTGCACCCAAGCGACATCGCGGGTGGCATGAACTCCCTGAGCCCATCTAACGTAATGGTATTCCCAGTTTGAGAAGAGGACACAAATTCGAAAATTGGCACACTTATACTGGAAAGCATGCCGCGGGGGCGGTCACCCCCAGCGGCACCCAAACGGCACCGCGGGTGGCACAAACACCTCGCGCATTTTCAACATACATGTAGCAACCGTTCATGTAGCTGCAGAACTTCCAGTTTGAGGATAGGACACGAATTTGAAAATAGGCACACTTAGTCTTTAAAACATGCCTCGATGTGTCGAGCACCCCCAATGGCACCCAACGTAACCGTGGGAGACACAAACACCACATTTATGCCCAACGTAACACGTAGAAAATGATCGCACAACACCGAGAATATGTGTTTCAGGATAGGACACGAATTCGACAATAGGCAAACGTAGGCTTGATAACGTGTCGCGTGGGAGCTGACATACCCAGCAGCATTGAAATGGAACCATAGGTTGCAAGAACACCTCGTGCTAGCCCAACGTAATGCATAGTAATCAATCGGACGGCCGCAGGACTCTCGATTTGAGGATATGACAAAAATTCAAAAATAGGCACACTTGGGCTTGAAGATGTGATGGGGGCGGTCACCCCAAGCGGCACCCAAATTGAACAACTAGTGGCACAAAGGCCTCGTGTGCGCCCAACGTATCACGTAGAAACCGATTGCTCAGTCGTGGAACTCTTGGTTTGAGGATAGGACACGAATTCAAAAATTGGCACACTTCGGCTAGAAAACATACCGTGGGTGGCGGACACTTAAACGGAACCTTAGGTGGCACAAACAACTCGTGCTTGCCCAAGGTAACACATAGCAATCGACTACACAACCTTGAAACTCTCAGTTTGAGGATAGGCGATGAATTCAAAAATAGGCACCCTTAATCTTGAGAACATGCTGCGGGGGGCGGGCACTCCCAGAAGCACCCAAACGGCAGCGCAGGTGGCACAAAAACCTCGTGCACATCCAACGTGACATGTAGCAATCGGTTGCGCAGTCGCGGGACTCCCAGTTTGAAGATAGGACACAAATTTGAAAATAGGTTCACTTAGGCTTAAAAAATGTGCTGCGGGGGGTGGGCACCCCCACCGGCACTCAAACGACACCGTGGGTGGAACGAACACCTCATGCACATATAATGTAACACGTAGCAACCGACCAAGTAGCCACGGGAGTCCCCATTTAAGGGTAGGACACGAATTAGAGAATAGGCACACTTGAAAACATCCCGCGGGAGGTGGACACCCCCAGCGGCACCAAAACGGCACTGCCGGTGGAATAAACACCTTGTGCGCGCCCAATGAAATAGTTTGCCCCTGACTGCGCAGCCGTAGGAATTTAGATTTGAGGATAGGACATGAATTCCAAAACAAGCACACTTAGGCTAGAAAACGTATCCAGGGGGCACTCCCAGCGGCACCCAAAGGGCACTTCAAGTGGCACAAACACGTCATGCGCATCCAATATAATATGTAGAAATCGGTCGAGCAGTCGAGGTACTCGGAGTTTGAGGATAGGGCATGAATTTGAAAACAGGCACACTTAGTCTTGAAAAAGTACCGTTGGGGGCAGACACACCCAACGACATCCAAACAGCACCACGGGTGGCACGAACACCACATGTTCATCCAACGTAATATGTTGCAGCCATCCTCGCAACCACGAGACTCCCGTTCTTAGGACACAACACGAATTCGAAAACATGCACACTTTGGCTTGAAAAGGTGTCGCATAGGGCCCCCCCAGCAATGCCTCAATGACACCTAAGTGGCACAAAAACTTCACGCTGACCCAATGTGACCCGTAGTACCCAGTCGCATAGCCGCGGGACTCCCGACTTAAGAATAGGACACGAATTTGAAAACAGACATACTGAGGATTAAAATATATCGTAGGGGACGAGCACCCCCAATAACACCCAAACGGCACTTCGGGTGGCACAAATACCTTGTTCGCGTCCAACGTAAGCCGTAGCAACTGGCTACACAGCCGCGGGAATCCCGGTTTGAGGATAGGACACGACTTCAAAAACAGGCACACTTAGGCTTGAAAATGTGCCACGGAGGAGGGCACCCCCAGAGGCACCCAAACGACAACATATGTGGAACGAACACCTCGTGCGTGCCCAATGTATCATGTAGCGATCAGCCGTGGGACTCCCAGTTTGAGGATAGGACATGAATTTGAAAATAGACGCAGTTATGCTTAATAAGGTGCTGGGGCGCATCGCAGTGGCACCGAAACGACATCACGGGTAACACCAACACCTCGTGGGTGCCCCACATAACATTTAGCAACCGATCGCAGAGCCGCCAGACTCCCTATTTTAGAATAGGACACGAATTTGAAAACAAACACATTTAGGCTTGAAAAGGTGTCGGCGGGGGCGGGCACCCCGAGCAAGAGAAAAATGTCACTGAGGGTGAATCGAATACCTCGTTCACTCCCAACGTAACACGTAGAAACCTACTGCGCACTCCATTGGACTCCCTATTTGAGAACAGGGGACACGAATTTGAAAACAAGCACACTTAGGCATGAAAACGTGTCATGTGGCTGCAGGAGCCTACATCGACTCAGAAATAGCATCGCAGGTGGAATAAACACCTCATGCACATCCAACGTAAGACATAGCAATCATCGACATAGTTACAGGACTCCCGATTTGAGGATAGGACACGAATTCAAAAACAGGAAAACTTAGGCTTGAAAATGTGTCGAGGGGGGGGGGGGGGGGTCACCACCAGGGGCATCCAAATGGCATTGTGGGTGCCCTGAAGACTGCATGCGTGTCCAACGTAATACGTAAGAACCGACCACGCAACCACAAGACTCCTTATTTGAGGATAGGAAACGAAATTGACAATAGGCAAACTTTGGCTTGAAAACATGTCGCGGGACAGGGGTGGGCACCACCAACGGCACCGTGGGTTACACGAACACCTCGTGTACTCCTAATGTAACAGGTAGCAACTTGGCACGCGGACACGGGACTCCCATTTTGAGGATATGATACAAATTAAAAAAATAAGAACTCTTAGGCTTGAAAACGTGCTACGAAGGGTGGGTACTAGGCCTTTAAACGGATTGAATTCGAACCGGATCAAGTAAATCCAAATCTATATCCGTTTATGTTAAACGAATTCGAATCTGATCCATTTATTAATCGGATCAGATCAAGAAAATCCAAATCCATATCCGTTTATGTTAAACGGATTCGGATCCGATCCATTTATCCGATTATTCGTTTATGTTAAACTTGATTGGCAATATTTTTATTTTCAACTCTTCATAAATTTATTTTGCAAATGTTTTACAAAAAATAGATAATGAAATAAATAACTATTATAATAAATATTTAAAAAATATATATTTAAAATATTATTAAATACAATATAAATTAATTAAATATATATATATATATATATATATATATATATATATATATATATATATATATATATATATATTAAAAATATTAATCGGATCGAATTATTAACGGATCGGAGTATATGAATCCAAATCCGCTCAATTTAATCAATGGGTAATCAGGTAATTGGATAATCATATTTTAGGCATGATCCATATCCGTTTAAATGGATCGGATTCGGATTCGAATTCCGATAAAATTCGATCCCTTGACATGCCTAGTGGGCGCTCCCAACGGCATCCAAAAAACAGCGTCGGTGGCACAAACACCTTGTGCATGCCCATCGTAACACATAAGATCGGCCGCACAGTCACGGGACACCCGAGTTGAGGATAGGACATGAATTTGAAAATAGACAAACTTCAGCTTGAAAATGTGTCGTGGTGGGGCGTGCATCCCAAACGGTACCCAAACAGCACTACGGGTGGAACGAATACCTTGTTCGTTTCCAATGTTACACGTAGCAACTGGCCACGAAGCCACGGGACTCCTGGATTGAGGATAGGACACGAATTTAAAATTAGGCACGCTTAGGCTTGAAAACATACTGCGAGGGGCGGGCACCCCTAGTTGCACCCAAACAGTACCATGGGTCGCACTAACACCTCTTGCGCGTACAATGTAACACGTAGCAACCGATCGCGTAGCTGTGGGACTTCCAGTTTGAGTATAGGACACGACTCAAAAAAAGGCACACTTCGACTTAAAAATGTGGCTCAGCCTGGGTGGTTCAAACACGTCATTTGCACCCAACGTAACACGTAGTGATCGGCTACGGGACTCTCGGTTTGAGGATAGAACACAAATTCTAAAAAAGGTTCACTTAGGCTTGGAAATGTGTCGGGGGCACCCTCAGTGTCACCCAAATGGCACCTCGAGTGGCATGAACACCTCGCGTGTGCCCAACATAACACGTAGCAACCAGCCGCGGGACTCTCGATTTGAGGATACGACACGAATTAAAAAACATGCACACTTCAGCTTGAAAATGTACTGCCGTGGGGGGGGGGGGGGCAATAACACCCAAACGGCACCGCGGGTGGCACGAACACCCCATGCGCACTCAACGTAACACGTAGCAACCGATCACGAATCCCGTTAGACTCCTAGTTTGAGAATAGGACACGAATTCGAAAACAGACACACTAAGTCTTGAAAAGTTATCACCTGGGGGGGGGGGAGACCTCCAGTGGAACCAAAATGTTATTTCGGGTGGCACGAACACCTCGTTCATTTCTATCGTAACACGTAGCAACCGACTGCGTAGCCGCGGGACTCCCGTTTGAGGACATGACACGAATTTGAAAAGAGGCACACTTAGGCTTGAAAACTTGCCACATGGGAGCGAGCGCCTACAACGACACCCAAACGGCATCGCGGGTGAAACAAACACCTCGTGCGCATTCAACGTAACGCATATCAATCGTCGGCACGGCCGCGGTACTCCTGGTTTGAGCATAGGACATGAATTCAAAAACAAGCAAACTTAGGCTTGAAAACGTGTCGCGGGGGGGGGGGGGGGGGGCACCACCAGGGGAATCCAAACGGCATTACGGGTGGACCGAACACCACATGCATGTCCAACGTAATATCTAGGAATCGACCACACAGACGTGGGACTCCTTTTTTGAAGGTAGGACACAAATTCGACAATAGGCAAACTTTGGCTTGAAAACGTGTTGCGGGACGGGGGCGGGCACCCCCAGTGGTACCCAAATGGCACCGTGGGTTACAATAACACCTCGTGTATGCCCAACGTAATACGTATCAACCTGTCACATAGCCGCAGGACTCCCAATTTGAGGATAGCATACAAATTCGAAAATAGGCACATATAGGCTTGAAAACGTGCCGCGGGGGTGGACACTCCCACCGGTATCCAAAGAACACTGCGGGTGGCATAAACACCTCATTCGTGCCCATTGTAACACAAAAAATCAACTGCATAGCGACGGGAATCCCGGTTTGAGGGTACGACACGAATTCAAAAACAATAAACTTGGGCTTGAAAACGTGTCGCGGGGTGGCATGCACCCCAAGGGTCACCCAAATGGCACCACGGGTGGCACGAATACCTTTTTCAGGTTCAATATTAAACGTAGTAAATGACTACGAATTCGTGGGACTCCTGGTTTGAGGATAGGATACGAATATGAAAACAGGCACACTTAGACTTGAAAATGTGCTGAGGGGGCGGGCACCCCTAGTGGCAACCAAACGACACCATGGGTGGCACGAACACCTCGTGTGCTTACAATGTAACACGTAACAACCAGTCGCTTGGCTGCGGGACTTCCAGTTTGAGGATGGATACGACTTTAAACACAGGCACACTTAGGCTTGAAAATGTGCCCCGGGGGGGGGGGGGGGAGGGGACCCTCAGCGGCTCCCAAATAACACCGAGGGTGATACGAACACCTCGTGTGCTCCCAACATAATGCGCATCGATCGGTCACAGGACTTCAGGTTTAAAGATATAACACAAATTTGAAAAAAGGCGCACTTAGACTTGAAATGTGCATAGGGGCACCCCCAGCGGCACCCAAATGGCACCTGGGGTGCCCAACATAACACGTAGCAACCGTCCGCGGAGCCGCGGGACTCCCGGTTTGAGGATAGAATACGAATTCGAAAACATGCACACTTAGTCTTGAAAACGTGTCGCCGGGGGGCACCGCTGGTGGCACGAACACCTCGTGCACATCCAACGTAACACGTAGTAACTGACCGCACACCCCATTGGGCTTCTGGTTTTGGGTTAGGACACGATTTCCAAAATAGACACACTTAGGCTTGAAAAGGTGCCATAGGGGGATACGCACCCCCAGCTGGACCCAAATGGCACTACGAGTGGCCCGAGCACCTCGTGCATGCCCAACGTAACACGTAAAAACCGATCGCTCAGCCGTGAGACTCCCATTTGAGGATAGGACATGAATTCGAAAACAGGCACGCCTAGGCTTGAAAACGTGTCGCAGGGGACGGGCACTCCCAATGGCTCTCAAAAGGCATCGCGGGTGGTAGGAACACCTCGTGGGTATCCAATGTAACACGTAACAATGGACCGCACAGTCGCGGGACTCCATGTTTGAGGATAGGACACAACTTCGAAAATGGGTACACTTAGGCTTAATAATATTCTGTGGGGGGTGGGAACCCCCAGAGGCACCCAAACGACACTGCGGTGGCATGAACACCTCGTGCCCACCCAACGTAATACGTAAAGATCAGTTGTAAGACTCCCGATTTAAGGATAGGACGCAAATTCAAAAGCAGGCAGACTTAGGCTTGAAAAGGTGTCGGGGTGCACCCCAGCGGCACTCAAATGACACAACAGGGAAAACAAGCACCTCGTGCGTGCCTAACATAACACGTAGCAACCGGCTGCAAAGACACAGGACTCCCGGTTTCAGGATAGGACACGAATTCAATAATAGGCAAACTTAGGCTTGAAAATGTGCTGCAGGGGGACGGACACCCCTAGAAGCACCCAAACAACACTATCGGTGGCACAAACATCTTGTGGGCTACGCACCCCGCTGGACTCCTAATTTAAGCATAGGACATGAATTTGAAAACAGACACACTTAGGATTGAAAACATATCGCATGGGAAACCCAAACGGCATCGCGATTGGCATAAGCACCTCGTACACATCCAACGTAACACGTAGCAACCGTTCGCGCAACCATGAGACTCCCGATTTAAGGATAGGATATGAATTTGAAAAAAGGCACAACCCAAGAAATCAGGACTCCTGATTTGAGGATATGACATGAATTCAAAAACAGACACACTTAGGCTTGAAAACGTGTCGCGAGGGGAAGGCACCCTGAGAGGCACCCAAACGGCATCGCGAGTGGCACGAACACCTCGTGTGTACCCAACATAACACGTAGAAATTGAGCAGGCATTTGTAGGACTCACAGTTTGAGGATAGGACAGGAAAAAAAAAAACAACCACACTTAGGCTTAAAAATGTGCCGCGGGGGTGCAGTCACCCCCAACGGCACCCAAAGGGCACCGCATGTAGAACGAACCCTCGTGCGTGCCCAACGTAACATGTAATAACCGATCGTACAACCGTTGGACTTTCGATTTGAGGATAGGACACGAATTCAAAAATTGGCACACTTAGGCACGGGAGGGGGGGGGGGCAGCGCCACCCAAACGGCACTACGAGTGGCACGAACACCTTGTGTGTATCCAACGTAATACGTAGTAACTGGTCGAATAGCAGCAGGACTCTCGGTTTCAGGATATGATACGATTTCGAAACAGACACACTTAGGCTTGAAAATGTGCTATGGGGGGCAGGCACACCGAGAGGCACCGAGTGTGGAACGAACACCTTGTGCGCATCCAATGTAACATATAACAACTGTTCGCGCAGCCGTGGGACTCACGATTTGAGGATAGGACCCAAACAACTCGTATTGTTTTTTATTACAGTTAATTAGGGTCATGGACAAAGTCCATGACCATTTTTTTTGTCACGGTAAAAAATTGGGTCGGGGCTCGAATCCATGACCATATTTCACATTGGCCTCCCTTTTTCATGGCCTATAGCCGTGACTATTGATTTCCCGAGTTAGTGTAGGTCACGACTTAGAGCCATGACCAATTTTGTCTCCCTATATTCATTACGGTCTATACCCAAGACTATGGTTTTCCCACGCAAGTGTGGGTCACAGCCCAGAGCCCTTACCAATTTTGTCTCCCAATCTTCGTCACCGTCTATAACCGTGACTAAATTTTTTTGATGCTGGTGTGGGTCACGGCCAAGAGTCGTGACCAATTTTGTCTCACCCCCCTCTTCGTCATATACTTGTCCTTCAATTTCTTCCATATTAACTCCATTGATTCTTCTTTCATGACATAGTATACCATATTTTATGCGAGGTTTAACTCGATAGTGCTACACAGTCGTAAGTCATACTCTTTCTTATCATCCTCCGACATATCCTCGGGTTTAGTCAAAATATCTCGCAATGCCTTATGCAAACCTTGTTGGATTAACACATCTCTCATTTGATATTACCATATGCCAAAATTAATGGATTTACCATCAAACTTTTCCAAGACAAACTATAGCGTTGACACCTTTGTAACCTTATATATAGTCATTCTCTAATCTCTAAAAAATGAGTCTTCAACAAGAACCAACCGGGCAAAGACTAAAATGTCACTTAGGAATATATCAAACACCTTGGATGCACACAAAGCAAAGGCCCTACAAGCCAAAGTTTTTATACCAATTTGTTGTACGGATACTCACTTGGAGGAGTGATTTATGTGCATCCAAGATCCAAGATGGGAACAACCCAAAGAGATAACAAGAGAATATAATCTAAATACAAAGTAAGAGAAAACAAACACCAACATGCACAAGATAAGATGTACGTGGTTCACCAATATGTCTACACCTCGGATGATGGCTAACTTTTCCTTGATTGAATCAATAAGGGTTACAACTCACTCAAGCTCTCAAATCTTCTCAATGTGTATACAAGGGCAAAGAGCAATCAATACTCATTAATGGTTGCTCTAAAACTTAGGATTAAAATCCCTAAAATATTCAATTTATATGTGGAATACATTTGTGGTGAAACTCCAAAATACCCCCAACTAAACAAGTTATTTTAACAGATACGAGTCATTGATTGCAACGACACCTCATCGCTGGCCATGCCGCCCAGAATAATACGAGGCAAAAAATATATGAAAAAATGCGCGTTCGACGAAACTCCATTGCTGCAGTGAAGCCTTTTTGCTACTGTTGAAATTCTAACCAACTAGCAAACAATCCGTGCGAGGCACAGGCGGTGTATAATAAATAAATATAATTATAATTATAAAAATTAGTATATATCATAAACTCAATATCTTATCTTAAATCCATTGTAAAAGTTTAATTTTTTCATAAATAAAATTTCTCTATTATTTTTAAATGTTTTTATTATATAATAATTATTTTTTATAAATAAAAATTTCAAAACAACTGTAAGTATTTTATATAAAAAAATTATAGATATTTTTATTTTCTTTTAGTTTAAAAAACTGTATAATAAATTTTATATAAAAAAATTATAGATACAAATTTAAAGTTTTTTCTATAAATAAAACGTTAAAAGTATTTTTATAACCAATTTTTTTTTATATTAAAAAGAATTTTGAAATTTGAAAACTTTTTTTTAACTTAAAAACTATTTTTTTATAAATTAAAACTTCAAAAAAATAGTACGTATTTTATATAAATATATTATACATATTTTTATTTATTTATAGTTTAAAAAACTTTATGTCATTTATATATAAAAACTTAAAGTTTTTTTTTCTATAAATACAACATTAAAAATGTTTTTATAACCAAATTTTTTTTTGTTTATATACAAAATAATTTTGAAACTTTTTTTTTACCTTTTTTCTAGAAATGAAAACATTCTATAGATATAGTAGTATTAGTGGTATTGTGTAATGTGATTTAAGCGGAGAATGATTAAAAGACATTAATTGAATCTAGATTGTGTTGGAGCAAAAAATTAATTAATGGACTCTAGAATATATCATCTTTTTAGTTTTCAATAGATATTTAATTTATTCATTTTTTATGGATCAATTATCAAAAAGTCTTTCAAACATTTTTAATATACATTTAGTCAAAACCTATATATTTTATTCCAAAAAATCCGTCAAACATCCATTTAACCAATATTCTCTTATTTTTAAAAGTTCATGCTAGCGGCACCTCCCCCCCACCCACCCACCCCCCACTGCGGAGCTCTGATGATCTTCACCGGAGTTCATTTTTTTAGTGTTTTTATGTGGTGGATGACTTTTTGGAACAAAATAAAAAATCTTGAACTAAATGTGTATTAAAAAATATTAGATGGGCTATTTGATATATACTCTTTTTTACTCAAATAGATTTTTTATTTATCTATTTATTTTATTTCAAATAACACTATTTAAAATGAGAGAGAAAAATAATAAATATTAAACTCTTATTAAGTTGTGTAATATTATTGTACTATAGGTATAATAAAAAATTTCATAATATTATCACGTTAAAAAAAATATTATTGAGAAAAAGGAGAGTATCAATGTAGGGTTTGTTCTTATTCTGTAGATTTAGATCCACCCAATTGTGTTGGTTATGCAACATGTAAAAAAATAATTGGACCAGACATTGCAATTGCGTTAAAACGTCACGATGGAACAGATCGAGCAAGATGAAACTGTCGAAACATAAAACAACTTAGTCTACCTAATTGTGTTGGTTATCCAAGTGGAATCAGGACACTGTTGGCGTTCATCATTTGTATTCTTTTTTCCCGTGTTGTATAATTTTTAATTTTTGATCGACACCTACAAAATTGTTTAGTTGTTGACAGATGTCCTGTTAAAAAGCTCCACCACCCAAGCTAAATTTGTCAGTGCCTCATTCTATTCCATAATAATTTTAGGAAAATGATGTATGCATTCCAACTTACACTTTTTGTATTTAATTTTCTTAATTTCCATAAAGACTGCAAATTGCTCCCACCGTGCAACTGCATTGATTTTTTTTTTAGGAGAAAGTTTAGTTATATGCCCTACACATGAATTTTTAAAGATAATTTTATTCAAAATAATTTAAATTTTAAATAAATAACAAATAATTAATTAAAAAAATATTTAAAAATCTGAGATTTGTAGAAAACATTAAAAAAAAAATTCCAATTAAAAATAAAAGATAAAACAGATTTCTAATAAATAAAAACAAATGTCCAACAACAACAAAAAAAATTCAATTAAAAAATAGATTTCAGATTAAAATTACGAAAATACTAAAACAATCTAAAAAATAAATAAATAAAAATCAAATTGCTAATAAAAAAAAGGTAAAATATTCAATAATTAAAGAAAATAAAGAAAATACATAAAAACATTAAAAATATGGAAAATACATTAAAAACGAAAAAAATAGTCAATAAACTGAAAACATATTTTTTTAAACCGACAAAAAAACTGAATAAATATTCTAAAAAGTTTGAAACAATATCGCAAAAAATAGATTTTCATTTACAAAATATAAATCCAATAAAAACCAAATTTCTAATGTAAAAGTTGTGTGATACTTTATTAAATCAAATTCCCCAGTTTTCAATTCAGACTTATTTAATCGGTGTCAATTTTCAAATCAAATTAAATCATCCCCTAAAACATGCAATTACGTGCGCGCGCGTGTGTGTCAAATCATCTCAAATGAAATTGCCAACTCACAAATTTTAGGGAAAAAAACTCTTTCGGGAAAACATTTATTTCACTATATAAAATAAATCGCAACTTACATACACAATGAAATCTGCAATGATTGCTCCTCAGAACAATCACATACACACGCGGTCCAGAGTCAGCAAATGAAACAACCACAGCAGTCCACACGAAGACGCAATGCAAATTAGCCAAGAACACCCTCGAGCACTCCTAATCGATAAGTAGTCGTAGTTAGTCGTAGAGATAACATTCCACAAAGAAATAACTTTATCAAAGTTATATCTTGGGTTCCAAAATTAATTCACATAAAGATTGAGATGTTTTGTGAATTGTAAACAAAAAGGATTAAAACCTTAAAAGAAGAAGACAAAGGACTATGGCGATTTGCAGTGTTTGCAGAAACTAAAACGCCAGGTCTTCTTAACGAAAACGGAGTGGTTTAACATGCTTTGAATAAAAAACTTATGGCGGCGCGTCGCTCGAACAAAACAATGATGTCGCTCAAACGAAACAAGTTGTCGCTCTAACGATCGTTTCACACGAGATAGCTCTGTCGCTCAAACGAGCTGCTTAAAAATAATTTTTTATTTCGTCAAAAACTCCACCTCAACACTTGGAAGAAATTCTTTGTCAAAAAACTCCGCTTCTACACTTAGAAAATATTTTTAAAAAAATATCCCAATACTCTAAGTGAACCGTTAAGGTACTTAAACACAACATTATCGAAATTAATCTCGTGGAGGCTTGAATGTTGAAGAACTTTGATAAACGGATCCCTCTTGACGCATGATTGAAAATGAATAAGTTTTTTATGGTTGCAGCAGTATACGAAATACACAAATGTAAACCAGACAATAAACTATGTCCTTACAAATCTCCCGCTATGTCTATGCCGGTACAAAATAAAAACATTCGAATTATCAAATCTAATACCCTCCCATGAACCCAAAACTTAAAAGGTACTAAAGATGCAAGTATCAAACATTTCATAAAAAATCTTCAACATCAAATCTTAAAATCTTTAAGCTTTTCTCATCAGGGTGTGCAAAATAATGACCTTCAATTTTGTACCTACACATATGAGACAAAGCAAATACCTTCGTGACATTTCGAGTTTGAAACGATATAAAAATACAATCATCAATAATCAAATCTCCCCCATAATGCAAACTCCCCCATAATTCGTTTTCCCCCTTTTTATTTGTCCGAAATAGATAAGGAAAAGAATAAACAAAATAAATATGGACTGTTACGACAAATATGCATAGTAAACATGGATCAAACTATGCTCATGCAAAGGAGTAACTCAAAAACTTCCACAAACTATTTTTGATTTTTTTAATTTTTCAAACAAAAATGCAAAAATAATTTTACAAAAATCACACACCATGAATTTACACTAAGATAACCAAATCATTGAAACGGAATGAATGCGTGTAAACATATTCGATAGAAAAATCAATGCAATCATGCATAACATATGTGCACGATGAATATGTGTACTCCTAATGAATGAATCTCAAAATCTTTCTTAGGTGTCGAAAATGTGAATTTAGATGTCATCATCTTAATCAAATCGACAAATCAAAGTCAAACATGATTTTCACACCAATAACGTCTAAAACTATGTAACGCTTTTTCATGACTTTCCAATGACGTGCAAACCCGTTTTATATTCCATCCAAACTCCCTCATAAATAATAATACTTTTTATTTTTCTTTTGAGGTGATGAAACTAAACTAAATTGGCCCACTTTTGACATATTTTTCTTTTTATTGGCTTTAAAGTTTTTCGGGCTCTTTTCAACCTCATTGGACCTTGGCTTCTGTTTTTGTGCCATACATTTTCTACATCCGATTTAAACAGTGTCTTAATCGCAAAGGATAAATGAGTACCTCTCATAGCCCTTACCCGTTTTTCAAATATATCACAAAACTCACATTAGCGGCTATTACATGCACTAGAAACTAGGAGAGACAAATAGAGAGGGGACTCTTTCATACTTGCTAACTCCTAGGACGAGAAGTAGGTCCCTTGTTTTTGGCAGGAATAGTTACAGCCTTTGTTGCCCCTCGGTAGAATGAGTCTACTTAGCAAACTAGCAGGACGCGGAGATCGATTAATCAATATAAATCTCGAGAGTGGATGGTAGATTGCCGTCTCCTTGTCCTGGAGGCTCTCCGGTGGGGGAGGAGCTTGCTATCGTAACCTTTTCTCGCGGTGTATGTGAAAAAGAGTGACGAACTCATTTTTGTCCGGTCATATGTTGGTCTAAAGAACAAGAGTCGGCTTCCTTAAGTTCATTGTCAAATTTTATCGCATTTGGTTCGTTGTATAGACAGAATTGAGATGGGAACACATCGACCAACATGTGATAGACAAGAACGATAGTAAAAAATAATCCATGGAAGTTTGCATTAAAGGAATTCATGAGTCAAACATGTAGGTGGTAACAACTAGTCACATCTCAATGACTCCAAACATTGTAAAGTACATAATTAAAATGATGGCGCATATCAAAACACTATCAAATAGTCACATGCATATGGAATGAAATTGTGACTCGGTCATCCTAAATGTCCATTCATAAACAGTGCAAAAAAAAATATAATTAATTTTTTTTCCAAAACATTTATCAAAATAAAATCTTTTTGGCTTTTTCAAAAGTTTTATCAAAAATAAAAATCTAATACAAAAAGTACACGTGACATAACACAAGCAAACATATATCATGAAGCACAACTAGTGTATGACAAACAAGTAAATACAATCATCTATATGATATGGCAAGAGAAGAATCATGTGCAAGCATGTGAAATCAACCAGTTTTTCATAGGGATGCAACCGGTATGGGTTTTTACCGTACCATACCGTTTTGATCCCGAAAAAAATGGTTTTGGTTTCATATTATGAAATATCGAAAATCGATTTTATCGAAACCGAAAATACCGTCAAAAATTTGGTTGATTTTGGTTTTTAGATACAAAAAACCGATTTACCGAATTTACCGTACCGATATCGTACCAAAATTATCATACCGAAATATTGTACCAAACTTTTTGTGCAGTATCAAATTATTTTGGGTATCATACTACTTTTATTTATTTTATTTCTCATGAGTGAGTTTTTATATTCTCTTTGAATTTAAATTTATTTATTTGAGTATTTGGTTTAAGTGTTAAATAATCATGTTAATTAAACATATATTTGATTTAATTAATTAAACATTTAACACAAAATGAATTAGGCAGCATTTATTTAAAATTAAAAGAGCCATTTGTTTTGTTGACTATATTTCCGTTTTGCCCTTATTTCATTTGGGCTTTATATTGTGGTTTGTGTAGAGATATTTTTTTAAGGTTTCCATTTCATTTTTTTACCTCTTTCTCTCTCAAAAAGTGTGGCCGTCATTTTTGTTTGAGCTCTCTCTCACTAATTTTTTTTCTTCTTCAACCTTGGGTTGATTTTGAGAAATAAATTTTTGGGGACTTTTATTTGAGAACACCATTTTTTTTGTTTTGAGATTTGGCTTTCGATTTGGTGTGGTTACTTCATTTTGAGATCGGGTTTCCGGTGCCAATTTTTTCGGTGCCAGCTGTATTCGGATTTGAGTAACCTCCGTATTTTCGGTGATTTTTTTCCCGACGAGTTGGCTTTTCCGGCGAAGGTTTGTTTTTCCGGTGTTGGAGGTGTGAATGATTTTGATTTTCCGGCGAACATTTTTTGAGGTAATAGCTCACTCTCCTCAGGCACTGGATCCCTTATCTCGTCTCACTCTCCTCCGGCTCCGACAAAAGCAAACCGGTTAGTTTGATCTCGTATCTGTTTAAATCTATTGTTCCAAATGCTACAAATGCTAGAAATTGTATATGTTTGTGTATGTTTCTAATTGTTCCAAACAACTAGAAAAGCTAAAAATTGTAATAGCTAGAAATGCTAGAAATTGCAACAGCTAGAAATGGGTATATCGAAATATATACCAGATTTACCGAATGCATAAACCGATTTGAAATTCTGGTATTTACCAGGAAAAAATCGAATTGAAACCGAAATTACCGAAACCAAAAAAATCCGAAAATACCGAAAAAACCGAAAAACCGGTCGGTTTGGTTTTGGTTTTTGTTTTGATGTACCGGTCGGTAAATTGGTACGCTACGGTTTTACCATATAGAATGTGGTTTTGGTATTGGTAAGGGGTTGTTACCGACTATACCGTACCGGTTGCACCCTAGTTTTTCATCTAGCTCCTCTAAAAGTGATTTCCTAACCCAAATGGATGTGACACGTCGAATAGGGGTTTTGGGAACCACGGGAACACTAGACTTCGACTTCCTAGGACATTTTTGAAGATCGAAACAAAAACACCTAAGGTGACATTTCCTACCACAATGAGAGCATGTGTAAACGAGTGGAACGACACCTATGGGTTGACCTTTTCTATTGTCCTTTGGATTGGTTGACCCTCTAAAACAAATAATGGTACTAGCTATAATACTCGAAACTTTAGAACAAGATGAGCCACTACCATTGCTACCAACACTACTCGAGTCAGTCAAATCATTTTTCATCTCCAAAATTTTTTACTCAAGCAAAGAATTAGACCCTTTCAATTTTAGGGACTCCTTCTCTAAATTTTCAATTATTCCTAGAAGGTTATCACGTTCTCTCTTAAAATACAGACACTTATCCATAAGAGTCTCTTCACGTGCCACAAACTCATCGATTAGAATATTTTTATCCTCTTTGGTACAAACACAAATCCTAGAGTTTTTGAAGTCTTCCAATTCTTTTTCTAAAAAAATGACTCTATCATCACTCTCCTTTTTGGACAATTTTAATGCATTAAAGCCACGGTCCAAAGAAATAAATTTCTCATGATAAAAATCTCTTTGACTTTGAATCGTTTACAAAAGATCCATAACAGAATTAAAAAGAGAATTTTCTTTTTCAAAAAAATTAATTCTTTTAGTAAACGTCAAATTCAAACTATTTGAATCATCAAAACTCTGACTGGTGTCATTAAAAGGGGGCATCCGATTACATAAGTGGTCGAAAAAATTACGATTTTTTACATAACAGACTTTTCAAAAAAATCAATATCACAAAATTTTGTGGAAAACAAGGATCACTCGATAACTTAGAGAAACTCGCTCTAATACCGATTTGTAAAAGTTGTGTGATACTTGATTAAATCAAATTCGCAAGTTTCCAATCTAGACTCATTTAATCGGTGTCAATTTTCAAATCAAATTAAACCAGCCTCTAAAACATTAAACTACATGTGTGTATGTGTCAAACCATCACAAATAAAATTGCTAACTCACAAATTTCTGGGGAAAAAAAAACATTTAGGGTAAAACCTTTTTTTCACTATGTAAAATAAATCTCAACTTACATACACAATGAAATCTGCAATGATTAATCTTGAGAAAATAACATAGACACGCAGTTTAGAGTCAGCAATGTAACAACCGCAGCAGTCCACACGAACACTCAGTCCAAATCAGTCAGGAACACCCTTGAGCACTCCTAATCGATATGGAGTCGTAGTCCACAAATAAATAATTTTACCAAAGTTGTATCTTGGGTTCCAAAACCATTCACATAAAGATTGGGATATTTGGTGAATTGAAAACAAAAAGGAATTAACCCTTAAACGAAGAAGACAAAGGATTTTTTCGATTTGCAATGTTTGCAGAAACTAAAACGTCAGGTCTTCTTAACGAAAATGGAGTGGTTTAACACACTTTATATAAAAAAAACTTAAGGCGGCGCGTCGCTCGAATGAAACAGTGATGTCGCTCAAACGAAGCAAGTTGTCTCCCGAACGACTGTCCTATCTCGCTCGAAAGGGCTGCTTAAAAAATAATTTTTTATTTCTTAAAAAACACTGCCTCAAAACTTAGAAAAAATTCTTTGATAAAAAATTCCTCTTCTACACTTAGAAAATATTTTGGAACAATTATCCCAACACTCTAAGTGAATCGTTAAGGTACTTGAACACAACCTTACCAAAATTAATTTCGCGGAGGCTTGAATGTTGAAGAACTTTGATATTCGGATTTGTCTTGATGCATGATTGAACTTGAATAAGTCTTCGACGGTTGTAGAGGTACACAACATACACAAATATAAACCGGACAATAAAATATGTCCGTACATCTAATAAAAATAAGAAAAATATTCAAACATTACAACAAATTTGTAAAATATAGCAAAATAAAGAAAAACTATTTTGAAAAGTAAAAATCTGGTAAATACATTAAAAAAAGGAGAATATTCAAAAACAAAAAAATATATGTGGAAAATCTGCATAAAAACAGATTTACAATAAGAAAAACAAATTTCTAATAAAAAGATAAGAAAAATACATAAAACAGAAAAAATATATTTTAACAAAAAATCAGAAAATTTAGAAAATAAAAAAATATTTAATAAATTAAAATTTTGGAAAAGTCATAATAAATAGAAAAATATTCAATAAATAGAAAAAATATATATTTCAAGAAATTATGCATAAAAACATAATCCCAATAAAAAAATTCTAATAAAAACAGAAAAAATACATAACTGAAAATACATAAAAATAGAAAAAAAAAACATTTTAAAGAAAAAATAGAAAACCTAGCAAATTAAAAAAGAAACAAAAAAATATTGGTCGAAAATCTTCATAAAAAATATTTCCAATCAAAAAATAAATGTATAATAAAAAGATTAAAAAAATGAAAAAAATAGATTAAATATTTTAAAGAAAAAAAAAACAGAAATGCATGAAAATAATATTTTAAAAAAAAGCATCCAAAACCTTGACAAATCTAAGATAACACAAAACTTTACAAATATAAGATTCAAACCTAATCAAAACATTACCAAATACAACCAAATATAAATCTAAGTGTGAATATAAAGAGAGATGCAAGAGAGGATGGGGGTGGGTGGCGTTTGGGGGGTGTTGTTGGGGGAGTGGGAAAGGGGGAGGCAAGGGGGAGGGTAATAGGGGCGTTGGGAGTATGCAGGGGCAGCGTGGGGGCAGGCAGGGGTGGTAAGGGGGTAAGAGGGTGGTGGGCAACTCTGATAGAGAAAATAAAATTGAAAGAGGGAGAGAGAGAGAGAGTGAAAGAGGAGATATTAAGAGAAAAGAAATAAGAGTTTGGGATAAAAATACCCTTTGAAAAGTTATGTGCAGTGCACATGACTAAATTTTCTTGCCAAAAATTAAAGGAGTTGGACGATAGGGAGTAATTTACACTCGTGTTGGAAGTTAAGGAGGATAAGTACAAAAACTAAAAGTTCAAATGGTAAAATGACGTGGGGGCAAAATTTAAAGAGTTGGAGTGTAATTAACTCTTTTCTAAATGAACCAATGACATATTTCATATCTCTAGACCTTTACACCAATTTTCATCTTTTAACAAATTTCTCCCTCTAAAATTACACATGTCACAGCAGCAAAAGCTGAGCAAAATGGCTATTCACAACAGTGGAAATATACCAAAGTTTTCTTTAGGTATGCCATTAATATTTTTCAAATAAAACCATTCTATTAATTAAGGGAATAGTTATTCCCACACTATAATAAACCCCATTTTCTCACGTAAAATCTAGCCAAGCTCAATACACCGAGGATGGGGCTTATCAACAATTTATACCATTCTCAGCACTGAAGGAATAAAAGTTTCTTTATTTTATATATAAAAATCCGCAATAAATAAAAGCATCGGAATAAAATTGATTTAATATGTGAATAATAAAAACTGAATCATCATACAATGTCCATAATGTAAAGCGAAGTACACTTGCTATAAATAAACATATGCGCTTATACCCGTACAAATCCCAGTATGAAATAAAATGATAAAATACTGAAGTACAACCTATACTAGAATCAATGGAGCGAAATCCACTATATCCAATACAACTGCAAGTCTGATCCATCGCTAGTCATGTTATCCCTGTCAGTAAGAATACATAGGGGAAAAATATTTATAATTTGGATCAGAGCCCTTGAGTTGCAAGGATTCTATACCAGTAAATATGAAAATTATTACTAACTCATACTTCATGTCTCTCCACCGACGCACATATGTAACGAGTACCTCACCTCTCATTTAGAAGAAAATCTACTCGTATCCTCAATTAAAATGCCAATTGTAACTTTCATTATTTAATCTGTTATATAAAAAATAAGTCATCTTGCTAAGTGATAAATAAAAGTGGATACTCGTGTCTAACACCCCAATCCCCGAATGGATTTCATAATATTGACTACACAATTTACATAAACTCAGTGCATATTCTTACATCATTATATTTCGTAACCATTGTCTATCTCTTCAAACCATTTAATGATTTAATTCATATTCATTGTCGTCTACCCCGTTCAACTATAAGTTTCTTTCTCTTATATTACCAAATTATTATTCTCATTAATAATTGGCTACCCCATTCACTACACAAAATCTTCCCATTTGTCAAGGTCATTGACCCTGACAAATCACCCTTGTCAAGGTCAATGACTGTGACATTTCGAGGCGAGACAACTTTTTTTGTCACGGTCGTGTCACGGTCATTGACCTTGACACAAAACTCGCGTTTTGTGTCACGGACGTGTCGCGGTCAATGACCGTGACACGTTTGTCACGGTTTATAACCGTGACAAAGCCGTGACCCTTTTTAAAAAAATTGTCACGGCTATTGACCGTGACACGCCCGTGACACAAAACACGTCACGGACGTGTCACGGTCAATGACCGTGACAATTCTGGGTAGAATTTAAAAAAAATCTGCTGGGCAGTATGGCCACTGCCACTGCCCAGCAGTATATTTGTACCTATTATAGCAACGTCGTACCTGTTCCAAACATCATATATCCAAACAAACTAAAGATAATTCAAATATATATTCATGACGATATAATCCAAATATTCAAAAAAGAAATAATATACATGACGATATAATCCAAATATAATTAAAATGGACAAACTTAAAAATAATGTTACTACATGTCTTGGATAAATGTGAGGAGGTGAGTAGGCCACACGACATACGAATTGACACACCCACTAATATGCATCGTGCCGCATTGTTCGCGCAACCACAATAGGGAGTTCTCCTTCCCGGGTATGACATGCATGACGAGCACCCTGGACTCCATCTGTTGAAGCGCACGTCCATGAACTATTACACCCTCGACGATATTCGGGTCCCTCAACCCCCGCCCTATCCGCTGGCCATCAAATATGTCCAATATGAACACGCTCGGCCAACCAAGTGTCGACAATGGTCTGTTGAAGGGCGCCAAATAGGGAAGTGGATCATCGAAGTACGAACGTATCGGTGATGAAGCAGCGAGGTCCACATACTCGTCATCCTGCGCCTCGTCCTCCCGCACCTCCTCCTCCTCCTCCACCGCCTTCTCCTTCCCTTTCCCTTTCCCTTTACGGTCTTCGCCCAACGTACGCTTCATGAATGCGTACATATCTTGGACCGTCGCCTCCAAACAGGACAGCTTCGCGTCGTGTGAATCCACCGTTCAAGCCAACCCGGTGTCGCTCGTCTCCAATTCGATGATCCTAGATTTGGCCACCCGCGAGCTCACTCCCCTTGTCCTCCCCTTGCGATCAGAGCCAAGAACTTGGCTGAGTGCGTCTGTGGACAAAGATGCCTTGTCGGCATCAGACTGCGACTCATGCACTTCCTTCAGCTTTGCCTGAAATGACAAAAAAGCACATGATTAGTAAAATAAGTAAACTACAAAATTATAACGTAATTAACAAAAATTAAACTGTCGGATTACTTACAATCGTGGCCGCGACTCTCGGGGACACCTCCTTATCCTTCCCATTCTTCGTCCGAAGAGCCACATAAGTATCGAGCCTATGTGGCTTACCCCCTGGCCCACTCCCTACCCCCTGAAATAAAATAAAGAGAAGTAAAATTAGTATCGGCCCCGCAAAGTAAAATAATGAAGAATAATATATTTCTGTAGTTATAGAAAAATTAAATCTTACCTGCATCCTTGCTCCACCTCGGCGTAAGAGGTCTGGCCGGAGTAGTGCACGTCCGTCTTTTTTGCCCGATTTTCCCTCTCCGATTGGCGAGATGCCAATTTTCGATCCTCGATCTCATTGTCAATGAACTTCTGCCATTGTGCCAATGAGATCGGCTCCTTGGGCGGGACGGATTCACGCCATTGGATAATCGACTCTCTTGCTTTCCCAAAGTACCGTGCCCGCATATTTTTTTTTCACGACTTGAGTTGCTCCCTAATCTGCTCCAAGTCGGGATCGCGTAGCTTTGGATCCAAGTTGAATTGTTCCTGTCCAACAAATACAATGTTAGTTGCAAATAAATATAAATATAAATATAAATATAAATATAAATATAAATATAAATATGAAATTGAAATTGAAATTGAAATTGAAATATTCATATAATTATATTACCTGTAGTGCCGCCCAAACAGCTAACTTGAGCTCATATGGAACCTCCTTCCAACTCATAAACCCCGAGCCGATGACTGTCTTTAGCAGTTCGAGGGATCTCGCTAATAGCTCCGACTTGTTCTCGACGGTAATCCCAAATTTTCCATATTTGGGGAGCCTAGGGGCGGAGGAGCCATCGTCCCCTCCACTACCACCGAGCCCAGACGACATCATCATAAACAACATCATCATCTTCGCCTTAATATCTGAAGGAGACATTTTTGCTGTAAAAAAATGTTATTAGTACAGATAAAAAAAATGTTAATAGTATACATACACACACCCCTACCCCACCCCCACCACACACACGCACACGTCATGCCACTTTTAAAACTAACCAACCCAACATTTCATCAATTAAACTAACAATTAAAGTATACAATTATTAATTTACTAATTTACAATGAGGGACAATCCTACTTTCATATGAAATTGGCACTAATTATTAATTTACTTTCATCTAAAACTATACAATTAAAATTACAATTAAAGCTATACAATTTCTTAATTAAAGATATACAATTGTTAAAAATGCCCCTCCACACCCCCCACACCCCACCCCTACCCCCACCACACCCCTTTCCCCCTCCCCCCGCCACGCACACACGCACACACCTACGCACACACACACACACCCAACCCCCACCCCCTCCCCCACCACACCCCACCCCACTAACCCCCTCCCCCACCACACACCACCATACACACACCTACGCACACACACACACCCCCCACCCCCACCTCCTCCCCCCACCACGACCGTGACAACTACATTTATTGTTTATCAATAAAATTATGACATGAGATAATTATAATTGGAGCATAAATTTCATTATCATAAAGGGATAAATCCAACCAAGTACAGAGATTCTACAAATTAAAGTGAGAATTAAATTTAAGACTTTCTAACAACATGCATGTGTATGGATTCTACATAGTTGGGAACGAAAGTAACTAATGATATTCCTAAAAACATACAATTGGCAACATTTTGTGAATTTACTAAACTTTATATAATATTATCAAATTCTGTTAAAAAATTATCTAGGGTTTTACCTAATTGAATTAATTTCATGAATAAAATTATTATCAATTTAAATATTTATATAATTAAATTTAACATATGAATTCTAGAACTTTTCTAACATTTACACAATTTTAACTATCACTAACATTTACACCATTCTAACTATCACTAACATTTACACATATATATATACACACATACACATATACATATACACACATATATATACACACATACACATACATATAGAAATGAAAGAGAAAGAGAGGAAAAAAAATATACCTTAGAGAGAGAGAGCACAAATCGCGGATGAGAGAGAGAGAGGGGGGGAAAACCAAAAGAGGTGGGAAAAAAGAATCCTAGGGCTTTTTTTGCTGCAAAAGTTGTCACGGTCGTGTCAAGGTCAATGACCGTGACACAAAACGCGAGATTTGTGTCACGGTCAATGACCTTGACAAGGGTGGCCGGCTGAAAGGTGACAATTTGGCCATTTTGGTGTAGTGATTATTCATTCTCTTTAATTATTGTCTACTATCTTAGACTACTCAATTATCATTATCATTAGTAATTATTTACCACATTATTCGTTAGGACTTGTCTTCGACCTTAATTATCAACATCATTTTATTAGCCCTACTTTATTATCATTAAGCATTATCTACATCTTTAGACCAAGAGCGCACATTCTCATATAATCCACACCACAATGTCTGTATATATATAACACACAAAGCCATCGACAGTTGGTGTCTCATTCGTACTCTATCGACAAGTCCGGAGGAATCTCTTATCCTAAGCGGACATCACAAAACATACATAAGTAGGGGGCGATCCCTACGCAGAATACCTATTCACGGCCCATACCTAGCGGTGACACAGGCTGGGTCAGTGTCAACACCTACCTCCTCGTAGATGGCGCTTCCATGTAGTACCTATGTGACCTACACAATCACCAAGCCTACCTGTGCCGGCGTATTGTACCCGGTTTGAACGCAAGAACCCCCAAGACGATAGGACAATCAACGAACATTGGTACATATTATCATCCAATATGTATAAGCAGTTACTCTATAACTTCTTTAACCCAGGGAAATCTCATTCTATATAAAATATAGTCTTCTTGACTTAACTATAATATTTTAGTCAATTTTAACATAACTTATTTTTAAGTCGTTATCCTATGACTACTTCCCATTAAAAGTTAAGTCTCATACAATTCTTTTTTTTAATTAAATCACATTTACTTCATCATTTTTTGCCCTTAAGATAAATAGGTATAGTTATTCACAAACTAACCTTATCAATAAAATAATATGTATAGTTATTCCCAAACTAACTTCATAAATAATTATAGATATAGTTATTCTCACACTATCCTTATCAATACAATTATAGGTATAGTTACTCCCAGCTACCCTTACCTGCACGAATTATAGGTATAGTTATTTCTAACTAACCTTACCAATATAATCACTGATTTTAGCATACAATCCTCTTGACTTAGACTTAAATTATTCTCAATTATCCTTAGTTATTTGTTTCATCTTACCTTTTCAATAGGGCTTATATGTACATATATAAAGAGGTAACTATGGTGAATAAGGCTTATATGTACATATATAAGGAATCTTCCATTATGGATAAGCAATCTCACTCAACCTACTATCGCATCCGAAGTTAACCAATTATAAGTAGCCCCCTAGGCTTAGAATACATTCCTACTTAACATCGTTATACGGTAATCATCTGAGAAAATTAATTATAAATTTTAACCCCATACATTCGACTTGTCTTAAATAAGTGTTTCTTTTTATTTTAATTCACCTCGAATTAATTATAACATTATTACCATATCTCTTAGTGTCTTATCCTCTATATACCTCTACCAAAATTACCCAAATCAACTAGATATATCTGCCATCTAACCCGCGTATTTTATATGGCTTCATTCAAGAATTTTGTGTAAATCACCTTATTCGTGTAGATAACTTGTACCTTAACTCATCTTGCATGCACCTCTATATTATGAACTCATTCCGGTTAAATACGTATTTAGGTCCCCAATAAAACTCTTAATATGTTTTTAATTACCATTGTCCCTCACTTGATAAATGCCCAAAGCTTAAATCATCAAAACAAGCAAAACTGGATTCATGGGCAAAATCGAATCGATTCGCCTGTCAGCCGAATCGATTCGCTAAGTAACCGAATTGATTAGCCTAATGGATGAATCGATTTGGACTTAGGAAGAAGCCCATATCTGCTACAAAACTCGTGTACGGGTTTTTTATTATCCAAATTTTCTTCCTCAAGTAACATCAAAACGATTCAACAACCTAAAACATGACATGGATATAGTATCAAAAACCTTATAAGATCATTATACATGTGATTAAAACACAAATTAAACCCTAGAATTTCCATCAAACTATCAATATTTGTCAAGGGCTCATGGACATAAAGTTTATAGAGTTTTTCTTACGTTGCCGCAAAAAATTTCAGATTCATTTAGAGGGTTCTACCACATGTTTCTACAATTAGTCTTCCATTTAAACCACACGAAAACATAGTTGATACCAGGGGTTACGGATCTAAACATAGATTACACAATTATCATAACTTCATACACAATTCAAAGGTCTCTAAATATGCAGTCCCAATTCATGATTAAAATCTAGTCTAAACATGGAATTGACATTAATATAAAATTAATACAATTTGTATAAGAATGGCAAGATAATTCTTGCCTGAGATTATGTAGATGAGCCTCTCCTCCTCCTCCTCCTCCTCCTCCTAGGGTGTCCTTCCTCCTCCTATTAGGTAGTTTTGTCTAGGGTTCTTGGATGTAATTCCCAAATGAGTTGGTTAACTCTAATTATATCATGTTAATCTTCAATTCCCGAGTTGGGTTTTAATTCCCAACTTTGGACCCCCCAAATGAGCCCGAATACATAATCTAATTAACTTGATAACTATCCAACTCTCTCTCTCTCTCTCTCTCTCACACACACACACACACACACACACACACACACACACAGAGAGATATATATATACACACACACACACACAGAGAGATATATATATACTCCAGGACCATTCATAAGGGTCTAAAATGCCCGAGCGAGCCCGTAATACCTCTTAAAATGTGTCCCAAATATTTTTATCCAAAAATATATTTTAATTGTGACGTGACACACGTAAGTACTTTTAAATTAAAATAAAATCCCTTTTGATTTATCCTAAATCATTAAAGTCCAACTCTAAAATTTATAATGAATAACGAGTCTAATTACTCACAACTTTGATTAATTAATTTCACAAAATTAAATTAAACCTTATTAAATTTTATTTTATTCCAAAAATATACGGGGTATTACATTCTCCCTCACTTGTTACGGAATTTCGTCCTCGGAATTCAAAGTAGCATAATGTCACATTTTTATTTCACATCGTTGTTTTAGGTTTATATCCAATTAGTCCATACTCATATCCCATGAGATAAATGAAAATGCTCATCTATGCTTATCAAAACATTATTGAGCCACCCATATATTTCACATTATATGCATGCACACATTTACCATTAACAAATATAAATGACACATATACATCTAATTTATACCATTCACACTCAACACAACCATACATCAAGTGTACCACCACATATGTATATGTAACAAGAAAACAACCATCGTAGTATCCAATTTCCTTCAACTCGTGACTTTTTCTCATTTCATGCATGGGATGTCTCGCTAGCGAAATCCAAACAAGGAACCCTCCCGATACACTACCATAGAGTTTAGTCAGTTATTGAGATCCATCGATCCAAGAAAAAGGGAAAGTAAAAATAAACATTTACGCTAATGATGTAAATTTCAATATTATTCATTTTTCGAACCAACCACTTATCCTTTATAAGGGTTATACTAAACTCATTTAGAGTTAACCGAGCCTACAGTGCCCAACACTTAAATTACCACAACCTATGTGGGACATTTTCCTCTCGTATTTACTCTATAGAGCACTTAGTCATTTCTAAGTCTCCAAAAGCATAACCATGCTAATCAGGTCTACCGTTACCATTTTTATGACAACTTCACTATACAACCATTTAAACATGATCATGAACAATCTCAATAATAGAAGCGATCACTAGCCTTACTTCTACTTCATTTCCTATACTTGCTAAGGCAACACTTTCCCAAATCAACTCTTCCCCCACGTAAAGGACCCTTGCTCTAATATGAGCATACGACGAGTAATCCCATAATTTCGAGTTTATTCACATGCCTCTCTCTTTTGGAGTTATTCAAAATTTTAAATCACACTCACATGTTTCTTCCCTAAGCATACTCAAATTTCTAAATGTCCTTGTACGACTTAAGTTTCCATTGAAATTTATTATTTCAAAACTAGGCTCACCCATAAAAAATTTCTCACAATAATCGTCACGACTATGGTGAACGCAAATTTCTAACCAATCTTGTCTTCCAGATATAACCACCACCCATAGCAGTCCACATAAAATTAACATATTCCAAGTAACTATAAATCAATTCCCAAGAAAAATATCATATTCCGACATAGCTAACAAATAGGCTTAAAATAAATATAGGCCTCCTAGTATACATATCTATGTATTCACGCACCAATGAAACAATACTCATCCTCACCCATGACGGTCCATGTACTTTATATGAATTAACATTTAGGATGGTAAAATGTAGATCGTCCATGAATTAACATTTAGGATGGTAAAATTCGTCCCTAGTGCCAAATGTAGACAGTCCATGAATTAACATTTAGTACGGTAGAATTTGGCCCTAAAATATTTGTGATGCCTAGTATAAGGGACGAATTTTCGCCGTTGAAAAATCCGTCCTAAATACTCTTTCGGGATGGATTTTGTGCTTTTAGGGACGGATTTTTACCGTCCCTAATACTCATTTTTCTTGTAGTGTGTACTCTCCCAAATACAAAGTCTATCATTTCTAAGGTATTAAAAAAATCCAAGTGAACACTAAGTCTCAATATCAAACAAAACAAATCCCACGTACTCCAAAGTAGGGAAAACACCTTATGTACCACCAATACTATCATTCGTCTATTTTTTCCACGATGGCCATCTCGTTGTGGGTCATGGTTTACACAAACTAACATCCGTTTGCGCACTACTGCACATTATCATATCCTTAATTTCCTCTAAATGTCTTCCTTTCAATCACTAGGCACTAAATTTCCTGAATTTCTCCCAATTCTAGCAAATGACCCACACGAAGGTTACTATGGCTCTCTCTCCCAAAACTAACTCTTTGCCCGAACGGGTAGTAATGAATCGCAAAGAATGCAATGATTCCCAATCATAGGGCTTTACATTAAAGAACCCAATGCAAAACGCGAAAAGCTCAAGCACAGATCCTAAGAACATTAGAACCTGACTCTGATACCAACTGTAACAACCCTCATTTTCTCACGAAAAGCCTTGTCAGCCTTTACGTGAGAAAATGGAGGTTGTTACACACACCCTCTATGTCTTGCCTCACACCCTTTGAGTAGTAAATGATAATTGTGCCCTTAAGTTTATAAAATCTAAATGACCAATGTTTTCAGCTCTAACTAAAACAAATACATTTGATAAAAATTAAAAAATATATATTTTTAATAAAAAGATGTTTTAAATAAATAAATAAATAAAACTTGTTATAAAACGTAAAATCTTATCTATTTTTGTTATTAAAAAACTGTCTATAAAATGTAAAAAAAAATTCTTCAAAAATTGTTTTCTTAAAAAAGTATTTTTTTTACAAATTTTATTTTTGGTTAAAACTGCTTTTTTTCTACTATTTTAAAAATATTTTTTTTACTATTTTAAAAGTATATGGTCTGCGACAGCGGTATGTATAGGCGATCCGACCACCTATACATACCGCTGATGCAGACCATTTTTTCTAATATGTTGGTCCGCGCTAGCAGTATATATAGGTGGTCAGGCTGCCTATACATGCTGCTGACGTGGACCATTCTTTTAAATAGTAAAACTATTATTTTTACAATAGTAAAAAAACAGTTTTTAACTAAAATAATAAATAACGAAACCTTTTTTTTAAAATAAATAATGATTTTTTTTAAATAAATAAAAGAAATGGGTTTTAACTAAAAATAGTAAAAATAACTTCCATTTTTGTAAGTAAATAACGAAATAGTTTTTTTTATCAACGTCTAAATTAAAAAAGTAATAAGTTTTTTAAGTAACATAATATTTTTTAAATAAAAAATAACTTTTATAATTTTTATATTTTCTAGAATATTAGGATTTTTTCTTTTCACAATATTATATTTTTATTTTAAAATAATAAATTTTTGGCAAAATATTATATTTGTTCAAATCAAATATTCATAATTTTTTTTTTTATCTTTTAATTAATTGATGTTTGATCCCGGATTCTTTCAAATAAGCTAAGTCATTATTATTAACTGTGTTGCTTAGTCAATTTTGGCGATCTTTAAGTGACTTTCTCTCTCTTAAATATTAGGATCTCTTTCTGTACAAAAATTCATTTTTTAACCATCCATCGGCCTTATATTTTGTCTTCGTTTGCTTTGCTTGACAATACATATGCTACAAATATATAATTATACAGTAATATAACAATGTGAAGAAGATATATTAAAATAATAGTAGATATATTTCATAATATTTTTGCGATGAACATTTATATTACACGAAATGATGTTACGTGCAAATTTCTCATAATCATATTCCCCAAAGCGATAGTCATATTTTAGGGGATTAATTTCTTACTAACGACGAATTATATTAGCTCACAACACAACTTACGTTCTTTTAGTAAGAGACCTGAACCTAAAATGTCCCAATAGTCATTATAAATAGATTATCCCATGACAGAAGCAACATACAGTGACCGAGAAATGGGGACATAGGGGGCTGATGGTAGGGACCACCTTCTCTGATTAATCGTCTTATCTATCAAAGGATAGATGACATCAAATGAGAAGAAAGCAAAACAAACCCACCCGCCCAGCCACCATAATCCAATCCCCAGATTGTCTTCAATATATTCCACATGTTAGAATAATAAAATGCTTGATGACAGCATGCCTAATTGGAATTCTTCTCCTAAAGCAAGAATACAATTAGAATAAATTAGAAAGAAAATAAAAAGAGAATGGGACGAGAAAGAGAGATCTTTTTTCTGGAAGAAGTCCACCAATTGAAGATCTAGTAAAAGACAACAGTGGGGCCAAATTTTTATATGTCCAACACAAGTTCTTTGCATTCGTATTGAATAATATTAACTGATGAGTTGATTCACCATAAACATATTCTTTTCAGTTTAAAAAATGTGTTTGTTTGCTCTAAGAAGATACGCCCAGATCTTGTTGAAAAACTTTAGTATTATATATGCTTACATCATTACCCGCTTTTTATATTCCTTTATTTATCAACTACCCCCCTCCATATATTAAAATCATTGATTTTTAGTCTTTGATTTCAAATTTAAAATGTATTTTTCAAAATATGAAAAAATATATTTATCAAGATATTGCCCTATGATTGCCCCTTTCAAGTACGATTTACTTAAATTTGGTTTTGCCTATGCCATTGTTATGAAGTTAACTAAATTATAAAATTTGACGATTGCAATTTTAAATGAAAAATAATTCATGTAAGAAAATTATGTCTAGTGATGCAATTTTAGTGAATGGCACGTGGAAGGTGCCAATACATTCAAATCGCATCCCATGTACGTGATTTTATTAATAATTTTAAAAAGCGCAATTGACAGATGTATTTTCAAGATGAAATTGTATGTGCAGTTTTTAGAAATGTAATATTTTGACAAATATCATTTTAAATACAATATTTTGACATATGTATTTTTTTTCATTGCAATTTAAAAAATAAAAACTCCTAAAGCTTCCTCAAAATATGGGCAGGATAAAATTATTTAAGCTTAAAAACTATTAACTGTATGTGGAGTGTAAGGATAATTACTTAGAAGCTTCTTAAAGGGGCTGAATAATCAGACCCTAAAGCGTATGATTATGATTTGAAGTACTGTACCCGATGGAATTTAGCACTCACACATATCTATATAATAGTTATATATTTTATAATAAGCTCGAATAGAGAACATCAAATAAATCCACTAATTAGTTGGTCAAGCAAAGTAGTGTTTTATAAGCATTTGTTTATGGAGTAATAAATTTGTGGGTGAACCAGAGACCCTTCCTTGCGGGTGAATACATCCCCATCTTTCTTTGACTTTTGTTGTTACAGTTTAATATAATAACATTTCCCATATCTTTAAGCAGGGACTATTTTTTAAATACCCAAGTGGTAGTATCATTGCATCTTATGGACCATGAAATTCCCTTTAATAATAAACACTGAATCCTCTTCCACGGGAAAAGTTTAGGATGTATCTACTACATCAATAGATATATATAGAGAGATATTTTAAAATAAATATTGCATGAGTTAGCTTCCCTAATCTGACTAGTCTTTTTTTCTCCTTTTTTTATTTGACCTTTGTTGCACCAATGCTGTTCCTGACTAAATTATAAAACTATTCTTGATGCAATGCATTGTCAAAACGCAATTTAAGTTCCTACTATAAAAGGAAGAGAGGCATATTACCAACGGTGCATCAGCTACACAAACTATTTTATTTCATCACTTTTCATATCGTGACATGGAAAATGATAGTTCAAACCTTTTAAACCCAGCATGGAATGGAGATAATGAGTCCTCAACTAACACTTTCGTTGAGAATAAGCTCAGATTATTTGGTTTTGAGCTAGAACCATACAAAAACAGTGAGAACAGCCTAAAAACTTCTTTAGAAAGGGTTGATAGCGTAAACTCATCAACCCTAACAGATTTTTCTCCCACGGAGAAAAACTCAAAAGGTGATGAACCTGAGGAGAAAAAATTCGTGTGCCATTATTGTTTAAAGGAGTTTTCAAATTCGCAGGCATTAGGGGGTCATCAAAATGCCCACAAAAAGGAAAGGATGAAGAAGAAGAGGTTACAGCTTCAAGCAAGAAAGGCCAATTTCAACTACTACCTTCAACCTTTTAATAATAACCATGGTTTCAAATTCAATTACCATGGTTCCACTCCATTGTTCTACCATGAATCCCAGATTAGCTTCAATCCGTTGGATCAAGATTCTTATGCCCATCTGTCCCACGTACCAAATTGGTATGCCTTACCTTCACAGTTACCATACCAAAATGATACGCATATGTTCACTCTTACACATGCTGATAAATCACATGAGAATAGTTTGATCACCATCAAGTCTTCCTCTTTGTCTGGGTCAAAACCAAAGTGTAAAGCTTTGGATCTTCAACTGGGATTGAGCTCAAAATACGTGTAAAGCCATTTATTTTCATTAGGGTTTTCTAAACTTGAGACGACTATCTGGAGTTCACGATAGTTGAGGAGTCTCTTTGACGGCTTGCTGTCAATATGGAGAAAGAGAAGAACTTCAACCTTGTCCATAGGAAATAACTGTATCTATAAGTTCATACATCAAGAAAATGATGGAGCAGATGAGAATTGGATTGGAACTGAACTATTTCTTTTGGTGAGAAGATAAGGTTGCCGTGTTTTCTGACAATCAATGAGATTTGTTTAATTAACCTATTCCTCTTTAGCAGATGACCATAGATAATGGAATCTTTGTACTTAGGCCAATATATATAGTAAAACCTTTCGGTCACTTAGCATTGTATGAATATTATGCAATTACTCAAAATTATCGCCATTTGGTATCTAGTTTCCTCTTTATCTTAAATGTTTTGGACTCGCTCTCTACATAAGATATCTTTGACGTCTACTTGTACAGCAGTAAATAATTAAATGTAGAATTTAAAAAAATTAAAAATGAAATTATCTAATTTTTGGAATAAATAAATATGGGACAAAAAATATAAAAAATTTCGGAAGTAGGTACAGTCTAGAACACGGCTGAGTCGCGGACAATGTCGTTTTCTTTAAGGTGTTTCGTGGTTCTGCCCAAAGTGTGCTGACAGTCTCGAAGCCCCGCCACTCCCAGGATAAAACATCCTCCAAAACCAGAAAATACGGATCGATAAAGCACAAAAATTAACCCGGTCTGTGTACACCCATTCTTTATAATTGCTCGATTCTAACAATATAATTAATCTGTAAAACGAGATTAATTATTCTGGGAGAAAAATTTCGGAACTGTATCAATGGGGGAAGATGAACTGTAAAGAATTTTGTGTTGGAACTGTATTGAAAAACGGAGGTCTCAACCTCCTTTTATGCAAAAAAGAAATTACTGTTAGTGGGCAAAAACGTGGAGAGAAAACTGGAAACGTGGGTGGAAAAATTTAACAGTAAAAGACCCATGTTTTTTTGGAATTAAATACTGTTAAAAATTAATTTTTAAAGCCCAAAACCATTAATTTATTTGTCCAAAAAATTATTTCTTAATGAGCCCAAGCCCAAGACCCAGGACCCGGACACGGGCACGGGCTGGACGGACGGCGGCGCGCCCGCGTGTGTGACTTGGCCCATTGGATCTGCCCCACATACCCACAAAACATTGAATGCCCAAAAGGCTGAACCTTTAGTCTCAAAAAAGAGTATTAACTCTATCCAAATTTTATAACCCACCGATGTGGGACTTGTGCCAAAGGCACTTTCAAAGTTTTGCAACTTTAACAGCTCTAAGCTGTCAGGAGCTGTAACCAACAATCCCCCACCTTGCAAAATTTGAAAGTATTTTATTGAGCAATAATTCATAGAATTTTGCATAAGCAAAGGTGTCTTTCGACTTGAACCTTTACGTAGTAAAGATGATTCAGAATATACTAGAGTAACCGTAGTTTTAAACTCTATCTCTGACAACATCCCATACACAACCCTAGTTGGATGTAATTCTAATAGCTAGCACGTTACAACCATGTGCTTCTATCTCAGTATAGTGAACGCTCTAGGAATTTGCCCAAAATATCCATAGGAAGCGGTCACACTTCCACATTCACATAGGTGAATCTATCAAGAATACTCATATAGCTAAGTACCCCACTCAAAATAGAGCTATAGATCTCATTAAGAGTTATCATAACTCATCCTTAACTCGCTTCAGGATATCATGCTCCATAGGGATGGACTCGGAGTAAAATCCCGTTCTATTTAAATTACTAATAGCATAATTCAACCCATATCACTTGTGCCTTGTTATTACCCTTTGAACATATTTCTTGGGATCTCTAGTCTATATGTTGGGTTACCATCACAAATGACTCATTTATCCAAGGGCTTAAGTCCCATCCCTTTCGTGGTGTTCAACACCTTTTCCCTAGCTAGTCCTTTCGTCAAAGGATCAGCTAAGTTCTATTTAGACCGTATATGATCCACCCTCACAGCACCCATAGAGATAAATTCTCTAACAGTACTATGCTTACGACGTATTTGTCGTTTCTTACCGTTATAATAACGGTTCTCAACTTTTGCAAAAGCCGCGGTACTATCACAATGAATCAAAATGGCTAGTATCGGTCTTTCCCATAATGGGATATCTGACAGGAAGTTTCTTAACCATCCTGCCTCTTCACTAGCAGTAGCTAGTGCTATCATCTCAGACTCCATAGTGAATTGAGCCAAAATTGTTTGTTTCTTAGATTTTCAAGAAACTGCACCACCAGCGATGCTAAATATATATCCACTAGTAGCCTTAGAATCATCAGATAGGGTGTTCCAATCAGCATCACTAAATCCTTCAAGGACAACGGGATGCTTATTATAGTGTAATCCGAGGTTCATCGTCCTTTTAAGGTACCGCATGACCCTCTCAATAGCATACCAATGCTCCATACTAGGTCTACTGGTAAATCTACATAATACTCCCACAGCATAAGCTATGTCAGGTCTAGTGCAATCTGTAGCATAGCGTAAGCTACCTATAATGCTTGCATAAGCATTTTGATTTACATTGTCGCCAGTGTTCTTAAATAACTTTACACTAGGGTCAAATGGAGTACTAGCAAGTTTATATTCAAAGTAATTATATTTCTTTAGAAATTTCTCAATGTAATGAGATTGATCCAAAGAAAGTCCCTTTTCTGACCTAGTAATATTAATTCCTAATATTACACTAGCTTCACACAAATCCTTCATATCAAAATTGGCACATAATAATGATTTAACATTTTCTACGGCATGAATATTGGAACCAAATATAAGCAAGTCATCAACATAAAGACATATGATAGTGCAAATGTTCTCCACATATTTATAATAAATGCATTTGTCACTTTCATTAATTTTTAACTCATTAGAGATGACTAAGCTATCAAATTTATCATGCCATTGTTTAGGTGCCTGTTTGAGTCCATAAAGAGATTTATCTAATTTACATACTTTATTTTCTTGACCATGTACAATAAAACCTTCAGGTTGATCCATATAAATCTCTTCTTCTAATTCTCAATTTAAAAATGCAGTTTTAACATCCATTTGGTGTACAATTAAATCATTTACGGCAGCTATAGCAAATAGTACACGTATAGACGTTATTCTAGTCACGGGTGAAAATGTATCAAAAAAGTATACATTTTCTCTTTGTCTAAAACCTTTAGCAACAAGGCGTGCCTTATATTTTTTAACAGTGCCTTCAGGTTTTAATTTCTTTTTAAGAATCCATTTATACCCAATTGTTTTACACCCAGGAGGAAGGTCTACTAAATGCCAAGTTTTATTTGTTTCCAAAGAATCCATTTCATCATTAATAGCCTCTTGCCATAAATCGGCATCTAAAGAAGATAAAGCTTCTTGAATAGTCTTAGGATCCTCCTCTAAAGTGTAAGCATAGAAGTCGGGACCAAAATCTTTTTCTACACGAGCCCTTTTACTTTTTCGAAGTTCTAAAATGGATTCATTATTTTCTTTATTTTTATTTAAAGAAATATTAGTGGATGACTCGCCCCCACTATTTCTCAATTTAAAAGGAAATTTATCTTTATAAAAATCGGCGTCATTTGATTCAATAATTACTTGATTTTTCAAGTCATAAAATCGGTATGCTTTGCTATTAATAGCATAGCCTATAAAAACGCACTCATATGCTCTACTTGCCAATTTGAACCTTTTAGGGTCGGGTATACATACATAGGCTAAGCACCCCCACGTTCTAAAGTATGTCACGTTGGGCTTAAAATTTTTTAAAATTTCATAAGGAGATATTTTCATTTTAGTCTTAGGAATTCTATTAAGCACGGGACACACAATCAAAATAATTTCACCCCACCAATGTGAGGCAGCCCCTGAATTTAATAAAATAGCAACAACTAATTTAGTTAATGTCCTATTTTTTCTTTCGGCTTTACCGTTCATTTCGGGCAAATAAGGGACAGTTTTTTCGTGAATAATACCGTGGGTTTTATAAAATTCAATAAATGGTCCAGAATCATATTCGGTGCCTCTATCACTACGTAACCTTTTTATTTTCCGATTAAATTGATTTTTAATTTCATTTAGGAAAATTTTAAACATGTCAAACGCTTCACTTTTATTTTTCATTAAATACACAAATGAATAATCGGAACAATCATCAATAAAAGTTATAAAATAACGTTTGCCATTTCTAGTTGTTTCACCATCCAATCCACAAATATCCGAATGAATTAAATCAAGTAGTTCAGATTCTCTAAAAACAGATTTATGTGGTGTCTTAGTGATTTTTGCTTGACTACACCATTCACAAATTTCAAAATCATTTAATGATAATTCTGGAATCAATCCTAAAGTGCTCATATTTTTAACAAGTCGTTTATTAACATGACAAAGCCTAGCATGCCAAATATTAAATGAACAAGCAATATAAGCAGAAGGAGAAATTTTATTCATTGCATCAACATTCAATTTAAACATCCCATCAGTGGCATAACCCTTGCCTACAAAAATTCCATTCTTTATCAAAGTAAATAAATCAGCACCAATAGTTTGAGTGAAGCCAGCTTTTTCGAGAAGATAACTCGAAACAACATTTTTCCTTATCTCGGGAGTGTGAAGAACATCTTTGAGGATAACAGTCTTTTCCGAAGTGAACTTCAATTCCACATTTCCAGTACCAGCAACCTCAGTGGAGTGAGAATCACCCAACAACACCTTCTTATCTGCAGTCTCAGAATAAGTCTTAAACAGAGTACGGTCATAACAGATATGGCGGGAAGCGCCAGTATCCAACCACCACCCTTCGGCACCGCTAACCATGTTGATTTCTGAAATCATAGCACATAGGTCCTTGTGCGTTTGGCACATTGCGACATTTGCGAGCCATATGACCAGGCTTGCCACACTTGAAACAGAGAAACTGTCCCGAGTTGCTAGACTGTCCCTTTCCAGGGTTCTTATACTTATTCTGAGTCTGAGTCTGAGTCTGATTTTTAAAATTCTGGTTGTGGCTCTTTTTTTGATTTTTCATATTTTTCCTTTTGCCTTTAAAATAACTGGAGTGTGGTTCTTTTTCTGATTTTTGTTGTTAGACACAACAAGAATTTCATCTTTATAGTCCTGTTTTTTGGATTCCTCCTCAATTCTCAATTTAGTGATAAGTGACTCTGGTGAAAATTATTTAGACTTATGCCTCAAAATATTTTTAAACTCTTTGAAAAGTGAAGGCAATTTATCAATAATTACAGCCACCTGAAATTGCTCATCTAAAGCCATGCCCTCGGAAATAATTTCATGGGCAATCATTTGCAAATCATGGGTTTGAGCAACAACAAATTTGTCATCCGTCATTTGAAATTTCAAATAACGGCTGACGGCATATTTTTTAGCACCAGCCTCCTCCGTGTCGCATTTTTTAAAAAGTGCGTCCCAAACATCTTTCGCAGTTTTATAATTGGCATAATAGTCATAAAGTTCGTCACTTAGAGGATTCAGAATATAGTTCTTGCACGGAAAATGATTTCCTCCCAATTTCTAATTATTTTGCTTTCCTCAACAGTAGGTGGATTATTTACTACGGGTTTGTCAAATTAAACACACGATGCGGCCTTTTTCGTAGTTAAATAGAATAGCAATTTTTTGCTCCAACGTTTAAAATGGGTGCCTTCATATTTGAAAGCCTTATTAAGGTTGCTTGAGTTAATTTTGTCCATGACAGAATAGTTACACCTTAAAATTGTTGTAGCACCAGTAAATAATTAAATGCAGAATTTAAAAAAATTAGGAACGAAATTAGCCAATTTTTGGAGCAAATAAATCTGGGACAGAAAATATAAGAAACCCCGGAAGCAGGTACAGTCTAGAACACGGCTGAGTCGCGGACAATGTCGCTCTCTTTAAGGTGTTTTGCGGCTCTGCCCAAAGTGTGCTAATAGTCTCGAAGCCCCGTCACCCCCAGGATAAAACAGCCTCCAAAACCAGAAAATACGAATCGATAAAGAACAAAAATTAACCCGGTCTGTGTACACCCATTCTTTATAATTGCTCGATTATAACAATATAATTAATCTGTAAAACGAGATTAATTATTGTGGGAGAAAAATTTCGGAACTCTATCAATGGGGGAAGATGAACTGTAAAGAATTTTGTGTTGGAACTATATTGAAAAACGGAGGTCTCAAACTCCTTTTATGCAAAAAAGAAATTACCGTTAGTGGGCAAAAACGTGGAGAGAAAACTGGAAACGTGGGTGAAAAAATTCAACAATAAAAGGCCCACGTTTTTTCGGAATTAAATACCGTTAAAAATTATTTTTTAAAGCCCAAAATCGTTAATTTATTTGTCCAAAAAATTATTTCTTAATGAGCCCAAGCCCAAGACCCAGGACCCGGACACGGGCACGGGCCGGGCCGGACGGACGGCGACGCGCGCGCGTGTGTGACTTGGCCCATTGGGTCTACCCCACATACCCACAAAATATTGAATGCCCAAAGGGCTGAACCTTTAGTCTAAAAAAAGAGTATATTAACTCTATCCAAATTTTAGAACCCACCGATGTGGGACTTGTGCCAAAGGCACTTTCAAAGTTTTGCAACTTTAACAACTCTAAGCTGTCAGGAGCTGTAACCAACATCTACCCATCTTGTTTTTGTTTGCCTTTTGAATATATTTTTATTTGTGTAACATACTATGAAGTGTCTGAACCAACTTATGCGCCCCTCGACTAAAAGAACATTAAGACGGAACAACATGAAAAATATATAGAACTCTTATTCTTGAGTAGTCTTTTCGGTTTTTTTTTTTCTGGTTTACTTTTCATCTTTGTATTCATTTAGGGAGGCATGAAATCATAATTTAAATTTTGAGGGAACCGGATTGACTTATACTAGCTGTGGCACAGATGGTTAACTGACCAGAATATATTCGGTTTTTGGTTGTTTCTGCTCAGATGGTGTGTGGATCTTGACCTAATGTTTCTATCATGATTCCCAATTCCTAATGTATGAAATATCTAATTTGATTAGGAGTGATTATATTTGGCACATGTTTGTTGGATGGCATCACAACCAACTGAAACAAGAAAATATATGTGCAAAATTGATAGAAATATAAACAAGCATAAAAATAACAATATGAACAAAAGAGAATTGATGGAGTTCGACAATAATATCTTGCTTACAGAGAACAATTTCACTATTTAAGAAAATAAGTCTACAAGAATTATGGCTTTTAGCAAGGAAAAAAATCATTGCAAAAGATATGTTTTCGTTGCAAAACACCTTTATTAACGATTTTTATTCTTTGTAGTGGTCCTTGCACTAGCCATCATGCTATAGATCTTTTGCAAGAAAATTTTGTCATCATCACTAAAAATATTTTACAATGAAATTTTCGTTGGGGGAAATAAGATTTTTCGGTGCAAAAAAGTTCTCATATCTCAATTAAAAAGCTTTTGCAATGAATATTTCGTTGCTAAAAATACTAATAAATCCTCACAAAAGATATTTTGAGATAATTAAAATTCCTTGCCCAATGTTAATTTTACATTGCTAAAAGTCTTTTGTTACACTCTTTTTCGTGGCAAAAAAGTTCTCGTATTTTGACTAAAAATTATTTACAACGAATATTTCATTGTAAAAGATAATAACAAATCCTTGCAAAAGATATTTTGAGAGAATTACAATTTCTTGCCAAATGTTAATTATACACTGCTAAAAGTCTTTTGTAATGCTCTTTTTAGTTGCAAAAAAGTGCTCGTATTTCGACTAAAAATATTTTTACAATTAATATTTCGTTGCAAAATATACTAATAAATCCTTGCAAAAGATATTTTGAGGGAATTAAAATTCCTTGCCAAATGTCAATTATTCGTTGCTAATAGTCTTTTGTAAGACACTTTTTCGTTGCAAAAAAGAAACTTTTGATTGTAAATAATAATCACATTTATAACGATAGGTTTCAGCAACATTTATTTCGTTGCAGAATTATATTAAATAATGAAATAAAAAAAATATTAAGTAAACGCACATAATTAAAAGATGTCATATGATATTCAAACATAAATCTACTACTGTTCATGTCACAATGAAGCTCAAAAGTAAATAATACTTCATAACTAAGAGATGAGTTTAAACTAGTTTTCTCATCACAAATAAAATGATGAAATCAACACTTGTCATCATGGAACTTGATTCGAAAGGGACAAAAGATCATTTAGGAACATCTTCCTCGGGAGCAGCGTCCTTATATAGCAGTGAGGTGGCCTTTATTATAGCCATCTTTGACACAAGACCTTGCACTAGGATTTTCAAATCTACGATCTCTGTTTGTAACTTTTTGTTCTCCAAATCAAAATTTCACCTGCATAGTGATTTCAAAGGTCGAATACCAAGATCCTTCAGGTATCCCGTCTTCTTTCCAAGGACTTTTTGACATATTGATGCTTCATTAAAATCTTCTGAGCTTTTTTGTAATTCAATCATCTCTTTCTACAAAGAAAAAGAAAAGAATATATTACACTATCGGTTTGACTATTTTTTAAACTTTAAAAAATAAAATCGACAGAGATTTCTTTGTTTGGTTATGAAATCCAATATATTGTGACACACAAATCATTAATCCAATAACTATAGATACAAGTAAATCATCAATGTGTCCCTTCCATCGATTTTCCTTTATTTTGAAAAAAATCGATAGAATTTCCTTTATTTATTCATGAAATCCAACCAGTTATGATACGAATCAATAATCCAATAACTCCCGTCCACCCAATTCAACAAAAATTAATCTAGACTGCACGGTCTGGGAATAATGCTTTATGTTTAAGCATGTAAAATAATTTTCTTTTATATACTTACATATTCAGACTCTACTTCTTCACAACCCATTGTCCTTCATCCAATGAATGTAATAAAATACTTCAATTTGTCCTTCGGCATCTCATAGAACATAAAAAAAAATACATAAGTACATGTATCCACTTATTAAATTAAAATATAACAAATTTTATGTACTAAAATATTACCCTCTCTTCATACAAATGTTGGATAAAAGACTTTGTCCCACCGCGATAAATATACTTGGCATTTGAGCGACTAGGAGAGTAAGCATCAGATTTTTGCTACAAAAAGTGATATACTTCAAGTTAATTTACTGAAACTTAAGAAAGCAAACAATTTTAACAAAAAACATACATCAAAGATTATTATCTTATGTTCATGAGTACTGAAAAACAAGAAAAGAAATTTCAATCTTCGTCCTTTTCCATATCACTAGGTTTGCTCTCGTTTGCCTCCTCAATATTCAAAAATTTAGCAAAATATTTCTTCAATGTGTTACGGAATCCAGTGTAACGTTCGGACATTGATGTATGTAAATAGCTCACAATCGCCGAATTTACAATGTCTAACTCAAATTTTGACTACACAAGTTTTAATGAGTTTATAATATAAAATCACAATTTTTTGGGAAATAGAACACAAAAATTAAATATATAAAAACTCGATCAATCATTTATGTCTTCTCCTTCTCATCAATCTTTCCCCATTTTTCCACCTTTAACGGAGCAAAATTTCGTATGACAAAACCAAGTTTATTAGGCAAAGAGGAAGCGGTACGTATGATCTGTTTAATGTGCATAGAATCCCATTGAACTGGAATTTTAAAAACCCCTAAACTTTTAATAAGAGCATCAGTTGCTATCCCACATATTCTGCCACGAACATTTTTCTTAGAGGTGGATCCAGATTCTGAAAAAGACGACAAATTTATCAATAAATTTTGTATTCACAATAGCATAAACATGCAACTATACCATTATAGTACAAAAGCTAACTATATTAAATTATACCAAAGTCAACTATATTCTATTGAGTTAATTCTTAGAATTCATAGCAAGTGGCTACTGTTTTTAGGAAGTTTTCACTATTTTTAACAAGTGGTTATTATTTTAGCATTAAACATGTGATCATCATTTTCTAGATCTATTCTCATCAAATCAATTGTAAGTATATTGATAACAAAACCAATAATATTGATAGCATAATAATTTTCCATTTAGTCCAAAAGCTTAAAACCATTCATATATGTGACCAGCAAAGCTAATAATACTAATCTTAATTTGACGAGCAGTTGTAAATCATAAAAGCCATAATAATTTAAATATTAAGATCTAAGCTTATACCAAAGGCTATTTATACTAAACAAGCACTCAATATAAAGTTTCTTTTAAGTCTGTAAGAGAGCACTAAATGGACCATATCAGAAATTGAACGTCCAGGAGTTTACGTGTCCAGTCAAATGCGTTAACTGTCCAGATATTTTGTGTCTTTTGGAGCTAGAAGGTATGCATTTTGGGAAATAAATCACATATAAAAGTGCTCAACAGTGACCTTAAAAGTTGGTCATACGACAAAGACACTCCCACATTTTAACTACTTGTCGTGTATTTTGACTTGAAATATGTTACTAGCCTTGAAATCACTAGTGAAGGTTGCTATGCTAAAAATGGATACTTCAGAGCCACGATAAAATTTATATCACATTATTTGTCGAATAAAACTTCTTGGACCTGCTATATTGGGTGAAGGAAATCCAGAGAATCAAAATCATGTTATGATACTGAATAGGCTCCTAGAATTACATTAGTAGTTACTATCATAATCCACTAGAGGTATGCAAATTTATTTTATTACAATACCATTAATCTCGAAGCAAGGATTAAAATATTTAACGACCAAAACAGAACAAAAAACAGGGCTTAAATTGCAATAATTTGTTAACTTCAGTGAAGATATTGCAATTTCAAGGGGGGAAATTGAAACTTGCATGAAACTTTAAGGTTTAAAATGAAAAAACGCAACAGGTGATATGTCGATCTGTTATAGCCAGCTTAAACATCGACTTTAAATGTCCTTATAGTGATAATTAACAAGATATGAATGAATGTTATGAACACTGATTTACAGTAGATAGATTTTAGAGGAAAAGAATTGGACAAATGACTGAAAAGTACACCAAGCTTGGTTACCAAAAAGAAGATGGGCCATAAGACTCTTTTTTTTCTGCAACAATTAAACTTCAAGTTTTTTTGTTGTTGTCGGCTACCAGCATCTCTCTAGTGATGATGTGGCTCATTAATATGTGACATGGAATTATCATGCCTCACCAAAATTTAAAGGGTCGCATAACATTCAGATAGAGTCATTGGCAAAGACACACCAATGGCCTAAACTTAACACTGAAAAAATAAACAAGTCCAATTTTGGGAAGCAAAAAAATAACATTCCCATCATAAAAAAATGGATCAAATTCATTATACTTTTTGACTATTTGTCCTAAAAAATACTAAGAAATAAGTGGTACTGAACAACGAAAAGATGTTATGCAACAAGAAAAAAAATGAGAGGAGATAAAATATAAACACTACAAATAAAATGGATCAAAGACATTTAAGACGAATTAAATTGGCTATGGAAGGTCTAGTAAATACACCGATTGCAATGATTTTCTTCAGAATCTATGAACACTAAATAAATTCACAATTAAAAATAAATATGCAAATGCTTCATGCATTTGAATAAGATTAAAGATAAATCTGCCTCTTAAAACTTCTCTATGCTAATGAATTATAAATATCCACCATCTATGATATCTACAACTACTGTGTAAACATCAGTATCAAATGAATTTCTAATGAAATCTGAATCATAAAATTGACAAACATATATATATATATATATATATGTGTGTGTGTGTGTGTGTGTGTGTGTGTGTGTGTGTGTCAAGATATGCTTCTATAGAAGGGTGTTGGACATTTCCACTTTTATGCCACATTCAATTTCATAGTACCACTATATAAAGGACAAGGTTGATCCAAGTGGAAAAGGAAACATTATTGAATGCTCATGGCACGTAATTCTAACCAGAATAATTGTGATTTGAGTAAACATATACTAGCCATAAATATGTCATATTAAAAAAAAATGATATAGATGTCTTTTAAATAACCATATCACATGAGTACATATGTATGCACCTCGAAGATAAAAATTTTGAACAAATTATTCAAATTTAATCACACTTGCATATATGATCCTTTCCAACAATATACTTAAGTATACATTTTTAAGAGAACCGGTTGTTAGGCTTGCTTTAGCTCCAGTTTCTCTTGGGAAATGTGGAAAAGTATATATTATGGAGCGTGTCCAACATTTTTTTAAGAAATCCAGAGAAATGTCTTGCTCAACTGTTTAAAATAATAACATTCGTTCAAAAACTTATGTTCTTTAGGATTAACCTTCTTATATAACATGTGCAACCAATCCCATTCAAACATCCCCATAAATTCAAAATCTAAAGAAAACTAAACATTTGTTAAATTAGATGCAACTAAGATACTCCCTCTATCCTAAATTAGGAGGCCTTTGGAAGTCCAACTTTTAAGAAACGTAACATTAAGAATCATAATTATGCCAATATATATGGAACTGAGACAATCGAAAAGATCAAACAGTATACAAGGTTACGCACTAAAAATAGAAAAGAATACATTTTTTTATTGGGAATGTACTCATATATTAAATATTTTTCATCATGTTCAATTCAACATCCCATAAGAATCATATGCTAGAGTTTGGTGGAAAAGAGATATAGCTGAAAACAAAATACTCTTTGATTGAAGAATGAAAACACCCTTCATTTTGAAATTAATACACCTGGTATTTTTAGGATGAAATCAAAGAGAATACAGAGTGGAGGCAAATGAAAATCAAGATACTCAGGAGCTACTTCTATTTATTTCCTAATCCTAAATCTTTATACGAGAACACCATCAACATATTTAGCATCAACTAACAAATCATAATAGAGAAACAAAGACTATTATAGGCAACATAAATTGTTATTTAGTAATAGAAACTAACTGATCATCGAAAACTAGTTATAGGCAGTCAGTTAGTTATCGATAATAATTAACTGAGCAACATAAATTATTATTTAGTAATAGAGCAACATAAGAAAATACTCTTATTGATTTGCTAGTTCAACACCCATAAAAACATCAAATGAGGACCTGATTATCAGTTCAACACCTGCAAATATCATATAACAAACCTTTCTATAAAAATAGTTAACTAGTTTCTTATAACTATATATATCATGTTCGTGTGAATGTTGTAAAATTTGGAGAACACAAAAAAGAAAACATGAGTCGTGATTTTAGCTTATGGAACCAAAAGTGGATGTTAAGAAGATTGACAAGTATAATATAAAGTAGAAATCTCAATTAAAGGGCAGTATGATATGACATATACCGCTAGAATTAGGCTCAAATGTAGAATTTTCACTCGTCATTTGTGCTCCATTCTATGCCTAGATGCAATTTCATTAGGTATTGGATCCTCATTCGTAGTCGAATCTTATGTCCTCGGTGGCTCTACAAAAGCTGTAGTTGAAGAATCACATCCACATCCACATACTCTACCAGATATCCTCATTTATAAATAGGAATCTAACAAGTTCCATAACATAATAATAGAAAAAACTCAATTGTGTAACCTTCCTTCACTCGTTGTCACAATCATCATCACTGCAATTCTCTTCATCACTACAGTATTATGCTAATGTCTCATCTTCCTCATCATCACCATCACCATTATAAATATTTCGTCATACGCTTACAAATCATTGCTTTCAATAATATCTGGTAGAGTATCGGTCCAAGCCATTTAACTCAAGTCCAAATCTCCCAATTGAATAACCATTTGAATATCACAAGATTCCTCTTCTTGGTATGCAGCATTAAATGGACAATCGTTGGTATCTCCCGCATTAGCTTCTTCTGGATTGTCCCAAATATGTCTATGTTTCACGTTTTGTACTACTTTCGAGTTAGGACACATCTTGTAGTCATCTGAGTAAAACACTTATGTTGCTTGAGTTGCAATCACAAAGGGATCATCATTATACCATGTTGAACTAACATTAATAGAAGTGAGGTGATAGTACTTTTGTACTCTCTTATTCTTGGGATTAGTGTCAAACCACTCACACTCAAATATATAAACAATGTACTGATTTAGTACTTCATTTGCATAACACTACATACACGTGCATAAAAATTAACCACTTTATCATCGTGCCCTACGGGAACAAAAATTCCACTATTTTGAGTTGTACGATGATCATCACGATCATTAGCAGGAAATCGAATCCCATTAACAATACAACCGGAGTATTTATCCACATGAACATCTGGACCGCATGCCAATAAATATAACTCATTTGTGGCCTTCTAGTGACCCTTGATAACACAAAGTTTTCATCTATATAAGAAAGATGTTAGCTTTATATTTATTATCATGTTTTAATATCAGAAAATTAACAAACGCATTATTAACACAAACTTACACGATCTGCAAACCACTTTGGAAATTCACGTTCTTGCCTTTGAAATAAATCATCGGGAGATTCAATCTCCAATTGCGTCATATGTTCACTACACATGCAATAAGACTTTAATTTATTTTGTGAAATATTAACAAAAGATTGTGTAAAATGATACTTACTCAAGATACAGTTGTATTTCTTCGCAGTTATTCAAGATATACCAGTGGACCTTATCAATAGTCCTTTGGGACAATCGAGTGGGTTGTGCAGCACCCATGGGACGAACAAATTGAGAGAAAATTGAAAGATTTGCATTACATTTTTCCCACATGTATCATCGTGATGTTCCCTTCGAATGAATTTCGTTTCGACCTCACTAAGGTACATTGAACAGAAAGTTACGGCTTCATTAACAACGTACGCCTCTGTTATTTATCCTTCGGGTCGAGCTTTATTTTTTATGCTTAACTTTAGCGATCCCAGATTCCTGGACACATTAAATTTTATATAGATAAATCATGTTACAGATTTAAAGTTCATAATTAAATATTTGAATAAATATTTTTAAAGTACCTCTCAAAAGGGAACATCCATTGCTTATCTACCGGGCGGACAAGCATATCCTTGCGTGGTAAGCGAATAGCCAAATGGACCATAACATAAAAAAGTGTTGGCTAAAAAATTATTTCGAGATTGCATAGTATAAGGACAATCAATTCCTCTATTTTCTCCAAGTCCTTCACATTCAAAGTTTTTTCACGCAGTTGCTGAAAGAAGTTTGACAACTCAATTAATGCAGTATTAACTTCCTTCGAAAAATATCAATGTATGCCGACCGGGATAAGTCGCTGCAAAATAACATGGAAGTCATGAATTTTTATCTTTCCATCCTTGATGCTCACATTTCTAGAAAAATTCGATGCATAACCATCTGGGAATTTGACTGAGTTTAAGAATGCACAAAAGCCTTTTCTCTCTTTTGATGTTAAGGTATAAGATGCATGTGGTTTCAACCATCTGTTACCTTGTTCTTGTAAATTCAACTCCTTTCTTATCTTCATATCAGCTAAATCCAGACGGGCCTTATATGTATCTTTTGTCTTTCCTTCCATGTTCATCAATGTTCCAAGCACGCTATCACACATGTTCTTCTTAATATGCATAACATCAAGATTATGTCTTAATTTAATCTTTGACCAATACTCTAACTCAAAGAAAATTCTTTTTTTCGTCCAGTTTAGTTCCTCTGGGGTACGTTTTCTCTTCATATCCTTATTGTTTAGATGCTTACCCGATTTTAGAATTTTCACCTTCTCTAACAGCTCCAATATGTCATCTCCAATAAAATCCCTCAGTATTGGTCTTTCTTCTTTTCTCCCATCATATAGTCTACTCTTTCTCCACGAATGGCTTGAAGGAAAATAACGACGATAACTCATATAGGATATTTTACTTATCAGTCATTGCGAAGAGGTGTCTTCATCGTATACTAGACATGCATTGTAACCTTTCAGGATCCATCCATATAAATTACAGTATGTCGGGAAGTCATTAATCGTCCATAACACACTTGCATGTAAACGAAAATATTCCTAACCAAAATTATCCCATGTTTGTATACCAACATTCCCAAGATCTTTCAACTCATCTATCAAAGGTCGTAAGAAAACGTCCATATCCTTACCCAGTGCTTATTGACTCGAAATTAACAAAGCCATCATGAAAAATTATTCCATCATACATAGATAGGGTAAATGCACGAGTATTACCGACCACATGTTGTATGAGTTACTCATATTTCCAAATGGATTAAAACTGTCGAAAGCAAGGCCTAACCTCACATTCTGACAGTTGTTCGCAAACCAAAGATACTACTTATCAAAGTCTTTCCATGCCCCAAGATCAGTCAGATGTCTCAAAACATCCTGCTTATCGACTTATTTTTCCTTATGCCACCTCATATGAGCGGATGTATGCCTTGACATATACAATCTTTACAACCTTGGTTTCAATGGTAAGTAACACAATACTTTACACTACACTAAATACTGAAAATAGTCACGGATAAGGGGTCACGACACGGCCTAAAATCGTGACCACAATCAAAATGGGCATGACCAAATCTATGACTCTGTGTGGTCATGGGTCATCTTGTGTGTGTTCACGGCTCTAGACCTTGACTCCTTTAGGTCACGACTTTAGACCCTGACCCATTTTTCACCATTATGGCGCCAAGTTTCCCTCCAATTTTTATCAGAGAAGGATTCACGGCCCTTATCCGTGACCATAAACCTCATTACACAGGGATGCGGTCACGCCTTAAGTCCATGACTAGTATGTTATATAAGTCACGGCTTTGGGCCGTGACCATGGCCTTATTTTCACACTGACGTGTAAAAATAAAGGGGTCACATCATATGGTCACGACCACTTAAAAAACGCGAAAAAGTTTTCTATTTCCGTCGAAAACTTCTAAACCCTTATTTTCCCTCCATCTCTCTGGCGATTTTGTCTCTCTCCTTCTCTCAATCTAAATCTCAATCTTAAAGGTACATACGTGTGTGTATATTTCTCTACATGTGTATTTCTCTCTGTGTGTATATTGTAAATACGTGTGTGTGTGTGTGTATGTATATATATATATCTGTGTATCTATGTGTGTGTGTGTGTGTGTGTGTGTGTGTGTGTGTGCGTGTGTGTATATACATCCGTGTGTATATACATGTGTGTAATGTGTATATGTATGTAACTGTGTATACATTGTCATTATGTGTATTGTGTATATGTATGTAGTCGTGCATAATGTAAATGTGTATATGTGTTCGTAGTATAGAAAAAAATATGACTAATGTTGATTTAAGTTTCAAACTAGGGCACATTTTAATTTAACGGATATTGTTGGTTTAAGTTTCAAACTAGGGAAAATTTTAATTTAATGGATATTGTTGTTATAAGTTTCAAACTAGGCAAATTTTAATTTAATGGATATTGTTCGTTTAAGTTTGTGGCTGAAATATAAAAATATACATCTCCATTAATATTGATGCTAAATTCGGGATTAATTTTAGGAGCTTTGTAAAATTAAGTTCCAAAAAGGCATAAACTATTAATTATAGGGGTAATGTTTGTAAGGGTTAATTTTAGGGTTGATTTTAGGAATCGTTGGCTTAAATGACAAAAGTAGGTATTCAAAATCTTATAAATTAACAGTTGATGATTCATTAGATCCATAATTTATAGGAATCATATTCACGCCCTCGTACATAATAACTCGTTAATGATTCATTAGAGCCATTATTTATAGGAATTATAATCACTCCCTCATTCTTTTTTCTCACGAAAAACGATTCACGGTGCTAATAAATGGCAACAAGAGTGGGAAATATTGCAATTGGACCGCACGCGTATATCTTTAATTAATGAGACTCATAAAGTCGGTACTCCGATTTATTAGTATGGGAATAGGACTATCGGACAATTTAACTTCCTTGTAAACTGTGGAGTTCATCTCCAGCAAGAGTTCTTGTTCGATCATATTCTGTTTTCCCAGCCATAATGTTGGGATGAAGCTGTACAATATATATATATATATATATATATATCGCCTACAAAATTTCGATAGACCACTGACCTTGCTTACGCTGTTAGAGAAGGTAGAAAAAAAATCACCCATTATGGATAGAATTACGTACAAAGAGCATTGAAGAAGACTATGATGTCTCACAACATATGCACGTCAGACTCAATCTTGACAATAAGCTGAAGAGGATGAGATTTCGAGTTCATGTCGCTGACATCTATGCGTCCGTTTTAGATACTCTTCCTCCTAATTGGCCACGTGCAAAAATCCATAGGTTTGGAGATCAGACACATTGAACTTTTGTTAAAGTCTTACCATGAACAGGTATATTATAATATATGGTCAACAAATATATATTGGTAGTTATATTTTCATATTGAACTTTGAAATTACGCATTTATTATTATAGATACACATTTGACTTTTATTATTTCTGTAAATAATGTCATGCGGTAATGGAAGCAATGTTCCAACCAACAACGTGACACAGCCACAAGGAGAATTCTCATCACCAACTGGTGAGAAATATTCAACTCAATAAACTGTGCACTCCTCTACTCCAAATTTTGTTCACTCCCCTACTCCACAACTCTTGACTCCCCTACTCCGAGTTACGGGAGGCAAAGTACTCCCACTAATCCAACATACATTCCCAATGCTCCTGAAACCGTCGGGTCAGTTGAGAAGAAGCCCATTGGGTTCTCTTTATTAGGAAATAACCCCATGGGGGATAAGAATCACGTTCAACAGTTTAAAGCCTAGTGTTTGTCCTTAGCAAAATTAAATATGGGAGTGGGAGGAACTAACAATTAGAACCTCGTAGATAAAGCTATTAAAGATGACATCTACGAGCAACTTAGCAAACGGTTTTCATTTTCCCCCAACTCAAAAAATAAGGTGCTTTCTCGGGTTATTGAACAAATTCAAACATATCGGAGAAACCTTAGGCAGAAGTATTTACCTAAGGGAGCATTGAGCTCCAATATTTTGGCACTCGAAGACAAAGTCCCTTTGAATGTTGAGATTCCAGTCTCTCAATGGAATGATTTTCTGGAGAATGAGGCGAAGGACTCCAAAATGCTGTAAACGGAGAAAACAAGCAGAATAGGGCAAAAAAAACTGATGTCCATCGACTTGGTTCAAAATCTTATAAAGATTTGAAGAAGGAGTGGTTGATCATTATGAAAGGCAACCTGAATGAAGGAAAGACACCGAATAGGGCCAACTTTTACGTGTATGATAGACGAGACAAAGATAATAAATTCCCTCATCACTTGTCCAAGACTCTAGAATCAATAGAGTCTACCATTAGTCAGTCAGATTCAAGCTCGTTCGACGACATTGACAATAATGCCATTGCACAAACCTTTGGGAAGGACCATAGAGGGAGGATGAGAGGTTTGGGGTCGCATATGTCAAAGATAAGATTCAAACACACCGCACCTCTCGTGGATGATCTTTTTTCTGTTAATAAGCATTTTGCGTCTGACAATGAACGTCAATCTAAGACTGAAGGGGATATAATGGGGCTTCAAAATGAATTGGGAGGTGTGAATGATAAACTTTCACGGATTGTGTCTCTTTTAACCGGTCATATGGCCCTGTATCCCCCAACGCATCCCGATTTACATCCACAGATTCTAGGGATTCCTCAAAATTTTCCTCATTCTCCATTCCCTCCATAGATTTCGGTTCCTCCTTCAACATTCCCTTTCTCAGTGCCTTAGCATGGCACAGGTCTTGGATCATCGTCAACAACCCATGGTGACTATGGTGAGAAATACTAAATACAAGACCTGAGCGATAAATTTGTCGTTGAGATCTCTCATGTCCACTGCCTTAGGAACTTTAGTACATAATTGACCTTTGCAGCAGGGTGAGTGTCAGATCGTGGTTGATACAGTATATGAGGGTTGTGAAACTGTTCCAGCACACGTCATCAGTGGAGAAGGGAATTTTTTTAAAAATTATATAGACTATGTTACCACTTGGCTAGTTTATCGCTTGATGAAGATGTAGTAATATTTTTCTTATTTTGTAATAATATCAGTAGACAAATTTATTTAATTTGAGTTTAAATGGTTGTGTATTATCGTTGATTGGCGTGTTCTTATATTTAAGTTATAGCATAGTTTGATTGATTGGTGCGTTGCTGACTATATTAGTGCTTTGCTTTGATACTATATTAGTGTTTTACTATGAAACGTGATATTTATGCAACATGATATTTATTTTATCACTTTTACATAGGACTGCAATTTGAAGAATATTAAATGGATTTTCACAATACAGAGAGTGGATGGGGGAGACTAACCGAATAGCTAATAGTTTTGTTAAAGGCGTTCAAGAATTTATTAGATATGCTTTTAAGAACCTTAAAAGTGAGAATATTTTGTGTTCGTGCACCCATTGTATAAACGGAAAATATAAATCTTTAGAAGATGCTGAGTTACATTTCATAATGTGGGGAATTTGTGAAGATTATAACGAGTGGACATACCATGGTGAAAAACATGTACCTTATGTTCTTGAAGAATTATCGAAAACTGACCACGTAATAGAAAACCAACGAGTGGAAGTGGTAAATGATTCGCCAACACATCATCCATTGATCGAACTAATTTATGATGCTTACAGGGTCCACCACGACCAAAACCACCAACCTATAGAGACAGATAATGCGCAAAATAAAGAATTTGATACTGAACTGACAGGAGATCGAGAATATATACATTTGAAAGACGATACGGCTATATCATTGTATAAAGATTGCGATGAAGATCATTCGGTATTATATGAAATAATTGGTTTGCATAATTTGAAGAGTCAATTTGTCTTGTCTGGAAACAGCATAACGAAAATTCTTAATTGGGTTAAAGAAATTATCCCAAAAAAGAACCCATTACGAGACAATTATCCTACCATAAAGAAGATCTTAAAGGGTCTAGGATTGAAATACAAATATATTCATGCATGCAAGCATGATCGCATATTATATCGCAACGGACATGGAGAGAATGATGAATTTGTAATTTGCGGTGAGCCTAGATATGTCTTTTGGGAGAAGATAAATGACAAACCTACAAAATATCAAAAGTGCTCACAAGTCCCATGAATGGTTTTAAAGTATTTTCCACTTGGGTCACAGTTAAAATGATTTTTTGGTGTACCGTGGATAGCGGAGGCCATGACATGGCATGCTTAATGCAAGGTGGGTGGGAATTTGATACGTCATCTGGTTGATTCACTTGTCTGGAAAATTTCAAATGCACGACACCATGAATTTGCAAAAGAACCACACAACATTCATCTTTCAATATCAACTGATGGGTTTAACCCTTTTGGTAATTTAAGTACCAGTCAAAGTTATTGGCCAGTTCTCATGGGGTCTTTAAGTCTCCCTCCGACACTGTGCATGAGAACAGAGTTCACATTACTATCTTTATTGATACCTAGGACTCCGAAGGCTCCGGGTGATGATATTAATATATTCTTAGCCCCATTAATCGAAGAACTTAAAGAGTTGTGGGGTAAAGGCGTGACGGCATTCGAATCTCATAAAGGTGAAGAGTTCACACTTAAAGGAATGGTGATGTGGGCTATCCACGACCTTCCTGATTATGGGACTTTGTCCGGTTTTAATGTTCATGGTTATTATGGATGTTCCATATATGGGGAGAAAGCTGAAGCCATTTGGCTACAACATAGTAGTAAGATGAGGTGCACGGGTCATCATAGATTTCTACCGACCAGTCACCCTCTCAGGAATGATAAGTCCAACTTTTATCCTATTGGTCACGATCGCCGGATGCAACCTGCTCACCTTTCTGGTCAGCAGATCGAGGAGAAGGCGATGGCTACGACTGCGAGGAATAGGTACGTAGGCAAACAACCCAGGTTTTTAAACCTGAAGCATAAAGCAAAGGGATATCCTAACAACCCTAATAAAGAAAAACCATGGTCAAAACGATCAATATTTTTTTAATTTACCGTATTGGAAAGATCGTCGTGTAAGGCATGTAATTGATGTGATGCACACAAAGAAGAATGTTGTAAAACATCTGATAGGAACATGTCTGGGTGGATCTCATTCCAAAGATGGAGAGAAGATTCGTCGAAATTTATAGGATATGAATATAAAGAAGAAACTCTAGTTAAAAAATGATCCTACAAGAGGAAGAATTTTTACCCCTCCAGCTGCTTTCACTTTGACTACTAGTGAGAAGAAGATCCTGTTAGACACGTTGTTCAACTTGTAGACTTCAACTGGTTATTCTAGTAATTTACGTAGGGTCGTAAACTACTAAGAAAATGACTTAAATAATGCAAGTCTCACGATTGGCATGTAATCATTCAATTAATCCCTTTGTTATTTCGGCATTGCTTCTCTGAACACAAAGATCTCCGTCGAGAAATTATACAAATTAGTTTGTGTTTTACCTTAGCTTGTGCAAAAGTGGTAAACAGAAGGCACATTAGAGTTGCAAAATCAACTTTAGCCGAGGTAGTTTGTGTATTAGAGAAATATTTTCTCGTTTCGTTCTTCGATATCAGAATCCACTTGCTTGTGCATTTATGCGATGAAGCTTTATTATGTGGTCCCGTTAGGTATCGTTGGATTTATCCTTTTAAGCGCTTGATGAAAACCTTAAGAATACACTATATATTGGAGGATCAATTGCTGAAGAACACGTAACTGTGGAATCATCGTTATACACTAGGGAATATATTCCAGAGCAAGAGGTGAGGAGGTTGAATCCTCGTAGAGGAGGAGTGATCGAGGAACCTGACGAGTTTGAGGAAGAATTACCATTTGAGAATCCTAAAGAGATGAAACTCACAAATATACAATATGAGCAAGCAGCTCGTTATGTCTTCGAATCGCAAGATGAAGTTGAATAATGGAGAGAGTGAGTATCTATTGAATTCTTCTCCATTCATTATATTTGTTTAATATTTTACGATCTGAACTCTATAATTTACCCCCAGTATGAGAGCATGGCCCAGATTTCAGAATGCTTACATGGATCCCGTGACCGCGTGGTCACGGGACCCCCACGAGGTCACCCAAGGAGCACTTTTAGCAACTGACCGATTAGCCTCCCGATTTGAGGATTTTTTTTAATTATTATTCAAGATGGTCACGGCCCAAAGTCGTGACTAGGTTGATTTCTACAGAAAACCTAGTTATGGCCCACACCCATGATGAATATTAATCATAAGAATAATAGTCATGGCTTAAATCCGTAACCAGGTTTGATTGTATAAAAAACATAGTCACAGCCCATAGCCGTGACCAAATGGTTTCTAAATTGGGTGATGGTCACGAGTTTAGGCTGTGACCAGGGTTGTAAAGAGGATCAGGGCTACGGGATGTGACTAGATCCGTGACTATGGGAAGTCTGTGACCAGGCAATGGATCAGGGATTTGGTTCGTGACCACCGAAATTGGTCACAGACGAAATCCGCAACCCACACTACCTGGTCAGGGATAAAGTCCATGACCAATCGCCCAGTTTGTTATAGTGTTATGAGAAACATTCTTTCCTTTATCATCATCATACTTGTACCTAGGCTTATCACATTCTATCCGTATTTTGATTCTCTTTCCAAAACAATGCTCAATTATATTTACACACATGAAGCAATTCATAACCGAGTCCCAAATCTTGTAACTTTGGTTTTGCTTCATAATGTGAAGAGGGGATCTTTGAATTTAGATAGGCTTCCTTCAATAGTTAGAGTATAATATCAAATGTTTTGTTTCTCCAGTGGTTAAGAACCTTAACATTCATCAACTTTATAAGAAACTGAAATGAGGGGAATTTCTTACATCCCGGATATAGCTCTTCTCTGAGTTCACCAAATAATTTATTATATATACTAGCAGCATTTTCACAATGCTCAGGACAACCGTTGGGGGAGAACATATCATTTAACAATCTGAACATGTCATTATCTTCCTCCTCAAATTCTACATTTTTTGACACTTGTGCACTTGAAAAGTTCTGTTCATCATTCACCTCCTCTCCATGATTTATCCAGTAAGTATAACTATAAGACATTCCACAACTCAACAAATGACTTCTGATAGTTATCAAATCATGGAAATATCCATTTTGAAAATCTCTACATGGACATCGTGACTTATTATTTTAATCAAATTAGTCTATTGACATCTCGATGAACGAATCAACACAAGATTTATATTTCTTAGAACACATATTAGGCGAAAACATCCAACTTTTATCCATATTTATCTTCCTGTTACTTATTTGGAAAAATAAATTTTGATTCTAGTAATTAATCATTATTAAGACAGATAACATGGAAAAATAATAGCATGAGTAATAGGACCAAATATAAAATATCCTGAAGCAAAGCCTGAAATAAAATAACACATCAAAACACCAAACCTAAAAACAATTAAAACACAAAGTCGGGAGAAAAAACAAACCCAAATGGATATTAACGATAGAATATTATAGACAATCTAAAATATAGGTCGTATTTTAGAGTGTATATATATGCAATATATTTAGCTCATAACAATGCATATGTGATGGAAAGAATGGGCTTTTGCCAAAAGGCTGGTTATGTAATGTATTTAGCACTATGACTACTAAAGTTATTATCAATACCTAAAAAGCATAAAAGAATAAAGCATGTGCATGGTCTTGCCTTTAAAAATATATCGATTACCCATACCAAACTGAATATGGAAACACACTTAGTTATGCCAAAATTTTGAATCCTTAATTTTAATTACATCTCTCGTTCTTTTAATTCTTTTAAACTAAGGACTTCAACACACAAATCCAAAATCTCTCACCGAAATTTAAAATCCCTAATTCCAGTTACATATCAGTGAATGAATGTATTTGGAGAGATACGTCACACCATCATCACATTTATCCAAAAGGAGTGAGAAGCCTTATGGATGTATTTGGAGAGATTCAAGGACTTACTACTGCAATGTTTGCACCATGGAATTGATATGGGACAGCAAGTCTAGATTTTGTACGAGGGGTTCGATTGTAATCTCGAACTATGTTCGAGTCTCTATGTAATGGTGATTTTACTGAGAAAAGTGAGGTTGACACGTGGGTATTCCTAGAAGCCACAACGACAAAATCCCACTAATGGGCACCCAATAGAGAATCTAGGTCCACCACGTCCAATGAGGATTTTGCTCACCAAGTCAAACAAAATTATGATTTAAATGCCAAAGTTTCCACATTGGCCCAACTTTTAGAGGCTTTAGAGACGTGCAAAGAGATTAATAGAATCTCACCTACGATCGTTTAACATGTAGATTCCCATATGTGTATACTTTGCAATGCATTCGACCACAAAATCCAGAATTTTCCCGCCCTTCCATCCCACAAGGCACTCACCGAGCAAGTCAATGCCCTCTATCAAAATAGGCCAAAGTATGACCCATATTCCAATGCGTATAATTTGGGGTGGTGAGACCACCCCAATCTTTCATGGTCCAACGGTCAATACCAAGGAAGTGGAGGTCAATTTTCTGGTAACCTACTACCGGGTTTCCAAAAGAATGCCACCACACCATTGAATCCCTCATACCAAAAGATCCAATCTTTAGAGGATTCAATGAACCTATTCTCTAAAGTACCCTTCAATTCCCGCAAACCACTCAAAATGTCCTCCAATCCACCCAACAAAGCATGGATGCGAACACTCAAGCCATCACTAAACTCGAGGTTCAAATGAGCCAACTTGAGAACGCATTAAGTGAGAGGAACAACGAAATATTCCCTAGTCAGCTCGAACCCAATCCAAAGGGTAATACGCCTAGGGATCAATTTGTTATTCAAGAAGACACGAGCGGGTCACACAATTAAGAGCATGCAAAAGCCATCATCGCGCTTAGGTCCGGTAAGAAATAGAGAAAAACATTTCATCACCTACCGAGAGTGAATTTATGAAATGTAAGGAGTAGGAATATCAACCCGTGGATCCAACTTCCTCCTCACCCTCACCTTTCGAGCCATCTGTAGAGACCTATGTCCCAAACGCTCCGTTTCCCCAACGGTTGGTGCCCCAAAATAAAAAGGAGCAAGTTGATAAGATGTTGGAAGTATTTAAGCAAGTACAAATCAATATCCCACTACTTGATGTTATTTAACAAGTCCCATCCTACGCTAAATTTCTGAAGGGCCTTTGTACCTTCAAGATAAGAGCCAACGTACCAAAGAAAGTTTTTCTCGCCGAGCAAGAAATCTCGATCATTTCTTATCGAACTCCCATCAAGTATAAGGAACCCGGTATTCCGACGATCTCTATCAAGATAGGGGAGCATCTCATTGAGGAAGCCCTTCTAGATTTAGGAGTAAGCGCGAATCTTCTATCGTACACTATGTAAAAGAAACTAGGTTTAGGGGAGTTGAAACCGACTAGGATTACCTTATCCTTAGCCGATCGTTCTGTGAAAATCTCAAGAGGTATTGTTGAGGACGTCCTAATTAAATTTGGTGACTTTATATTTTATGACAACTTTGTTGTCTTGGACACCCAACAAGTGCAAAATCATATTGCCCAAATCCCTGTTATTTTGGGTCATCCTTTCCTCGCCACATCTGATTCCATCATTAGGTGTCATAGCAGAAAATTCAACCTATCCTTTGGGAACATGACTATGGAACTTAATGTGTCCAATTTGACCGAACAACCACCCGATGAAGATGAAGCCGTGGATGTTGACATGATTGATAGTATTGTCCAAGATACTTTTGAGCAAACTTATAATGACGACCCTTTAGTAGCTCGTTTTGCCTTTTTCGAGTCCAAATTTGATGTCGAATAGTCCATCAAAGAAGTTAACACCCTCCTCGACTCTGCCCCTATCAATGAAGTAAGAAGTTGGAAGTATAAGCTTGAACGCCTCTTACTTTCCATGTCACCTATTCCACCCTTTATTGAGAAAGCTCCCGAGCTTGAATTGAATCCCCTACCTAGAACTCTCAAGTATAGGATCTTAGGACCTTCTGAATCCTTTCCTGTTATCATCGCGTCTGATTTGGACAAAGAACAGGAAGGTGAACTGTTACTTGTTCTCAAAGAACACAAGGAAGCCATAGGATGGACCATATCCGACATTAAGGGGATAAGTCCCTCGGTGTGCATGCATAGGATACACTTAGAAGACAATGATAAAAATTCCTGTGAAGTATAACTTATACTTAATCCCAATAAGAAGGAGGTAGTCTGAGCCGAGGTGCTAAAATTGCTCGATATAGGTATCATTTTCCCCATGTCTGATATCTAATGGTCCAGTCCCGTTCAAGTTATCCCAAAGAAATTCGGTGTTATGGTGGTGAAAAATAACAATGAAGAGTTAGTACTTACTAGGATTCAAATCAGTTGGCGAGTGTGTATTGATTATAGGAAGTTGAGCGCTGTTATAAGGAAGGATCACTTTCCTCTTCCTTTCATATACCAAATGCTAAAGATATTAGCCGGCTACCCATATTAGTGTTTTCTTGATGGTTACTCCGGATACAATAATATTCTCATCGCTCTCGAGGATCAAGAGAAAACCACTTGCACTTGTCCATTTGGTATTTTTGTTTACCGACGCATGCCCTTTGGGTTATTTAATGCACCCACTACCTTTCAGCGGTGCATGATGAGTATCTTTTCAGATATGGTGGAGCAGTTTCTCGAAGTATTTATGGATGATTTTTCTGTATTTGGGTCTTGTTTTGATGAGTGCCTCCATCACCTCACCCTCGTTCTAAAGAGGTGTAAGGAAAATAACCTTATGCTTAATCGGGAGAAGTTTCACTTCATGGTCAAATAAGTCATAGTGCTATGTCACATCATTTCTAAAAAGGGTATCGAAGTAGATAAAGCTAAAATAGATCTCATTGCTAATCTCCCACCCCCTAAAACTGTGCGGGATATTAGGTCATTCTTAGGACATGTCGGTTTCTATCGGAGATTTATTAAGGATTTTAGCAAAATCTCTCGACCCTTTTGAAATCTTCTTGCCAAGGACACACCCTTTGAATCCATTGACGAATGCCTTCAAGCCTTTGAAAGGCTAAAAACGGAATTGACCTCTGCACCTATTATGAGACCTCCCGACTAGAATCAGCCATTTGAGATCATGTGTGATGCTTTCGACTATGCCATAGGTGCGGTTGTGGGTCAGCGTAACGAAAACTTCCTCACGTCATCTATTATGCAAGTAGGACTCTTAATGATGCCCAATTGAACTATTCCACTACTGAAAAAGAGTTCCTCGCTATTTTTTTGCTCTTGAGAAGTTTAGGTCTTACTTGATAGGATCCAAAGTTATCATTTTCACCAATCACTAGGCCCTGCGATACCTTTTATCTAAAAAGGATGCTAAGGCCCGTCTCATTAGGTGGATCCTATTACTGCAAGAGTTTGACCTTGAAATTCGTGAAAAGAAAGAATGTGATAATGTGGTGGTGGATCACTTGTCTAGGTAAACCATTGAATTATCCGATAAACTATTACCGCTAAATGAGTCTTTTCCCAATGAGCAACTGATGCCTATCTCTCAACTTCCATAGTTCACTGATATTGTGAATTATCTTATGATGGGTGAAATGCTTCCGCATTGGCCTAAAAAATATCGTTCGAAATTCTTAAAGGAAGTCAATAATTTATTTTGGGATGACCCGTATCTCTTCAAGTTTTCTCCCGATAAAATAATTTGGAAGTGTGTACCCGATCACGAGATTCAAAGCGTAATCTCTTTTTTCCATGACCAAACATGTGGAAGACATTTTAGTGCTAAAAAATTACTATAAAGATTTTGTTTTGTGGATTCTATTGGCCCACCATTTTTCATGACTCGAACGATTACAGCATGAGTTGTGACTGTTGCCAACGATTAGGAAATATCACATGTAGGAACATAATGCCCTTAAATCCCATTTTTATTATCGAGGTTTTTGACTGTTAGGGCATTGATTTTATGGGTCCATTACCAAATTTCGACGGTAATCTCTACATTTTTTTGGCGGTTGATTATGTGTATAAGTGGGTAGAAGCCATACCGTGTTGGACGAACGACCACCACATGGAATTCAAATTCATTTGAAAAAATATTTTCTCTCTTTTTGGTATGTCTCGGGCCTTCATTAGTGATCAGGGAACCCATTTCTGTAATCGATCCTTCTAGAGTCTCATGAAAAAGTACTCGGTCACGCACAAAGTTGGATATTCTTAGCACCCTCAAACCAGTGGTCAAGTAGAAGTTGTTAATAGGCAAATCAAGCAAATCATCGATAAAACAGTGAATCCAAACCAAAGGGATTGGTCCTTATGGTTTTTGGATGCATTGTGGTCTTATCGCATTGCCTACAAAACACTACTTGGTATGTCCCCGTATAGGCTTGTCTACGAAAAAGCCTGTTACCTTCGAGTAGAGTTAGAACACAAGGCTATTAGTCCATTAAGACCTTCAATTTTGATTAACCTGCTGTGGGAGAGGTCCGAAAATTCCAACTCAATGAGTTGAAAGAGATTAGGGATGATGCGTACGAAAATGCAAAATTGCATAAAGAGAAAATGAAAATGTTCCATGATAAGTCCATCATACGGAAGTCATTCGAGCCTGGGAAAAAAGTTCTCTTATACAATTCTAGGTTGAGTCTCTTTCCCGGTAAGTTGAGGTCTAGATGGTTCGATCCCTTTATTGTTAGGACAGTCTACTCACATGGGGCGGTTGAGATAGAGAATCCTAAAAATGGTGAAATTTTCAAAGTTAGTGGTCAAAGGTTGAAGCCATGTCTGGAATTACGAGATCGAGAAGTGTAGTAAATTCTCCTTCAAGACTGTGTGTACCACGAGTGAACATAAAATTGGGTAATTGTTGTTGTATCATAATTTTCATTTTACAAGAATTATACGTTGGAAAAGTCCCTCATTACGATAATATCTTTCTCGACTTTTCAATTTTTGTCTTCTACATTGAGGACAATGTAGAAATTAGGTTTGGGGGTATTGAGGTCATTTTCGTCCTCTTTGAAAAAATATCAGAAAAAATTCAAAAATCCAAAAATATTTTCAATATAATTGAGTTTTGAAACGACTTCTTAATATAGTTGTAATTTATGGATCTCCCAACTTATGAATTTTTTTACACATTAGCAGTATAATATAATCGAAAAGGGATATTGAGGAAAAAAGTTAATATGCTTATTGAATAAATGTGGAGATTTTAACCCGGTGAGATATTGTTCCATTCATCATTTTCAAGATATTTAAATCAAACCGAGTTAAAATAACTCAAACTTTTCTTCAGTGATAAATTCGTTGATGATCTCAAATTCATTGTTTTGTTCGATTACTGAAAAAAAGTAAACAATGTGAATCTTAGGCACTAGAAGTCTTAGTAAGTCGTCATGACACACAAATGAACTTAACGAAACTTGAGAAATGAGGTTAGGCAATCGTTTGAAAGCCCAAAATTAAGCCTAAACTCCAACCTTTTTACATTATTTCGTTGCAAGCCCATTTGAGCCAAAAAGAAAATAAGTTTTTTTGTTGAAAATTCATTATTCTACCTAACTCCAACTGGGAGTTTGAAGCCCATAAAAAGAAGCCATACAGGTTTTTTGAGAATACAAGGGTGGAATTACAGTAGGAAAAATGCTAAAAGAAAAGGAGGTTGCAAGAATGATGTGTGAAAAAAAGGAGAAGAATGAAAAAAAGATAAAAAAAAATTGAGTTGAAAAGAAAAAGGAAAGAGAAAAGAAAAATGGAGGTGAGAAAAAGTGCCTAAAAGTCAAAATACCGAAAAACTTCTATATTCCCGAAAATTTTGAACTCCAAAACCCATTATTTCTAGCCAAACTCGGGCCTATAATACAACCAAAGAAAGTCCTAATCGATCTCAAGTGAAGTTAGTTATAGTGTGGAGAGAAGACGAATTGAATCTATCATGTGATTCAATGTTTTCAATAAGTAATCGATTTTCCATTCATGGGATCATAATCATCCATCATCAAAAAAGTCCTTTTTTCATGTATATGTGAAATTTGTTCACTTAAATTTTTTCTTTTATTCACATATACCGAGAGAAAATAACTCATTTTCGAGTGTTCGATTGTGAGTGCATTCAGTGAGATTTTGACTTCAAAACGAAATTTTCGATAATAAATGTAACGATAAAATCTTTTGAAATGGACGGTTATATTGGCTATACACACACACGATAAGTTAAGATTGAAAAATGAAGTTCTACTACATTTATGAAGTTTGCATTCAAACTTGGTTATATTACTTTTGTGTCTTTTGTATTCAGTCAAGTTTTTGAATTTTATGGGTATATTCACGGTAAATCCTCACGAGACATAACTCGTCCACTAGGGTAATCTAGGGATTTAATGGCTTGTTGCACATGGTAAGTGCAATCGTGATTCCTACGAAAGTGAGTTAGATTTTAAAATTTTAATTTTGCTCGAGGACCAACAAAGTTTAGGTTTGGGGGTATTTGATGAGTGCATTATTTTGTATGAATTATGTCCAAATCTAGGCCTTATTAGGCCCATTGTATCATAAATAATGAGCTTTTAGAGTCATTTTCGTAAAATGAAAGAAAAATGCAAGTTTTAATAAAATTCGAGTTAAAATTGGAATTTTAATAACTCCAAGGGTTGAAATCAAAATTTTAAAACTTTAGGCGCCTGAAAATAATTTTTAAATATTTATCTAGGCAAAATAAAGTTCATCCTGAAATTTGGTTAAATTCGGAGTTAAAACGGAAGAGTTATAAACTTCGGGGTCTAAAATATAAATAAGGGTAAATTGGTAATTTTCTAAATTGTATGAGGATGAAATTGAAGTTATATATGTTATTTTATATTTTTACAGGTACCCCTAAATTTTGGTGAAAATCTGAGATCGTTTGGAAGGGTCATGAAGATAGTATGAATAATAAAGAACAATTGAAAGAATTTAGAAGTTTTGGGTCAAACTAGGGAAAGGAGAACAATGAGGTTTCACTTTTATTATAAATAAACCAAGAAGCATACTTTGTGAGAAGGCTTCCCCGCCTGGTGGTCTCGCGCATGCAGAAGAGGCAATTAGTCAGGGGTTCAATTCTCCCCCCTGATCTTTAATATTTTGGAAAAAAAACAGGCGGGGAATGGTCATGAAGATAGTATGAATAATAAAGAACAATTGAAAGAATTTAGAAGTTTTGGGTCAAACTAGGGAAAGGAGAACAATGAGGTTTCACTTTGATTATAAATAAACCATGCAGCGTACTTTGTGAGAAGGCTTCCCCGCCTGGTGGTCTCGCGCATGCAGAAGAGGAAATTAGTCAGGGGTTCAATTCTCCCCCCTGACCTTTAATATTTTGGAAAAAAATAGGCCTTCTTATAAGGCCAAAAAAGCAAAAACCAAATAAGACCTTAAGCCCAGATATCAGATCAGCCCAAACTCTTTTTTGACGCCAGCTATTATAACTTTCAAGCCTTTTCCTTTGTGTTGACTAAGAAGAATTCAAAGACAAATTCTCAAACCTTTGTTTTATTCAGTAAAATACCTTTTAAAATTGGCTAATGAATTTTAGAATTCATTTTTACCAATTAAAATAGGTATTTTATACCCATCCATATACCCAACCCCAAAGCCTATAAATAGAACCCTTGAGTTCATTACTTGGAAGGGGAGAAGAAATTAGAGAACCACTTTAGAAAAATTATTGGTAATTTTATTTTGAGTGTTTTATTTATATTTGAGGGTTAAGAATTGTATCTTTGGTGAGGAATTCCGTCAAGAATATTTGTGACACACCATTTATAAATTTATTTATTTAATAAAAATTGGGATTCATTCCTGCAAACTTATTATGTCTACAATTATGCTGGCTTAATTTCTTTACTAGGGCTGGGTGAAATTTATCATGTGTGATTAATATTCTGTATAATTTAAATTCGTTTTTGTTACTGGTATGTGCTAAGGGTTTAAAAAAATCGTTAATCATTTAAAATGACACGAGAGTGCGTTTTAAACCTTCGATATTGTTTGAAAAAAAAATCATTTTTTTATTTGAAGTATGAGTACTTTTTGATGGGTTATACTTTTACTAAATTAATTGCTAGCCCATGCTTAAAGTCTATATTTTAAAATTTAAAAGTGAACTTTTTAAGGGAATGGGGAATTTAGCCATTTAAATTTAGAGATGTTCAAACTTATTTTGGACTTACAACCTGTTATTTTTCCGAATTAAATACAATGAGAGTCGATTTAGTTTGAGTTATAAATCGGAAATAATGAGTTTAAATATTGCATAGTGTTAGTTAAACATGATAAATGGATCCAATGTCCTAATTTTCATGCTCATTTGATTATATCTCTTGTAGTTATATTTTTTTGTGTGTTTTCTTACTTTAATACTAAATCTCGTCTCCAAACCAATTTAGTTTAGTTGGAAAATTACAATTATTTTGATTTTTTTTTATAAATCCTCGTGGATTTGTCTCGTACTTACACTCGCTATTCTATAATAGCCTGTGCACTTGCGATATTTGATAAAATTGACAAACACTCAGCCATCCAACGGACTAAAATGCGACAGCACACAAGGGCAACCCGATTAAAAAAAATTGTTGCTCTCGTTCGAATGAAAATCGCCTCTCATTTGAACAAGAATGGCTTCTCGTTAGAACCAGCCTTCGGACAACCTTTTAAGGATCCTATTTAGTTATGCATTGGTATCTCGTTTGATTCTCATTTGATCCCCACTTAGAACAACTTGGGAATCTCATTCAAATGACCTGGAACTTGTTTGAACGACCACTTCCAAATTTCTCTCCAACTTTCCAAATTTTAACATACAAACTTCCAATAATCCTCATCAAGTATCCAATCAATCAATTAGAGCCACAAGCCAAATCATAAATATTCAAATCCCAAAGCTGCCATTTGCTTACAAAATATGCCGGGAAAATAATAAAATATTGGGCACGGGTATTACATTCTTCCCTCCTAAGGAAATTTCATTTCCGAAATTATCGATCCTTCAATTCTTCAATTTCATAGGGTCTTACCAACTCTCATTCTAAGTCATAGAAACCCTCTAAAACAAACTCATCGAAGTCCTCTATAAGTAAGATCATGTAGCACACCATTGCACATGGATTGTTACCAAAAGCTCAACATGTGAGATGTTCTAATGTTCACCAGCATGCTAACCATAAATGTTGCATAACCGACCATGAGTCTCCACTCACTTGATGATCATGCTCAATCAAGTCCTAGGACTACCTTTACTAATACTCAAGAATATCGGTGACTCTATCGGGAAACCCTCTCTAGAGATCGACACTCACTCAAGAGTGAATTGTAATACAATCAGTCATTAAATTCATCACTAAGAACCGTTTCCAATCTTAGGACTACACATCCTAAACCCACACGACTTTTCAGGATATCCTAACAATACCATTTTTCCTGAGCTTAGCACTAACCTTAAATTTCTAATTGCTCACTCTGAGGAGTAATAAACCAACCAAATCTTCATCAGGGACTTGGTTGATACCTTTCGATGCATCACTCTGATGACCTAAGTATTACTCTAGGTGTCTCACTTTTGAGAACTCACTTAAGCGTCACTCTATTCCACTCACCATAACAAAGTAACATTGTGTACTAAGTTTCCTTGAGTTCTAACACTATATAATGTCCTCAAGTCCTCATCTTTCTCTTTATAACTAGAGCCACTAACTGTCATGGCGACAGTTGAAAGATCGCTAATCCTTAGGAAAATAACTACTAAAAGCAAACTGTTCGGTCCAAAGTGAAGCCACTCATACACGGAACTTTGTGCAATAGTAAGAATACCTCATATAGGGCGTACCCAGTTATGTAGATGCATTGACCATGTCAGGTTCACCTGTACTCTACTAGTCTCAGCTTCCTTGTACCATGTCATGGTAGAAATCCGAGCTATCATATACGTGGGAATATCGACCCTTGATTGTCGAAACCAAAAAGGACACACAAGAGTCAGAAAGAACAAGAAATCATTCCGAGAAAATCACGCCCGTACGTGTCAGACTATGGTTTACGAAAAATAAATCTACACTACTTGCTTGAAGTTTTATCACTCATTCCAGATGCTCTCACTGGGTACTATCCTAGCCATATACCATGTCTTGAGTCACCAACCGTGATGAATCAAATCTCAAACATTCATCCTCGGAAGATGAAAGCAACATACAAACCTGTCATTCATGGGAATTCAAATGCTAGGCATCCCTCCTAAGGATTAAATCCCTCCCCCTCACATCATTGGCACACATGAAACATATCGATTGGCAAATTCCTAACGCCCTTGTCTACACTGACCTTGCCCATTTACCGGTGACAATATCACTAACCTACTACACCTATGTTACCGTTTCCTTACCATATAATGGTTGCAACCCCTAAGTCCCCTTAGGTAGTATTCTGTTCATGAAGGATATTAACCTCATTATAACCTTTAACGTTGTGATATTTTCATTAAGCTTACTCCTTTGTTCTACCCAAACCGAACTCACGTAACGGCCATACGGATCGCCATTGGCATTCCAAGGGTAGTAAGTACCGCACAAAGCTACATCTTATAATCCATACCGGCTTGGCAGGGGACTAGTCCTTACCTTGCTGGGGCTATCCTAACAAATGTCGTCGACACAAGCTAACTTTCTAGTCATGCTTTGATATTTCCCCCTTTTGGGTGCAGTTTTTAATTCTCCAAATGGCGTCATCAACCTTAATCTCGAATACATTCCTTAATACTCCTCATAATTAAGTGTCACATCGCCTATACTAGTCATTAGATGACACCCAGGCATCACGCCCATAAATTACATATGCTTGCAATTCCTCCCAGGAGGGTACACCACCCATATGTGCCAATTCGGATAACACCACCCGACACGTAAATCTTTTGACTCTTTTTAACCTTGATGAACATCCAGAGATCATCACCTGAACCCAACTCAAACATCACCATAATTCTAACACATCTCCACACCGGACTTAACTGGTTAACCTAAGGGCACCAAACATACTCCGCATAAAGTCCTTAAAACGCAATAAGATTTCATCACCCACGACTTTCTCATCGTAGCTGGGCTCTAAATATTTTTCAATACCCACATCATGATTACTAGGTGCTCGAAAAGACCCTAGTCCTTGAGATTCTACATGGCACACCTTAACCACTGAACACCTTAAGATGCCAAAATAATTCGATTTCTATTCCCAATGACGCCACACACAATTAGGCCTATGGCCACACCCAAACACCCTTAAACCACACTCACACTGACATTGCCTTTCATGTAGCCATTACCTCGGTCGCTAAACAAGCCTTGACACTTAGATAATAATCTCATCTTTCTTCCAACTGTCAGTGACCATATGCTACGTACCAAACCACAACTAACTCTACTAAAGATTCTGGCAAGGCAGGACATAGGACGTCGCCTACGACCTATAAACCTCCAGGTTTGAAGCACCAACACCGCTAAAGATGGTATTCCTCAAAGTTACAACATTTTTTCTAAAATCCCATCAAAGAAGACTATCTAGAGTTGACTTCTAAGTCTCTTCTACTGTTATTGTTGCATACGTAACATACTTATCGCAATTTCCCCATAATTCTCCTCATACCCTGTAAGGTATAACTTTCGATTAAAAATCAACAAGACACTACTTACCACCATATTATCTCACCGACTCAGATCGGGTGCACATCCCCAAGTCTAGACCAAATTGGTTCATCATGTCCACTAAATCATCTATTGTCTATTACATGACACCACCCCAAGGATCGAGTTCGCTTAATCGTATCATCGGTGCTAACTACTTGAAAGTCCTGAATCAGATAACTGAATGAAATCATATCACCAATTAGTACTGCTTAGGTATGAATCACTAGTCACCTAATCTCTAAAGTTGAAGTTACAAGATTCATGTGTCTAATTCAATGAATGTCATCTACCATTTTCTACATCTTAATTGGCTTCTTATACCATCATGGATTGACACATAAGCATCTCACACTAAAAACCGAGATGCCGTCACTATTGGCTTGCATGCACACTCACAGCTTACCAACATGTTTAATTATAAGCATGAAGCGATTAATAACATCAAACCTGGTCTTATGTCACTTGACAGTGAATTATTCATCGTGCATATCTCCATAACTTTATCGTCGCGAGCAAGAACTGAAACCGTCACCAATCTAGCATGAATGGCCCAAAACCAACACCGACGTCGTAAGATCCACTACCTACGTCACCACCTCACTCCCTAAAGGAACATTAAACCTAGAGTTCTGATACTATTTGTAACACCCTGACCCAAATTTATGGGTCACTTGTGGTCAACTCAGTCCGACCCAAGTGTTAGGTGTGAAGTGAAATGAAACAACTTAAATAATGTTGCTAATATAGTTTTATTTAATTATCATTCCACTTCTTTAGGATGTGATTCCCATTTACAATCAAACTACGTGAGGGACCCGTGGTAAAAGTCCTCAGAATCGAAGCATAGAGAGCTACTAACGAAATTTAAAAGAGAGTACTTACCTGTATAAAGCTCTCAATATACGTAACAACACGAGGGAGTGAACCAAATACTCAATAAAAAATATACAAAATACAGTATAAAATTGAACGACGAAAAGAAACTTTAATACGTATATTTAAGTTCACTTGCAACTATCATATATATATGCTTACATGCATGAAACCGTTTTCATTCTAAAAATATTACTTATTCTGGTTAATTCCTCTTAATCTTGCGAAAGAACTCCTTTTTTATTATCTTGAAATTTATTCATTGATTTAACACACCCGATTAAATAGTTTAAAACAAAACACTTCCTTTAAGAAAAATCATTTCTTTCATCGAAATTACCCACTTTATTTTTGCCATTTTCCATTTGTATTTTCTTTGAAAATTACCCTTTCAATACACACAAATGTCGTATTAGAAAATACTTATCTTTCCTTTGAAAACCTTCTATAGGAAACCATTGTGTTACTTATGGGTTAAACCTCTTTAGGTTTCTTAACCACCCATTTAATCACTTAACTTTACCTTTTCTTTACCTTATGGTCATTAATCAATTTCCACCTTACTTGTTCACTTTATCGTTTATAGGAATATTTATTAATTCATTCAAGTTAGGTTGTATTTTCACATATTCATCCCAGAACCCATTTCTTGAAATGTTCCATTTTTATTATCATTTTCTCAAAATCTTCCAATAACCGCATACTTAAACGGGCTCCACACCGTCGTCTAGGTGTACCATATGCTCTGGCTAGTGATTTTGGATCTTTCACCTCAGGGCTCCAATCCCTCCTTAATTTTTTTGATTCCACCCGAGTCCTTATTAATGTATTTTAATATTTTACAAATGTCTACATTATTCCACTTCTCCTTTTACCCAGCCGAAGTCAAAACTCGGGGTCCACCCTAACTCGTTATCATATTTTCTCGTCCTTTGCACTTTAGCATTGATTTTATTCCAAAGTCGTATTTATTTTGGACGATCATGTGTAACTCCCTTTTCTAATATTTTTTATTTCATAAAAATATTCCACTTTACGTAAAATTGTCATTCTAGCCATTTGTTTTCAAATTTGTCTTTTTCTTCATTTTCACAAGTGTTAATTTTTCTAAACACTATTAAGTTACCCACACTAACTTGTTAAGTATTTTTAACACATCAAAACTTTTCAAAATTTAGAGTAGCATTCTTCTTAAGTTGGAAACAACTTATTTCATCATTTTCTTTACCATTAATCATTGAAAATCTAATACTACTTTATAAGAAAATACCATTTTCTTCATCAACACTTGTAGTCTTGAAATTTTACATTTTTATTACATTTCAATGCCTATTTTACATACATTAAGGGCTGAATTTCCCAATCTCTTCAATTCATGTTGAAACCCAAATAAATCCTCTTTAAATGTGTTTATATGTTCATTCTCATAATGCTACAAGTTTATATGCCTGAGAAGATGGATTTTAAGTCTAAAAATCCTATCAAATAAGTCTAATGTGTGATTTACTTTAAAAACTTCATAATACTTGCAAAAATATATTTTCAAGACTAAAGGACATTATTAATTATCTAAAACTCAATCCAATGTCTCATTTGTTTATGAAATCTTCATTTCTGCAAGAAATCAAACTTAGTTTACCATATAACTTTAACAAGATAAAAATTTTAATTTAAAATATTTTTATTCCATAAAATGTTTATCACCCAAATTCTTGAAACATTCCATTAACATGAAAATTCCAATTATTTCAAGAAAGCTGTAAAATATGTACTCATCATTTATTTCTAACAAAATAACATTTTGTCAACATTTTTTTTCATAAAAATTTTAATACCAAATCTGCAAGAAACCCATCATTTTATTCATATGCATTCTACTCTTAAATTCTAACAAGCAGGATACTAATACATAAAATAAGATATTGATGTCCAAAAATGGAGACAACAAATAATAAAGAGAGATAATTTGTGAGGAATAAGAATTGTGAAGGATGGGGATGAGAGATAGTGAGAACAAAATAATTTTATGTGGTTCGGCCCTTGGAGAGGAAACCTACGTCCATAGTGGTACTGCTTTGGTATTGCACTTATTGACGTAGTTAGAATTTAGGGATTCCTGATACAACTCTAGGGTTGAGAAGTTATCAAAAGGTGTCCCTGGTTTCGTAACTTTTGTCTCCAATTTATATTTGGATATTAGATATTTATAAAGAGATGGAGTGCCCTTATCAGTCGAACAGTTACATCTTGGTACATGTTAATCATAAAAACATATGGACGCCTTGAAGTATTGAGAAACTTTAATGATAAGCACCCGGATAATCATGAGGTAACAAATTTGGTAGTTAAAATCCCACGTAGTTAATAAGATATATCTCATTTGTAAATGCTCACACGAATACATGTGTATCCAATCTAATAATATATAGGTAGACTGAGCAGTCCAACATTGAGACGACCTCCGTAGATGATGAAGTAGAACACTTATGTTAATCTCCTTGGATTATTTATAATTTATTATATGCTTAGACTAAATAGGTATAACAAAAATCCCCCAATACCTCTTGCAAGAATTTCTCAATTTGAGGCTAAGTGCATGGAAGAGTTAATTTGTGATGCTCGTATTGGCAAATTTATGGTCATCTCATCTTGGTCGGCCTAGGTTTGAGAAAATTTCCTTCAATTTTTCCATGATATATCAAGGACACGTGTCAGTAAATTGGAGGGATTATTGTGTAATGATGGCGACCGATCATGCGCGCTGAGACTTAGTACCGCCATTTCAGTTTTTGCAGGTTTGCTGACGTTTTGTCAGCTGCGTCTCTTCAATATTTCATCAAAGAGTATAAATAGAAACCACCTCCCTTATTTTCTTTATTTCAAAGATTTACACAGAGTTGAAGAAAGAGAAAGTCTTAAGCGTCGTTTCCATTTTTTGTGAAAGCTTAATTATTTCGCCGTCAAAATACTTTAGCAATTCATCCTTCATTCTTCATAGATTAATCCGTCATTGTCTTACTTTACCAGGTATGCCTTTCTTGCTTTACTTAGGGTTTCACTATTTTGGTTATTTGTTAGTTAGTTCTTGATTTTATCTAGTGGTTGCATCGTTTAGACGACCATTGAGTTTGTTGGCCTAGGTTTAGTTGATTTAGTATTTAAGAAAATGCTTGAATTGTCCAGTGAGTTTATGAGTTTGTTCAAAGTTTAGAGCTATACCATCCTTGTATCACAGAGAGGAGGTTTTCCCATCCTTTAAAGATGATTAGACCAGAGGAGGAGCCAGGTCATCCTCGTTATACCCCTAACACTCCTTCTAACCATGGTTCCTCCATTGACCCAGGTGTTCCCTACATTTCTTCCCCTACTTTAGAAACCCCATGATTTGCCACTTTGCTGGAGAAGGTGAGTTGGTGAACACGGTCTCTATGGATCCCCCAAATCCTGACTCCCTTTTTTAGGAGCCTTCAACGTATAAGGCAGAAGACAACAGACCGAAGAGTGTAGGTCCCCACCTTTCTATTGTGGGGTCTCATGCCGAGACTTCTAGTGAAGATGAGGAAGAAGAGGATCATATTGTAGTAACTACAATATAGTTGAGACAAATGCCATAGGTATCAATGTACCGTGACTAAGGAAGAGCTTGATGCGATAAGAGAGAGATGTACCCTCCCCATATCCATTCAGACCTGAATGCTCGATGTTTTTTAGAGATGTAATTATGTTCAAGACTCAGAGGAGATTTGACTTCCCTTCTGGCCCTCCAAGTAGGCTAATACTTACTATTCATCCCGTCATCCACTCCATTTAGAGAGGTTCGACATGACTTTAACTCAATTGCCTCCAAACGCATATAGAACTCTACTAGGGGCAATGATATTTTCGAAACTTAGGATTGGGTTTGACTTGATGGGGGACATTTTTAGGTATGTGTACATCTTGAAAGATAATGCCAAAGCCCCCGTTTATTATTATTTTTCCGCACAAAAACCTAAGTATAGAATGGTCACAGTGGTTCAGTCTAGTAATCACACTTTTAAGGGCACGTATGTGTTTATAAAGAGAAATTTGGAGTTTAGGGCCCATGAACAGGACAGGTCGTGTAGGGTCCCCAAAGAATGGGATTGGCCCAATAACTTAGTTAACGCTTTTTCTAATTTCATCTTCTTATTTTCTAATTTTTGCTACTTTATTGTGCTAAGGTTGTTGTTATGATTTTGAATATTTTAGTGAAGCAAGCTCCCAAGTTACCCAAGTCATTGGTTGACCTAGTTGTCTCTTATACTAAAAAGAAGCCTCCCACTTTTGAGGATTTACTTAATGTGGAGAAATTTATTACTGTTAGGTATCACACTCCACCCGGCGGTAGGATCCCCTTGGAATTTAAAATGCCCCAAGATGTCGGGTGGCAAGGGAGACTCATTTTGACATTGGTGATTAGTTTGTTGGTAGGGCAGGTAACTTAAAAGAAGGTAGACTGTGTTGTCAGTTTGTTGGACTTTTACTTAGTTGTCTCTTCCATTATGGATGTTTATACTGATGTATGAGTTCATTTATTTTGTCAGGTGGGGAAGATCATCCTTCTGAAGAAACTTTAGGTATGTATCCTCACCTTATCAACTATAAAGCATTAGCTGAGGCTCGTCAGAAGAAGGTTGGGGTCGTCCAGAAGCATGTAGAGGCCAAGCAGGCTATCATATCTGGGGAACTAAACCGGCCACTCAATGTCAAGAAGATGTTATAGCTACTAAGGGTAAGGGGAAATGCCCATGGAGCCTTCGGTAGGATAAAAAAGGTCAAGGGCAGAGGAGGAAGATAGGCAACCCATGCATAAGCTTCTGAGGGTAATTGGTCATTCGTCAGAGACTAGAGTCGAGTCGGGTCTTGGTCACACATCTCATTATGGGAATGTTTTAAAGTTTGACTTTGACCCCGAGCATAAGGTCACATATGAAGACTTATAATCTTACATAAACTTTTTATTTTACCACGCCAAGAATGCTTTGGAACTGCTCGATTACTTGGTCCATGTAAAGGAATTTGAGTTTTTGCACTGCTTATATATGGATTCCCCGTGGTCTTTGGCCTAACATTGACTATTTGTGGTATGTATTTCTTATTGATCCTTAGTCTGTGGTTTTTAAGTGTCCCATCGTCATACTCTGAGCATGCTTTACTATTTTTTACCTAGGCATCCATGGCGTGCACCATCTTGCGAGAATAATACTTGGTTAATCACGTAGCTTATAAGGATCTTGTTGAGGATAACAAAATGCTGAAAGCTAGTTATGATAAGGTTTCTGAGGAGTTGAAGGAAAAGTATGGACAACTGATGTCCATAACTAAGGAGCTGAGTAAAATAGAGGAAGAAAAGTCACTCTCAAGGAGAAGTCCAACACTGATGTTGCCAAAATCCAGAGCTTAAATGATGCCCTTACAACGAAAAGGGGGAAGTTTGAAAAAGACCTACAGATTGCTCGGGATACTCTGGCCATCGTTGGTACTATTTTTGTTGAAGCCTTCAAGTCGTTAGCTGACTTTAACACTAAATACTTGGGTTACTACTTGGACAGGTACGAAGAGCTCAAAAAGAGGGTGTCCACTTACTTCCCTGACATCGCTAAAACTGTGAATGGATGGTAAGGAGATGAGGAAGAGGCGGACAACCTGGATGGAAAAGAGGGTGATGTTCCACCTGCTGATGCTTGAACATGATAGACTTCTCTGTATTTTTTATGAATCATGTTTTTGCTTGACAATATTTCTGTAACTTTGAACATCCTTTTTATAATATAATCCTTATTGTGTTTCTGCCCTTTAAAATACGAATTTGTTCATTTGCGTCCTATTGCTTTGTTGGAGATAATACTTGGTGCTTCTGTTCGCAACCTATAAGGTCGTATAGAGATTTTAGGAAGTGTACCTATGATGGTGAATTAATACAAGTATAATTATTCACAACTTATGAGGTCGTACATGTATTAGTCGACCACATAGTATTATGACCTATGAGGTCATACATCGGACGTAGACAACTACCTCATTCCTGACCAATGAAATTATACAAGGGTTTGGTCAAACTAAAGGAGTTAAGTTGTTTAACTGTTCGTGACCCGCGAGGTCGTACAACTTTTCTATCCAACCACATTGTTCGCGATCTGTGAGATCGTACATGTAGTCGACCACCTCGTTCATGACCTTTGGGGTCATACAAGGGTTTGGTAGGCTTTTGAAAACAAGTTTATTCTAGTTCGACTGTTTGCAACCTATGAGGTCATCCAGTCAACATGACATCTTTATTTTTTACGCTATTATTTTTAGCAGTGCCACTTTTATATGCTTATCATATGCACTGAAAAATCAATGAAACAAGAGAATAAATGTCGTTTTATTTACTGAAATGGTGCTTACTATATAAATAGAATAACTAATAGGAAACTGATAATACTTCATTAGATGCTCCGAATTCTAGGGTTTTTTTAAGTGCTCACCCTCCAAAGTATTAATCAGGTAAGTCCACGGCCTGACAATACTAGTTACTCTGTATGGTCCATTCCATCTCGGCTAAAGCTTGTTATTTTTTTATATCACTTTCTTGAGAACGTAGTCTCCCTCTTTCAAGACGCTCGTCTTCACTTAGCGATTGTATTAGTGTACCATTCTTTGCTGATAGGGGGCCACGCGCAATGTTGCGTTCTCTCTAACTTCCTATGTCAGGTCGAGGTCCATCCTTCTTGCCAAATCACTTATTGGGGAATCAAAATTGAGGACTTTATGACTAGGGATACCTATCTTAATGGAGACGACTTCTATTATGCCAAAGGCGAGTATGTATGGTGTTTCTTCGGTGGCTATTCGTGGGGTTGTTCGTTCTGCCAAGAGCACATTATGGAGATAGTTGATCCAGCTCCCCTTTGCATCATCGAGTCTCTTTTTTATTCCGTCTAAGATCGTCCTATTGGTGACCTCAGTTTGGTCGTTGCACTATGGTTACCCGGGTGCAAAGTATATCTTTCGAATATTCTAACTCGTGCAATAGTAATGGAAGTCTTGGTTGTCAAACTGCGTGTGTGATCAGTGATAAATGCGATGGGCGTGCCATAGCAGCGTATGATCATTTTCCAGATAAACTAAAATACCCTTTCGTAAGGCATTTCTACTAAGGGCTCGGCTTCTACCCACTTAGTAAAGTAGCCTATCGCCATCACGAGGTACTTGTTTCATCCATTTGTTCTCGAAAATGGTTCGACCAAGTCTATACTCTACATGGAGAATGGCCAGGGTGACACAATTAGAGTTAATGGAACCCCTGATTAATGGTGGATCTTTGCAAACCCTTGACACTTATCACATTTTCTCGCATATATTATGCAATCAGCCTTCAAAGTCAACCAGTAATACCCCTGGGTTGTTATTCTCTTAACCAATTATCTTTCAGCCGAATGTGCTCCATAGCATCCCTTGTGTACCTCCTTAATTATCTTGTTGACTTCTTGTGGGTGAACACATTTCAAAAGTGAGACGGTGTACCCTATCCTGTATAATAATCCTGCTTCCAAGACATATTGGGCCGCTTTATAGCATAAATTTTTGGCTTCATGTGAGTTTCCTGGAAGGTTTCCTTCTTTAATGAATGCTTGTATGGGGTTCATCTAGGAAGGTCCCAGGTTTATCTCTGCTACTTGATGTGGTGCTACATTAATGCTCCTCTGCGCAAGCACTTCAATGGGTAAAGTTCTTCTCACTGATGTTCTGTCCGGTGAAGCTAACCTGGCTAAGGCTTCCACTCTATGTTTTCCAACCTGGGTATTCTCAATACTTTTGCTTCGACGAATCTTCCTAACCTTTCTCGAACTATAGCCAGGTACCTTGCCATGGATTCTTCCCTAGCTTCGTAAACTCCCTATACCTTGTTAATGAATAGTTGGGAGTCACTGTGTACTACGATGTGCTTGGCGCCCATGGATGAAGCTAGGGTGGCGATCCTAGATATAAGGGCCTTAAATTTTGCCTCATTATTGGATGCTTTAAATTGGAAGCGTAGGGCGTATTTCACATCTATATCATCTGGTGTGGCGAGTATGATGTCAGCCCCACTTCCTGCCAAACAGAATAATCCATAAACATATAACTTCCAAATTGGACAATATCGGGTGAAGTCACCTTCTTCCATTTTTTTAAACTTAAAGAGTCGGTGAGACTCGCTGTGATGTCCCTTATCTCCTTTGGGGGAGCTCTCTCCTTGAGTAGTCTGCTCTATGTTTCCTAGGCTCGTGGCCTCCTCCGAGCATGGTGCTTTGATACTGGGGGTAGACTTGTCTCCCAAAAGAGTCTACTCGGACGGTTTCTTATTGTGGGTGAATTTTATAATCAATTCTGTTAATACTTGGGCTTTTATTGTGGCCCTCGATTCATACCGAATATTGTACACGCCCAGTTCCACTACCCATGCCATGATGCGAATAAATTTTCAGGTTTGTGCAGGATTTTCCATATTGGTAAGTCAGTGTCGATCACTATGGTGTGAGCATGGAAATATGTCTTGATCCTTCTAGAGGCTTCCCTCGGTGCTAGTGCTAGCTTTTCCATTTACGAATACCAGACCTCGGCTCCCTGGTAGGCTCTGCTGGTATAATAAACTATTTTTTGGACCCCTTCTTCTTGCCTGACTAGCGTCGCGCTGACTGCTGATTCAGATATGGCGAGATACAAGTAAAGTGTTTCCCCTACAACTGGTTGTGACAAGAGGGGTGGGGAGCCCATATAGCGCTTTAGTCCTAGGAACACATTCTCTCCTTCCTCGTTCCATTCTAATGATTTTCGTAACACCTTGAAGAAAGGCAAACACTTGTCAATGGGTCTGAAAACAAACCTATTTAGTGTTGCCAGACGCCCGATTAGTCTTTGTACCTCCTTCTTCGTCGTTGGAGATTTCATGTTAAGAAGAGCCTGGATCTAGTCAAGATTGACTTCAACTCCTCGCTGGTTTACAATAAAACCCAAGAACATTCCTTCCTTCACTCCGAAGACAAACTTGGCGGGATTCAGCTTCATCTAATACTTTTCCCATTTATTGAAGGTCTAATCGAGGTCCTTAATACGGTCAGTGGCCACCTTGCTCTTAGTGACCATGTCATCCACGTAAACTTCCATGTTAACCCATATCTAGTCTTCAAAGACTTTTTTTTACCAACCTCTGGTAGGTGGCGCCTGCATTTTTAAGGCCGAACGAAATGATATTGTAACAGTAGGTACCTAGATGGGTCATAAATGAGGGTGTTTCTCTGTCTGAGGGCTTCCTTCTGACCTGGTTGTAACTGAAATACGTGTCCATGAAATTGAGGAGTTGATGGCATGTTGTGGCATCGACAAGCTGATCAATCCTTGATAGAAAAAAAATTGTGTCTCTTGTGTGTATTTGTCATTGTTGCAATTCCTTTTCCATCAAAATTCCCTTCAACCTACAAATAAACTCAAAATATGTATAGGGTAAGTAAGGGAGTAACAATCCAACTCTAAGGATGAAACGCAAAATATATGAAGACATGTGTAATTCATTTGCATATTATTATTTTTATTATTTTTCTATTTTTGGTTTTTATTTTTTTTATAGATTTTTCAAGGGATTATTAATTGACTAACTATATACTAATTTTGAAAGTACTAACTAAGATGTAAAAGCTAATTTAAGAAAAGTGAGATAAAAAAATGTACTAACAATTAAACTAGCTAAATTGGACTCATGAGGGTTTCAAAATTTCATCCCATGAATAGGAGATTTGCCCTCATTAATCATCATCTAAAAATAAAAGTAAAGAATTAAGATGTAAAAGCAAACTAATGAATTTTTTTTTAAATTAATAACTAAGATGTAAAAGATAATAAAAAAATGAGGTAAACAAAATTGTGCTAAATAGCAAACTAACTAAGTTGGACTCATGAGGGCTTCAAAATTTCTTCCCTAGAAAGGGATAATTTTCCTTCATTAATCATCATCCAAAAATAAAAGTAAACAATTAACACATGTGAGTATTAAATCAAGAGAAATTAAAGAGGAATAGATTAAACTCATATAACTCTTGAATTGGAATGGAATCTTCAATTACAACCAAAATTATCTCAATTACAATCACTCACAAACGTATTTATCGATTCTAAAATAAAAACTATAAATAAAAGGAATTAAAACTAAACTATAATATATACAATGGATAATGGATGAATTCATAATGGACACTTAAATAATGAAAGAGATTTACGAAAAATACAAATCCAATCATTATAAAATTGTACATTAGAAATCATCCAATGATATAAAGTCTACATCATCACTTTATGTTGAGAAGTTTGCTTAAAATGAAAATATTCACCATAAATGAATGGATTAGAATTTACACCCAAGAGGAAATTCAACCACATCACTCTATTTTGAGATAGTTGTTAAAAATGCAAAAACTCACCATAGAGGGGTGGAGTAGAATTCATCTAAGAGATAAATTTCACCACACACCTCTATATTGAGATATTTGCTAAAAATGAAAACACTCTTTATAGAGGAGTGGAGAGAAATTTATCACACAAAGTTTAAAAACTAAATTGGAGATCCTTCTTCAATGACACCAAGTCTTCAATTTATATGGTGCACATGGAGCTAGGGGTAAATTACGCATGGAAGGTGAATGTGGGAAGTGAGGTATTTGGGTGAGGTAATGAGAATGAGATAGTAAACATGAGACTAGTTGGGGTTTTATTTGCAAAAGGCAACAAAAGTTAGTTGGGGGTAGTTTTGGGAATAAGGATAAAAGTTGGTTTAAACACATGCGGGGTTTTTAATTTGGCTTTTGTGTTTGGTCTTGTTTTTTACAGGTAATAAATCGTGTAAGGCTTGGAGGTTGTGGGGAATGGGGTTGAAAGGTGTAGGTGGATCGAATTGGTTGAGGAAGATGGAGGGTTGAAATTGGAAATGAAAATGGCTCGAGCTATAAGGGAATGGGTTGGATAATGGTGGCTAACAGCTCGCGGGTCAAAGGAAGTGGGTCGGGAAGAGGTCTGCCCGAGTCGGGTTTGAGATGGGAGTCTATCGGATTAGGTGGGTGTAATTAGGGTATGGTGTGGAAGAATCGGGTTTTATAGGGTCACCGGAAAGGAGATGGGTTGGGAAATCAGTGGGTCAAGGTGCTGGTGGATTTCGAATTATTTGCTCGGATAGGTAGAGGATGATTGAATGGTTGGTATTGCCATGGGAGAAGTGGGTTGGTGACTTGGGGTATTAATGGAGGTGAGAGAGTGTAGTTAGTGTTGGTGGGTAGTGTGGTAATGGTGGTTATGGGGAAGACAGAGAAAATGGATAGTAATGGAGGTTGAAGAAGGAGTTGTAAATGTTAGGGTGTGTGAGTGTGTAGGTTAGGTAGTGTGTGGGTGAGGATGTGTTAAATGGTGTGTGTGTGTGTGTGTGTGTGTACCTTAATAAAAATAAAAAAATTCTAAACTAAAAAAACTAAATAATAAAAAATAACATCCTAACTAAAAAAATCAAACAAAAAAGAAAAAGAAAAATAATAAAACCTATTAAACTAAAAATATTATAAAGAGAAGAAAAATAAAAAACTAATGAAACTAAAAATTAAAGTCCTAAAAAAAACAAAAACTAATAAAACTAGAAAAATAAATTCCCAAAATCTAATCCTAATAAAATAAAATAAAAACTAAAATCAAAATAAAACAACACTAAATAAAAAGAAATATAAAAATTGCAAATAAATCCTAAACATCCTAAATAAATCTAAAATAAATCCTAAAAATAAAAACGACTCAAAATAAAAATATAAAAATTAAAAAAAGTGCAAACTCAACACACATCGGGTTCAGGGTAGGTTTAGGCTCGGTTGCGAGAGAGGCTTAAGGTACGAGGACAGGGTATTCAACTCCATTCAATACGCATTTGCCTTGGAATAAGCTTTTGAATTCCGCAAACGGCGATCAACCTACAAAAAAAAATAAAGCGCATAAGACCCAATTTGTTGAGAATTAGAATTGAAATACTTCTATTCGGGGTATAAAATGTACACTTTTGGGTGCTTATCACACCACCCCCATATAGAACATTGCTAGTCCTCGAGCAAAATATAGAGAGAAAGAAAGATAAGAATCCAAAAGTGTACCACTTTCACGGTCACTTGCGATTGCGCTTAGCATGTGCAACAAGCCTTTAAACCTATAGGTTGCCCTACAGGACGAGTTTTGTCTCGTGAAGGTTTGGAGGGAACATACCCACAAAACTCTTTATTTTCAAACGGCAGTCAATCTCTTATTAGACGTAGAATAATCGCGCAATCCATCATGAGAAAAATATTTTGAGAAATACAAGCTAGAAGTGTATAAAAATTTTAGTTATGTGAATACACAAGTTACATCCTTCCTAGAACTCAACGTGTGTGTGTAAATCCGTCAAAACTGGTCGAGTATCACAAGAGTAATTCTTAGATAGCCTTTTTAGAATCAACGCTGCAACTTCAAAATCTCACAGATATATCTCTCTCAAATGAACTCTCGAGATTCAGGTTAGTGTATCGCTCTTGTGTACGAGTAGGGGAGTAAATGTAAGCAAGTTTAAACGTCTCACACACATATAAGAAATAATGAACGTCGAGTTATTCACCACGTTGTCCTTCACTTACCCGAACACCTAGGGAAGATATGGATGTTTATGGTTAAGTGGGAAATGAAATGGGAAGGATATGATGATATAAGGTAGGATGGATGATGGATGAGTGGTGAATGTATGATGGATGGATGGTGTATATTTGAGAAGAGTTTATTACACTTTGATGAACAAATGTCTTTTTTCTTGACTGCGACTTTCTCTTTTTCTTCTTTTCCAAATACTCATCAATGTATGAGATAAATCTGTTAAAAATACAAATAACCCCAAATATATTTGTATTTAAGTTTTTCCATGTGAATCGAATTTTGGGGGAGATATTCGTTAAAAATGCAAACACTCTCTATGACGGATCTTCTAGTTTTACTTTCAAAACTCTTCCCTTTTTCAACATGGTGGGTGAAAAATGAAGCTAATATGGAAATGGGTGGTATAGTATATGGTGATGATATGGAAAATGGAAGGTGTATGGATGAGGATAAATGTATGTTGGTATATGGGTGAAAGTTTGGTGATCGGGACAACAACCGAACACATATTTCTTAGAACTCGAAAGTGATGTCGTTCTCAGTGATCAAGCCAAAAATTTATCGAAGAATAATAAGATGATAGAACGATTTAAGTGCGGATCCAAATGAAGTTGAATCAACATGTGACTCGGAGATTGCGTAAAACTCTCTAAAAATGATAAAAGACACAAATCTCACAAGCTAAAGTCTCTACTAGTGATCCTTAAGGTTTTCTTGGGAATTGTAATACTCTTCATCTATAAATCGCAATAACGCAATAAGTGTGCAAATTTTGTCGAGTCTAGAAATTCATGGTGCAAACTGTCTTGGTACGTATTACATAAGATATAAAAAAAAATCCTCTAGCTCGATTCCTAGACTTAAAAGATGGATGATAGAAAATTCACGTCAATGAGTGAGATGAAAGAAACTGCATGAAAATTTTTAAAATCAAGTTTTGAAATCAATTTTTTTCAAAAGAGGTACGATTTTGATAAAATTCCCCACCCCCAAACAAAAAGGAACATCGTCTTCAATGCTAAATAAAATAATTTTTAATATTGAGAGCATAAGGTAGAAAAGAGATTACCATAATCAACCGCTAATGAAGTGAACAGATGTATCCAAGAAGAAACCTGAATAAGAATGCGATAAAAATGTGGACAAGTCTATAAACTTGGTAAAGCATTGGGTGGTGAGAAACACCACCCCCAAACATGATGAGACTCATACAAGAAAAATGCGAGCTTCCTCCTGGTAGCACTAAGTTTAATGTTTGCAGCCAGATCGAACTTATTCTCACCCTAAAGATAAGAACTATGAAAGCACGGAGTGGCAAAAAAATTGGGAGATGAGAGTCACCCTCAAACAAGACTGAATCATCAGCTTTGTTGGATAAAGACAAAAGGGGTGAAGGTGAATAGGCACCAGTCACGGGCTGTATTTTTTATTTTTATTTTTCAAGAGAAAAGAAAAATGTATTTTTTTTGTGGTTTTGGAATATTTTGAAAAAGAAAGGAAATATTTTTGTAATTTTTAGAGAATAAAGGGAAGGAAATGTTTTTGAATTTTTATAAAAATAAAGGAAGAAAATATTTTTGGATTTTTGTGGAGAGAAAGAAGGAAAAAAAATATTTTTTGGATTTTTTGTTGGTAGAAAAGATGGGGAAAAATATATATTTTTGGATTTTTGGGAAGAAAACACGGGACAAAATTATTAGGACTCTATGAATTGGGACGAACTCATTAAAGCTGACTACCAAAACAATCGAATTGGATACACAAAAGTTAAGGATAAATCTTAGCTAACACATAGCCAATTTTTATCTTCAAAATTTAGTGAAAGGGTAGTCAAATTTTAATTAAGTCCGCGGGCGACAAAAATCATTGAATTTATCTTTGTGATCGCCTTTGGAAAAATAGTCTCCAAGTGGGATAACTAGTTGATTGATTTTAAATTTAATGATGGCTAGGGTAGCACAAATTGGTAAGCGAGTAAGTCGGGTGATGAAATCCCTTCTTGTGAATGACCGGGTATAGGTCTTCATTGATTAATTCATCACACACATTCAAAAACAAATGTGATAAGTAAAATCAAATAAGATCACGTAGTCACACACAAAAATTGACTCGCTGACCGTAGAGGCGCGAGGGTTTTAGAAATGTACCTCCCACGATTTTTACACTGTGGGGTGATGAACAATTTGAGTCGATCGGGGGGAGATTACCCTATCTCAGTCGGCCCCGGGAGTCCTACCGACCCAAGGTATAAAGGCTTCTAAATCCTCGCCTTTGGGCGCCCTCTCTCTACCTTGTCTCGTTTCCCTATCATGCTTTTTTTCTTTTTATTACAAATTTAAATGAAAAAAATGGTGTCACCAAGCACCGCAATACAAGCCAAGAATAGAATAAACCTAATACAAGGCTTATAAAATAATAAAAAATGGTACGATAATGAAAAATACAAATGAATCACAAAATTGATCATCTCAAGTGCTTTGAGCTCCAAAGAACGGTACCAGCACCATTTGATAGAAAAACATTCCATCTCTTGCATGTATTTGTTGTTGTTACAATTCCTTTTCCATCAAAATTCCCTTGAACCTATAAATAAACTCAAAATTTGTATAGGGTAAGGGAGTATCAATTCAACTCTAAGGATGAAACACAAAATATATGAAGACATGTGTAATTCATTTGCATATTATTAGTTTTTTTTATTTTTCTATTTTTGCCTTTGTCTATTTTTTAAGGGATTATTAATTAACTAACTATATACTAATTTTTAAAGTACTAACTAAGATGTAAAAGCTAATTTAAGAAAAGTGAGAAAACAAAATCGTGCTAACGAGTAAACTAGCTAAATTGGACTTATGAGGGTTTCAAAATTTCATCCCATGAATGGGAGATTTTCCCTCATTAATCATCATAAAAAAAGTAAAGAATTAAGATGTAAAATCTAAGATGTAAAAGAAACGAATTAATTTTTTAAAAGTAATAACTAAGATGTAAAAGTTAATAAAAAAAATGAGGTAAATAAAATTGTGCTAAAAAGAAAATTAACTAAATTGGAGTCATGAGGGCTTCAAAATTTCATCCCTAGAAATGGATGATTTGACTTCATTAATCATCATCCAAAAATGAAAGTGAACAATTAAAGCATGTGAGGATTAAATCAAGAGAAATTAAAGAGAAACAGATCAAACCCATATAAGTCTTGAATTGGAATGGAATCTTCAATTACAACCAAAATTCTCTCAATTACAATCACTCACAAATGTATTTATTTATTATAAAATAAAAACTATAAATAAAAAGAATTAAAACTAAACTATAATATATACAATGGATAATGGATGAATTCATAATGGACAGTTAAATAATGAAAGAGATTTGCTAAAAATACAAATTCTATCATTAAATAATTGTACATTTGAACTCATCCAATGATATAAATTCCACACCATCACTTTATGTTGAGAAATTTACTAAAAGTGCAAATAATCACCATAAAAGAATGGATTAGAATTTACATCCAAGAGGGATGAATTCAACCACATCACTCTATTTTGAGATAGTTGTTAAAAATGCAAAAACTCGCCATAAAGGGGTGGAGTAGAATTCATCCAAGAGATAAATTTCACTACACATCTACATTGAGATATTTTCTAAAAATGAAAATACTCTTTGAAGAGGTGTGGAGAGAAATTTATCACACAAAGTTTAAAAATTAAATTGGAGATCCTTCTTCAATGGCACCAAGTCTTTAATTTATATGGTGCACATCGATCTAGGGGTAAATTGGGCATGGAAGGTGCATGTGGGATGTGAGATATTTGGGTGAGGTAATGGGAATGAGGTAGTGCACATGAGGGTTGCTGGGATTTTATTTTGAAAGGGGGATAATAGTTAGTTGGGGGTAATTTTTGGAATAAGGATAAAAGTTGGTTTAAACACACGTGGGGTTTTATTTTGGCTTTTATGTTTGGTCTTTTTTTTTTTTTTGCAGGTATTAAATCATGTAAGGCTTAGAGGTTGTGGGGAATGGGGTCGGAAGGTGTAGGTGGGTCGGATTGGTTGAGGAAGATGGAGGTTGAAATTTGAAATGCAAATGGGTCGAGCTATAAAGGAATGGGTTGGAGAATGGTGGCTAACAGCTTGCGGGTCAAAGGAACTGGGTCGGGAAGAGGTCTACCCGAGTCAGATTTGAGATGGGAGTCTATCGGATCAGGTGGGTGTAATTCAGGTATGGTGTGGAAGAACCGGGTTTTATGGGGTCACCGAAAAAGAGATGGGTTTGGAAATAGTGGTTCAAGGTGCTGGTGGGTTTCGGATTGTTGGTTCGGATAGGTAGATCCCAATTGAATTGTTGGTATTGCCATGGGAGAAGTGGGTTGGTGAATTGGGGTGTTAATGGAGGTGAGAGAGTGTAGTTGGTATTGGTGGGTATTGTGGTAATGTTGGTTAGGGGAAGAGAGAGAAAATGTATAGTGATGGAGGTTGAAGAAGGAGTCGTAATTGTTAGGGTGTGTGAGTGTGTAGGTTAGTGTAATACCCCGTATTTTTTATGCTATATTAATGTGGGGATTTATTAAATTTAATGTGAGTGATTTATTTAATAAATATCCGGAAATTAATTATGTTATAATTATTAACGTGACGAGAGTTAGTAATTATGGGAAATTTGTTGAATATTACTAATGAGTAAATTAATATATTATATTGGTTATATTGAATGTCATGAGTGAGTTAAATGATGGTTTCGGAAATTTAAGTCAGGACGTGCCCGTGTCACGTCGAAACTAATTTTGTTAAATAAAAAGTGAATATTTTATAAGTTGTTCGCATGGTCGTTTTGAGTGCGCCAACGCGTCCGTAAGGGTCGAGATAGTCAAAAAAGTGTACCCGGGGTTTAGTTTGGGTCTCGGGCGTTTTTAGGCCTAATTGGTACCCCGGGAGGGAAATTTAGTCATTTCACCTTTTTGGGTAATTAAACCCACGAAATTCAGCAACCTATATCAGCCATTTAGGTTAGTCTTTTAGGGTTAGAATATTTAGAACCCTAGAACGGCCATTGGAGAAGAGAGGAGAGAGATCTCAAGGCAATTCAAGGCCAAAAAGTCACCGGTTTGCACCGCCGCCACCACCAACGCGTAGATCGCGAGAAGGGGAACGCAACCACACCGGATTCATCTGCAAACCCGACTTCTAAAAATTCCAGGCAAGTATTTATCTTGCGTATTTTCGTTAGTGCAATCTTCATATTAGTTTAGTAATGATTAGAGATGAAAAATATGAAAAAAAACCCAATTTGTGTTAGGAAAATGCATGTAGTATTGATTTGTATGAAAATTCTGGAATCCTTGCCATGTAGAAGAATATAACCCATGAAATTTTGATGATATATTAGAAGGAAATTCTGGTAAAAACATATTAGAACCATGATTAAGAAAAACTCTAGGGTTCTTGATGATTAGACGAGATTTTGGGTTAATTATCCATGTTTAATGTTAGATATACACATGCTTAACGTTGAAAACATCTGGTATATTGATATAATGTTAGTAGTAGGATTTTTGGGACGTTTAGAATGGAAAAACATGGTTTTGGATGAAGAATATTGGTAGAACCCGTAACTGCAATTCTGCAGGAATCGAAATACCTGCTTGATCGATCGATCGAGCCTAGAGCTTCGATCGATCGAGCCCCAGACCTTGATCGATCGACCCCTCCTGGAAGACTCCTATTTCCCTTGTTTAATTAGTTAAATTAAATTTATAGTGAAATAATTCTTGGGTATTCTTAATGAAATGTTTTGGGAGATAGGAAAGACCAGTAGGACATATGAATAAGTGTTGGGAACTTTATTATGAGACGAGAATTTTGCTTTTGGGATAATTATATAATAAACGATGAAACTACATATTCCAAGTGAGAGATTACGGCGAATAGTTACGATAGTGAATAGAGGTATACCTACTGAATTTTCTACTTGGAAGGATAAAGTCCACGAGTGTCACGTAATAAGTGAGAAAACCCTTCGAGTTAAGGTTAGAGATGAAACCTTATACGTAATACTAATAATGTGAAATTAAGGATAAATGTTGTGATAATGGGTGACGAGAGGAACCTATATTAATATGATAAAGTGGTGTATTTATATGATTGTGTGTACATATATTATATACATGTGAAAATCATGCACACGCTACTTGCTATCCCTGAGGTTTTCGCGCTGGGACAGTCTTATCTCGATGGGACCTTTATGGGGGATATTGACTTGTACCCTAGAAGATAGATGTCCTTGGTACAGGCTATCGATGTGATAGTTCAGACGGTCCTAAGAGATGCAGGTATCTGCCACCCTCTTAGAGACTCGGAATCTATACTTCGCCTCAATATTATTTGTGTATGTCTGTTAATACAATTCGAGAGTGATTCCGAATGTATTCCCCTTAATATGAGTGATATGGGGCTTTGGATAGTAGAGTATGCACGCACCATAGTTTTATGTGGGGTGCTATTATTTATATATATTATACGAGTAGTTAATATATATATGGGATTTGAAAATTTGAAACTGCCTACTGTGATTTGATAAGTAGGACATGGTTGTTGACTCAAATTATAACTACTTGCTTTGAGAAAGTATAATATGTCACTGGAAAACTCTATTGATTTTATAAAGTTAAAATGGAGAACTTTGGTTACTAATTGGAACATCCTTTTCAAAAAATAGAATCGTTGAATTGCAAATCTTACGAGTAATCTAAGATAAGTTAAATGATTGGGAAGATTAGTGTGATAAATGATAAGATAAACCGTTGGGAAGGTTAGTGCGATAGGTGTGCACATTAGAAGAGAGGTGAAATTTTCTCAAGAGAGTGTCGCCCTAATATGTTGTTGCATTGGCCTGTATCAATTTAAATACTTGTTAAACGTATTTTAAATCAAACACACTTTCGGGCTCTGACCCGTTTCTTTTTCTCTCTCTCTTATATATATATGTATATATTTCAGGTGCCCAGCCACAGGGGCGTCTTGCTTAGGATCCCTTGAGAGGAACGTGCTGCAGCTTACGTGGGAGTTGCAGGTCACTTGCGTAGACGGCTTCCTTTATTGACTCCACTTCTAGCATTCTCATTTATTGGGCATGTGTCGCCCTTTCCATTATTTCATTGTTATTGGGACATTTGTATTTCAGTTATTTCCAGTATTGTTACTATGGATTTATTCAGTTTAGTTACGTGATTTTAGATTTCGTATGCTGACATTCGATTGACGAATGTATTCTATTAATTGGTTTATGGTGCAGAATTTCATGTGGTGTGATTCTTACTTATTGAATGTTGTTAATAAATAAATAAATCTTTTTCTTTAAATAAAATTTGGAAAGTTATGTATGAAAATGGTTTTGACACTTAGCTTAATTATTTAGGGTGTTAAATTGGAAAATTTATTTTTATCGACAGTGATGCTGAGAATGAACCAACTGTTCACCTTGATTTAATTTAATAAAGGAGTGATCGCCCGGTATTTAATTAGGCGAGGTGTCACAGTTAGGTAGTGTGTGGGTGAGGATGTGTGTAAGGACACAAATTTCCAATTGAGTCCTTTGTAGTTTTGGCTCAATTCCGGACAAAAATGTTTGAGTCATAGGATAGAGTATATTGATCATCTTTCAAGCCTATGACGTGTTTGTTGAAGACGTAGCGGCCAAGTGTATAAAGCTTCATCAAAATGTTGTGGTTTATGTGCCTCGTTTCAACGTCATCAACAGTGGTTCCATGCTCCCAAGGTATGAATGCATTACATATATAAAGGAGCTTGGAACAGTTTATATTGGGTGTTAGGTTTTTAAAACTGCGTTTTGTTTTCAGAATGGTTTCTATTAAAACTTATATATAAAGTATATAAAAGTTTCTAGGCTGAAAAAGAATTTTTGAACATTCTGTGAGTTCGTTCGAAGTGTCGTTCGAACGAGATTGTCGTTCGAACCACAAGTCGTCCGAACGAGATTGCCAACGACTTCCCATTAGAGCATACTGGAACTTCGTTCAAAATGTCATTCGAACGAGATGGTCATTCTAACGAGTTCATACTGGAACTTCGTTAGAAGACTCGTTCGAACGAGAATGTTGTTTGAACGAAATGTCGTTCGAACGACATTTGGCGGGAACAGGTTTTTGGCAGTTTTTAGCAGTTTTGCCCACTTTCTCACTTGGTTTTTCCCCACTACTTTTTGCTGAATATCTATGCGCGGGAAACCATTTTTCTAATCTAAGTTTTTCATATCCTACCAACCTCTAGAGAGTGTTTTGGAGCAAAATTCTTTTAGAAAAAGTTCATTGTTTTTGAGTGTTAATTTTCAAGGAAAAATCATTTATCACTCTAGTTTACACCCATAGTTGTGTTTATCCAAGTTCTTATATATATACATCTTGCTTGGAGTTTTGGCACCGGTTTTCTCTACACCATTGAAGAAGAGAATTTTGGGTTTACATCTAAATCCCACAAAGAAGAAGAGGTTTTTCGTGATTTACCCACTTGAAGAAAGGCTCCTAGTTCGGGTGACGGTGACCACATAAAGTCCGATCGGTGGATTCCGAGATCGCGGTGGAGCTTCGGGGTTATTCGCTAGGTGGAGGTATTTGCAAGAAGGAGCGTCGAGGATTGAGAGGGCTCGAGTCGTGTGATGTAAGTCTTTTGTCTTGTAATTGTAAATTTCGTACTTAGTGGATTTGAGGCTAGGGTCGTCCGAGGTTGTTTCCCGTTGTGGGTTTTTCCTCGTACATCGCGGTGTAGTGTGATTGATTTATTTTATCTAGTATAATAACTTAGAACTCATGCTTAGGATAATTCAAGATAAAATTGGTTTTAATTGTCACACTTAATTTAGTTTGGTGCATAATTAAATATTGGGTAAAGTTTATTTAATTCAAGTCTATTGATTAAAACTGGTTTGGCCTAATTTGGTAATATTGATAAATATGACTTAGGCAAATTCTAGGACTTGGATTAATGGGGTGTTAAGTGAAATTCAAAGAGTGTGTGTAATTCCAACTTATTTCACTTTGTGTTTTAATTTTAATTTGAAGAAGATATTAAAATTTGTTATTTTAAGTTGAACCATCACCTTTACCCTTCCGCATCTGTTTCATAAAAAGGAACTCCTACAAATTGGTATCAGAGCCAAAGCGATAAATTATTTCGTTAAAGATCTTTTAAATAATTTTTTACTAAAATGGATCTTTCCCCATTTTCAAAATTTCCTATTTTCGATGGTTATAATTAAGCGTATTGGAAAGCGCGTATGAAATCGGCACTAAAAATTATCGACGAGAGAGTTTGGATGTATGTTGATAATGGGTGGTCCCCACCAACTCATTTAGTTGAAAATGAACGTGTTCCCAAACCGGCCGATAGATGGACTGAGAATGAGTTTAAAATTTCTAATTTTAATTCCCGAGGTTTAAATGCCTTATTTAGCGCGGTCACACCGTATGAATTTCGACGTATTATGACGTGTGAAACCGCTAAAGAAGCTTGGGATATTTTACAACTAACTCATGAAGGAACTAGTGTCGTTAAAGCTTCGAAACTCCAAAACCTCACCACTCAATTTGAAACTATCAAAATGAACGATAATGAAACTTTTGATGAATTTTATGCTAGAATTTCCGATATTATCAATTCATCTTTTAATTTGGGAGAGAAAATACCCAACAACCGAGTTGTAAAAAAAATTTTAAGGTCCCTACCCAATAGATTTATTCCAAAAGTAATCGTTTTAAATTCTTTACCAACTTTAGCCTCTACGAAATTAGAAGAGCTTATAGGTGATTTACAAACCTAAGAACTAGACATGTTCCCCTCTAAAACTGAAAAGAAAATTGAAAAGGGCATTGCTTTAAAAGCCCGTAAAGAGGTCAAACAAGTAGTAGAGAGCGAGAGTGATAGTGACTCGGAAGACATGGCTTTGTTTGTTCGTAAATTTAGAAAATTTCTTAAATTTAACAAAGATAAATTTAAAAATGATTTTAAGAAATTTGAAACTTCTAAGCATGACAAAGTCGAGAAGATCCCTAAACCTATCAATGAAAATATTAATAGGGATGAGTAAAATAGGTGTTTTGGTTGTGAGGGTTATGGCCATAGGGCTTCTGAGTGCCCCACTAAACAAAGGAAAGAGGGTAAACGACCCATTTCATATAATGCGACCCTTAGTGATAGTGATAAGGAAGAGGGACCCGATTCCCCCACTAAGCCAAATTTTGTGGCTTTTATGGCTAGTCATGTGAGCACCGAAAGTGAATCTTCTCATGAAGATACTCAAACTCATGACACTTTCGAGGTCAAAGTTTTTGACTCCCTTATTTTTTATGATAGTGAGAGTGGGGAAGAAAGAGAGAGTGAACATGAAGAAGAGATTAATGTGAGTGAACTTCAAAATGATTTTCAAGAACTTTATAAAGAATCTATTAAATTGAAAAGAGCTAATTTGAAGTTAGAAGCTAGTTTAAGAGAGAGTGTCAAGGTTGTTGATGATAGTATGTTGGTTGAAGACCTTAGGACACGAGAGAAAGCTCTTCTAGAGAAGCTTGAATATAAAGAAGGCGAGAGAGATAGCCTTAAGGGTTTAATGGAATTCTTGAAAAAGGAGCTTCTTGCTTTTGAAGAGTGAAATGTTGTATAAGAGTCTAACATTTTAGAATTGCAAAATAAATTAAAAGACTCTAGTAATGTCAAATTTGATTTGGAGTGTCGTTCGAAAAAATTAGATAAAAAACTAGGAACGGTTCAAATTAAAAATGACACTTGTGGTTTAGGATTCAATACTTGTAATGAATTTACTCATAACGCCAAAACCAACGTTTTAGGAGAATCTACTAGGAAAGCTTTTAGAGATCACTCCATAAGTAAATCTTTTCGACATGTTTTCACTTGCACACATTGTGGTCGAAAAGGTCATCTTAGGAAATTTTGTTTTGATCTTAAACGAATTCCTAGAAAATCCCAACGTAAAGCAACCAATGTATTTAAAATTCCTACACCCCAAGATAGTCATTCTTCTTTAATTTGGGTTAGGAAATCCGACTTGGTTGCCTTGCAAAATAGGGTTTTTGATTCTCATTTACTTTCACATGCTTCCTTCCTTGCTAAATCTAAAGGATGAATGTGTTAGTGTTTGCATACTTTAGCTTTTGTGCTTCATGTTATATTATCATGCTAAATGTATGCTTATTTAATCATTTTCTGGTCATTGCCTAATCACATATCTCATGCTAGAAAAATGATTTTTTTTATCTTTTGTATTTTATTTCTTCATTTTGTTTGCATTAAATGAAAAATACAATAACATTTTTGTTTATCATTTGTGTTTTATTTGTTTCATTTAAGCTTAATGAAAATACAAATGATTTTTGTTTATCCTTTTGAGTATATATTTTTATTTTTGGTTAAAAATTTCAAAAACTCAAAAAGATTTTATTTTGTGTGTATTTTAGTTTGATACACTTTATATGGCATACACTTGTGTTTGAATCCCATCTTTTACGCTCCCATGTGTCTGCAACTTTTGGTTTAGATTGTCAATCCTTTAAAATGTTCTTTATCATATTTTTATGGAGTAGTTGGATTTTGTGTTGTTTAAATGGATTTATTTTTATATGCCTCTATTCACACATGCACGAGATCTTTTGAAATTTTAACTTCATATGTATATTTGAGCTATGTGAGATGTTCTCCTTCCAATCTTGTCATCTACATATTTGTGACTTAGGAGGACTAGTGCATGTCAAAATCCGTTGCACGTGAGATTTGTGTGAAACAATGAAAAGATGATAAATATAAATGTGCATGGGGAAGGGCTCCGAAAGGAATAATAATCCTTTGCGATTGTAAGCTATCGTTTGGAATGGACCTAAAAGAAATACGTGTTCCAAAGGCCTAAAAACAGAAAAAATTGGCACTAAAAGAAAAATAATTGCCGAGGCCTATGTTTGATTGATATATTCATTCAAATTTAATATAAATGCATATTGAGGGGGATTGGATGGTATATCAATGATTTGCACAATGTCCATTTTTCCTAGTTGCGTATCTCATGTCATGACTCTATTGGTTTGTAGAATCATCAATATGCTAGGCTTGTATGCATTGTGTATGTTTGTTCATTGAGTTCAATTTATATTGTCACGTGAGGTTATATTCAAATGTGATGAAGTTTTGCAATCAATTGAGAAATTCGTGAACATGTTTTAAGTGATTGGGTCTAAATTTAATCGTTACTAGTTCACACCCCAACACTTCCGTTTTCATATGACACATTTTTTCCATACGAGTGTGAAAGACTCCTATTATATTTTGTGTGTGTCATTTGTGTGTTTATATCTATATATGTGTACTTGAGTCTCTTTGGTATATATTATGTATACATATATTTGATATTTTTGTTTAGTCTTTGCCTTGATTTCTAATCCATATATGCTATAATTCATACTTGGGGCCATCTTATTGCATTCTCTGTTGATATCACATGCTTAACAATTTATATATCATGTTGGTATCATTTTTGTGCATCCTAGTTGGTATCCGATGTTATTTCTTGGATTAGTTGAATCTTTGTTGCCCATATGCTTTAACGTTCTCATCACTATATGAACAATTACATGTTTTAGCTTGTTATCCCATTCTTTTATCTCTTGCTTAGTTTAGAGGGTGTATATGCTTTATTTGGGGGAGATAAGTCATCATTTGATTCTTTAAGCCTTTGTTTATTCCTGTAGAAAAAGGGGGAGAATGATGATAGGGGGAGAAATGGTAAAATGGTATCTAATCCTATTATTATCGCACCTTAGTTTAAGGAGATTTATCTTAGGGGGGGACGTCTTTCTAAGTAGGTTTGTTTGATAAAGGGGAGAATTAATTTAGGGGGAGTACTTAGTTCACTTGCATTAAATATATTGATATTCCCTATGCGTGTAATGTGTTTGCTTAAGTGTGCAGGAATCATATTATAAGTGGAAACTTTCATCAGAAAAGATTGTGATCCTTTGGGTTGTTTGTGTCAAGCATTGTAATTTTATTTTGTGTGGGAGTTTTTATTAGTCTAGTAGAGCTTGACGTCCCTTTAGGATTTTTGTATAGTTTTTGTCCCGGAATAGCCAAAGGGGGAGATTTGTAAGGACACAAATTTCCAATTGAGTCCTTTGTAGTTTTGGCTCAATTCCAGACAAAAACGTTTGAGTCATAGGATAGAGTATATTGATCCTCTTTCAAGCCTATGACGTGTTTGTTGAAGACGTAGCGGCCAAAAGTATAAAGCTTCATCAAAATGTCATGGTTTATGTGCCTCGTTTCAATGTCATCAACAGTGGTTCCATGCTCCCAAGGTATAAATGCATTACATATATTAAGGAGCTTGGAACAGTTTATATTGGGTGTTATGTTTTTAAAACTACGTTTCATTTTCAGAATGGTTTCTATTAAAACTTATATATAAAGTATATAAAATTTTTCGGGCTTAAAAAGAATTTTTGAACATTCTGTGAGTTCGTTCGAAGTGTCGTTCGAACGAGATTGTCATTCGAACCACAAGTCGTTCGAACGAGATTGCCAACGACTTCCCATTAGAGCATACTGGAACTTCGTTCGAAATGTCGTTTGAACGAGATGATCGTTCTAACGAGATTTCTAACGAGCTTCTAACGAGTTCATACTGGAACTTCGTTAGAAGACTCGTTCGAAAGAGAATGTCGTTCGAACGAAATGTCGTTCGAACAACATTTGGCGGGAACAGGTTTTTAGCAGTTTTTCCCACTTTCCCACTTGGTTTTTCCCCACTACTTTTTGCTGAATATCTATGTGCGGGAAACCATTTTTCTAATCTAACTTTTTCATATCCTACCAACCTCTAGGGAGTTTTTGAGAGAAAAATTATTTTAGAAAAATTTCATTGTTTTTGAGTGTTAATTTTCAAGGAGAAAATCATTTCTCACTCTAGTTTACACCCATAGTTGTGTTTTTCCAAGTTCTTATATATATACATCTTGCTTGGAGTTTTGGCACCAGTTTTCTCTACACCATTGAAGAAGAGAAGTTTGGGTTTACTTCTAAATCCCACAAAGAAGAAGAGGTTTTTCGTGATTTACCCACTTGGAGAAAGGCTCCTCATTCGGGTGACGGTGACCACATAAAGTCCGATCGGTGGATTCCGAGACCGCGGTGGATCTCCGGGGTTATTCGCTAGGTGGAGATATTTGCAAGAAGGAGCGTCGAGGCTTGAGAGGGATCGAGTCGTGTGATGTAAGTCTTTTGTCTTGTAATTGTAAATTCCGTACTTAGTGGATTTGAGGCTAGGGCCGTCCGAGGTTGTTTCCCGTTGTGGGTTTTTCCTCGTAAATCGCGGCGTAGTGTGATTGATTTATTTTATCTAGTACAATGACTTAGAACTCATGCTTAGGATAATTCAAGATAAAATTGGTTTTAATTGTCACACTTAATTTAGTTTGGTGCATAATTAAATATTGGGTAAAGTTTATTTAATTCAAGTCTATTGATTAAAACTAGCTTGGCCTAATTTGGTAATATTGATAAATATGACTTAGGCAAATTCTAGGACTTGGATTAATGGGGTGTTAAGTGAAATTCAAAGAGTGTGTGTAATTCCAACTTATTTCACTTTGTGTTTTAATTTTAATTTGAAGAAAAAAATTAAAATTTGTTATTTTAAGTTGAACCTTCACCTTTACGCTTCCGCATCTGTTTCATAAAAAGGAACTCCTACAATGTGTTAAATGGTGTGTGTGTGTGTGTGTGTGTGTACCTTAATAAAAATAAAAATGATCTATACTAAAAAAAACTAAATAATAAAAAATAACATCCTAACTAAAAAAAATCACACTAAAAAGAAAAAGAAAAATAATAAAACCTATTAAACTAAAAAGATTCTAAAGAGAAGAAAAATAAAAATCTAATAAAACTAAAAATTAAAGTCCTAAATAAAACACAAACTAATAAAACTTGAAAAATAAATTCCTAAAAACTTATCCTAATAAAATAAAATAATAACTATAAACTAAAAATCAAAATAAAACAACACTAAATAAAAAGAAATATAAAAAAATACAAATAAATCCTAAAAATCCTAAATAAATCTAAAATAAATCCTAAAATTAAAAACGACACAAAATAAAAATATAAAAATGAATAAAAGTACAAACTCAACACACATCGGGTTCGGGATAGGTTTAGGCTCGGTTACGCTAGAGGCTTAAGGTACGAGGATAGGATATTTAGCTTAATTCAAAGTGCATTTGCCTTGAAATAAGCGTTTGAATTCCGCACATGGCGATCACCCTATAAAATAAATAATAAAGCATATAAGACCCAATTTTTTGAGAATTAGCAATTAAAATACATATATTCATGGAATAAAATGTACAATTTTGGTTGCTTATTAGCGGGAAATACTCTTTCGAGCAGGCTTTGTTTAGGTTGGTGAAATCGACGCACATCCTCCACTTGTCATTTCTCTTTCGTACCATGACCATATTAGCTAGTCATTCTGGGTACATGACTTCATCAATGAAGTCATCTTTCTGTAGTTTGAGGACTTCTTCATGAACATCGAGATTTTTGCCAGAATAAAAAACCCTTCATTTCTGCTTGACTGGTCTGGCACCCTACATCACATTAAATTCGTGGCATATGAAGTCGGGATCGATTCACAGCATGTCCTCATGGCTCCAAGTGAACACTATTTTTCCCTGTCGGAGAAAGCTAATAAGCTCTTTCCTTATAGGAGAATCTAATGACGACCCCATCTGTACCGTCCTTTCTGGGTGGCTATCTTTAAGTGGAACTATCTCGATATCTTTGGCAGGCTATCCCTTGACCAGTTTTGCCTCATCGAGGGGATCAATGGTCTCGATATAATAGGTGGTCATTAGCTCCTTTCGTTCTTCCTAATCTGACGACATGAAATAGCATTCGTGCACTACCTTTTGATTTTCCTTGACAATGCCTATTCCAAAGTGAGTTGGAAACTTCAAACATTGGTGCATAGTAAATGGGATAACTTCGGATGTTTTAAGGCCAATCCTTCCAAAGATAACATTGTATGCTGAAAGGAAGTTCTTATCAAGGACAAGGAATCGCATTTTCTCTGTTCGGCTGATCGGCCAGGTGCTGACCATAACTTCCAGTTCTACCATTCCCAGGAGGCATACCCTTTCTCCAAAAAATTCAATAAGAGGCTAATGATAGGGTGTGAGTTCCACATCCTCCAGTTTCAACTTCCTATAACAGCTTTAAAAATTTACGTCTGTAGAGCTTCCCTTATCCACCAAGATCCTTGCTACATGTCCTTCTTGGATGACCATAGTGATGACTATAGGGTTGTCGTGGGGATACAACACCCCTGATAACTCATCATTTGAGAAGACGATGATTAACTTATCTTTGTTCACCTTTAGTGTATTATTCCCTGAGCTCGATGTCAGGTTGACCTATGCTTATTTGCAATATTAGGCCTTATTGAGATAGGCCTTACTTTCTGTGGGGTCTTCTCCACTGATGGCTCCACCTACAGTGATGAAGTGACAATCGAAAGCTATCATGCTGACATCTTGTATGGGTCCTTGTGCTTTTTAAGAAGATCTAGATCGTCATCCGAGTCGTCATCCCTTGCCCTTTTCTTATCGCCTCCCTCCGGCAGGGTGACTCTAACCGTTTCCTACCTTAGCTTTATTCTAGTTTGATCAGCCACCATTATTAACATACTTGGATAGCTTGCCCCTCATTATCAAACTTTCAATCTTGTTCTTCAAACCTATACAGTGGTTTATATTGTGCCCACGGTCTTGTGAAATTCACAATACTTGCTTCCATCTCTCTTGTTTATCGACAACTTCAGCTTTCTCAACCATCTGAGATTCTTCTTTTCCAAATTTCCTCCAGGATGTGGTGGACTCCAACCATGAGGGGCATGTACTCATCATACTTTCTTGACTTATCGCCCTTTTATCCTTTTAATCTTATATCTCGTTATTCTTGTCGATCGAGGTCTTCGAACCATCGGACTCTTTAGCCACCATAGCCTCTTTGACATTCATGATTTTTCTCGCTTTGTCTAGATCCTTGGCTAATGCCCAAAATATCTTGCCTGTTCACAACCCACTCATCAAGGTTATGATGGCAGTCAGCTCGTTGTAATCTACTACCTCCAACTTTTCAGTGTTGAAGTGGGTGATGTACTCGCGAATGCTTTCATCTTCCCTTCGGTGTACGCCGAGCAGGTGGGCGACTTGCTTTCCTGGCTTAGTGCCAAAGTAGTACTTTCTGATAAATAGGTCGGCCAGTTACAGAAAATTCTTGATATATCCCCTAGGCAGACTATTTTACCATATTTGGGTTGAGTCGGTTATGGTGCTAGAGAATGCTCGACACCTAATTTTGTTCGGGATAGAGTAGATATCTGCAACAGCTTGGTATTATTTTATATACAGGATCTTATCTTTTTTCCCATCATATTTTGGAGTAATGACCGGTTGCTTGAACTTCTTCGAAGTGGGTATCCCATGATAGAGGGTACAAATTGCGATCCTTTTGTAAAATCACGCAAGAGGGGGTTCCTTGATTTAGCCATTTCACCGAGCTAGTCTTTCAGGCAATGTATGGATCTTTTCTATAGTTGGTTACCGCCTTCAACTGCCTTTTCTTCTCATCCTCAGCTTTCAGTCTAACTCTTTTCCTGAGAAGTCTACTCGACTTCAGTCGACGTACGAGGGAACCAACATGATATCCTGGTAGTGGACCTACCTGATACGTTTCTTTGAGAACGATTGCGCGACGCTGTTGGTACTTTCCAGTGGTTATAACGCGGGCCTAATCGATCGAACGCTGATCCTTTTCTTAATCGCTCGAACACACTAGGGCATTCCTTTGAATAAAATTGATCATCAAAGTGGCTAGGCGACTGGATGGAGGAGGTAGCCCTGGGGCAGTACATCTGGTCCCACTGCAATTCGATTCATTTAGAGGAACCAATGTTAGTGCTAAATCCCAAGATCAATCTCCTGGGATTCTCCATTCCTCATCTATGGTATTCGTATTGTCTCTCCTTATGAGGCAACAAATAATAAAGAGAGATGATTTGTGAGAAATAAGAATTATGAAGAATGGAGAACACAATGATTTTTAAATGGTCTCGCCCTTGGAGAGGAAACCTACATCCATGGTGGTATTGCTTTGGTATTGCACTTATTGACGTGGTTACAATTTATGGTTTTTTGATACAACTCGAGGCTTAAGAAGGTATTAAAAATGTTCCCTAGTTTCGTACTTTTTGTCTCCTATTTATATGTGGATATTTGATATTTACAAAGAGATGGAGTGAGTTTATAATTCGGGCAGTTACATCTTGCTAAATGTTAATCATAATAAATATGAACGCCTTGAATCACAGAGCAACTTTGATGATGGGCGTCCGAAAAATCATATGGTAGCATATTTGGCGGTTATAATCCCACGTGGTTAATAAGATATATCTCATGTGTAAATGCTCACATGAATACATGTGTATCCAATCTTATAAAAAATAGGTAGGCCATGCAGTCCAATACTGAGACGACCTCCTTAGATGATGAAGCCTAACACTTCTATTAAGCCCCTTGAATTATTTAGAATATATTCTTGTAATCCCCAAGACTTTTGGAACGGTAATTAATTTATTTTGGGAGAAATAAATAATATTTTATTGGAGAAATAATTAAATTGGCAATTGAGGTCGAGATTTGAAGTTGTTAGAAAGTGTGTTGAATGTCGATTCTGAGGGTACCATAGTGTCCGGAAGGGTCGAGAAAGTCGAAATGACTGTACTTGGGGTCTATTTAGGTTCCGAAATAATTTAGGACCGTTTGACTCGAATTAAAGTTATCGAGTCATTTAAAGTGTGTATTATCATTCAAAGATGTGTATTTTGGAATTTAGGCTTAATTAGCCTACGGGAGATAATTCTCCAAAGAGAGAAAGAGAAAAAAAGGAAGAAAGAAAGAGAGAAGGAGAAAGAAGGAGAAAAAGAGAGGGAGAAAGAGGATTTTCGGGCAAATACGCGATCTCAACGCGGATTCAGACCCAACGAACCCGAGGCAAGTGATTAAACTTGCTAAATAATTGTTGTGTACTAAATATTGCATGATTTGTGGATTGAATTTTGGGTTTTAGGTTTAAATTGTTAAAACCTAACTTTTGGGAAAAACCTTAGATTTGTAGTGTATAAAATGGATTTAAGGTTAGAAATTAGTTTATAGGTACTCTAGAATGAATATTAATGTTATATATGTGATTGGGTTGGATGAAAATGGTTGCAAGATTATATAAATGATTTTGGGTATTTTGGGTTAAGAAGAAAATTGCCCATTTCGTAGCTTGCTGCACTTGCCGAATCGATTCGCCTTTACCGAATCGATTAGGTCTGTTGCAGATTGCCCAGGTCTTTAGCGCCGAATCGATTCGGCATGTAGCAGACTCCCAGGTCCTTTGGACCGAATCGATTCGGATGAGCCGAATCGATTCGCTTTTGGGAGCCGAATCGATTCGGAAACAGGGGAATTTTTGGAGATGTTTTCTAAAGGAGAATTTCATCCCGTTTTGTTCGAGGTTATCGATTTGGGGCCTTTATATGAGACATTTGGAGTATGTTTTGGAGACTTTTAGATAGTTTCCCTTATAGGAAATGATTGGAGTCATATTGACTAAATTTGAGGAATACCGATTAGATATTATGGTTATTCTAAGTGGGGAAGCCCACCTTGATCGGGAGGTTATACTTGGAGATAATAAATTCCATTCATATGAAAGAATGTGAATAATTTAGAGATAATGGATTTTAGAATCCAATCCCAAATGGGATAACTTTAAAAAGGTTCATAAACTTAATTGAACCCTATAATGGATAGAGAATCATAAATGCTATTTGATGTTCATACGGATATAGAAATATCCTTATTGATGATTGATTTGGGAGATATCTCACACAATGAGAAATGCTAATTGAGGTGCATTGGGATATAGAATATCCTTAACTTAAATAGAATTGAAAGACAATTCATACTAGAAGTGACATGAGAGCTTCAAGCGAGAATTAGTATAGTATATACTAAGTGGGGAAATTGGGTGAGTTTGACGATTGGTGTATCAAAAGAGAGGGATAGACTAAACAATGATGTTAATCAAATTTTGCCAAAGAGCGTATAATGAAAATAAATATGTTGTTGAAGGTATACCTTATATAATGGTATATCTTTATTATGTGGGATGTATGTATACCTTATATGATGGTGTATATACATGTTAAGCATACCCCTTCCTTGCTATCATTTGGAAGTTTCGTGCGTAGAGGGTGAGCATTCTGACTAGAAAAGCAGGATGTGGATATTCCCCAGGTCATAGTCGTCCTTTGTGGTCAGCAAATGACATATATATATATTTATTTATTTATTTATTTTGGGGATGAGAGGTCGTGGGTATGTGTCACTCTCACTTGCCGGTTAGGAACTATGATCGCTTCTCGGACGTTGTGTGCGTGAGCAGATCATGAGGTGGGTGTCGTTGAACCCCACCAGGTGGCCCCGGTTTGTTACGTATATGGGCAACTGGAAGATGATAGCATGTGAGCCTGCGTCCTTCGAGTTATATCTCGGTTGGATGGTTATTATTATGTGTGCTTGTATTTGGGTATCAAGGGCATAATGGACCTCAACGACCTACATTGCCAGGATTAGTGTATCGGGGGGGTTCCTTGTTTGGATTTCGCTTCGGCGAGATGTTCCACGCACGAACCGAAAGTAATGTTGGAACTTGGGGATAAGTTTAGTCCTTAATGCTCATAATTAATTATATATATATCACCTATCCCGACAATCGACAGTGCCAGGAGTAGTGTAACGGGGGGTTCCTTGTTTGGATTTTGCTTCGGCGAGACGTCCCACGCATGAAACGCCGTGTACTGTTGAGAATTGGGAATATTAATTAATTAAAATTGTATAATAATCATTTGGGTTACATGCATCTTGCATTGAGGGCATAATGAGCCCCGAGGATCGATACGGTCAGGATTAGTGTAACGGGGGGTTCCTTGTTTGAATTTCGCTTCGGCGAGACGTCCCACGCACAAAACGCAGCATCGTGTTGAGATTCGGGAGGAGTTTAGTCCTTAACTCTTGATGATAATAACTCATATAATAATTATATATGGTTTCATGCCTAATAAGGGCATCTCTAGAATATAAATTCTAGTAAATGAGATTGTTGATGTATTGTGATGATGTGGACATGATTGGATCATGTAACTTTATATGTTCAACAAATGAACATTATAAAGATAACTATAACAATTATATTAAAGTTAATATTTATAACTTTTAATTATGGAAAAAACTTTATTGGGAGATAGGTTAGATGATTTCACGTAAATACTTCTTTTGGGTTTAAGTTAGAATCCTCTTACCTAAATTAGAATCGGACATCCATTTGGAGATCACGTGCATACGCTTAGTTCGCGCTTTAGATGAGAGGTGAGTTGAATTATTATGGAGAGTTCGATTCTAGCTAAATCATGTAATAATGCATTTATAATTATTATGCATTTTAATACACTTGCTATAAAATGTTTTTCAAACTCGGGCTCTAACCCGTTTATATTTTCTCCTCCATGTATATATATTGTATTACTTCAGGTGTTCCTCCGCAAGGACGCCTTTGGTGTTCATCCATTCAGGATTCGTGGAGCTGTGGCAGTAGCTGACTGTTGCGGCACTTTGCTTTAGTCGATTCCTATCTTTGTATATCTAGATTTGGATTCAGCTGTATTGAGTTAGTATTCAAGTGTTGTAGATTAACACTTTTATATTTACTTTATCAGATTATTGTATTGTCTGTTACCCGACAGCATATTCGGGTATTTCATTGTTGAGACTTTGTTGTACATTGTATTGCACTCTTGTATATATATTTAGAGTTTTCACATTTCACTCATCATAGTTAGATGTATATTGTTGGTTGTGATTTCATTATTGGTTTTGTTGTTGTTGTTAAATATAAAAGTTTTAAATTTTGACAATTCGCACTTAATGATTTCGGGTAGTTAGACTTATATTATAGTGTTTAGTTGTTGATGTTGAGACTGTACCATCTGAGGTACCTGATTTATGTAGTATAGGGCTGGCCACCCGTTATTATTTAGAGCGGGTTGTCACAGATGGTATCAGAGCATCAGGTTCTAGTGTCTTTAGGATCTGTGTGCGTTACTACGATCTTCCGTAAGCGTTCTTGACATAGAGCCTTAGTGCTAGGACGGTTACATTCATACGTCCATATCTTTCTGTTAATCGAAAATATTTGAAAGGTGTTCTGATATAATTGTTCTTGTTTAAGATGCCACCGAAGGGAGGTCGTTCAGGCAGGACAAACGAAGGGTCTCACAAAGTGCAACCCCAAATCCCTCAAAGGAACATGACTACGGATGATGTTGCCAATATTGTGGCATAAGCAGTAACTGCTGCCGTTTCTACGATGGCTCAGCAATCTGCCACTCGAGTAGCTCCACCCCATTTAGGATTGTATTTATGGGAGAGAGTGAAGGAAGATTTTAGTAAGGGGAATCCCCCCGAGTTTGCTGGGGGAGTTGATGTAATGGTTGCAAGTAAATGGAAGAATAGTATGCAGAGGCATCTTCGTATGGTTGAGTGTAGTGAGGTGCAGAAACAATTTTTAGTCACCTTTAAGTTATCATGTGTAGCGCTCCATTGGTGGGAGTCTGTTACCACATCTGAATAGAGAGATACTTTACCTATAGCAACATTTTGGGAACTTTTTGATCGAAGGTATTTGCCTTCCCCGACTCAAAATATGGGGATTTTTCAAGGAAATAGGACGGTGGCAGAATATGAAGAAATTTTTTCTCTATGGGCGAGATTAGTACCTAATGAGGTAAATACAGAAGAGAAACGTATATCGAAGTTTGTTCGAGGTTCAGATTGGAAAATCCAACAACATTTGTTAGAGAGTCCTAAGTTAACGACTTTTGCCGAGGTAGTAAACGCGGCACTATTAAAGCGTCAAGAATATCGTTTTCATTCGCAAGAGATTAAGAACTTTGGAGATTCGAGTTCATCAAGTAAGTTTGGCAAAGAGAGTGCCAATAATGCGAGTGGGCGGAAAGGATTTGTGGGTAAGTGTTTCTTTTGTAAAGAAATAGGTCATAAAAAGAGAAATTGTCCTAAAAGAGGTAAAGGACCGCAATTTGATGAAATTTTGGAAGTGCAACCCCTACAGCAGATTTGAGGTCACTTTAGACCGGGGGACTATGTTTGGGAGCCCATTGATGAGGAAGGGCAATCGGATTAGAGATGGATGTTGTAAGTTAATTTTCCTTTATTAATAGGATTATTACTATATGAAGTTTTTGGAATATCGTATGAGAGATAATTGTGAAAGGGTAGTACTATAGCCCTATTATGTATGTAATGGCCCTAAAGGGGAAATATTGAGCAAGATAGGCTCTTATTCTATTATTTTGTAAAAGGGTAGATGATTTTGCAAGGTGCTCAATGTAACAACCCGCGTAATTTTGGGCTATTTTAATTCATTTCTGGAAAATGAAGGAAAATAAAGTTTTTGATAAAATTATTTTTATTGCTCAAATATGTTAAATATTATTTTTAAAGGCGAGAATTTCAAACGGTTTCGAAATCGGAGTTAAAACGGATTTTAAAATGATTTTAAAATGTTTTTAACTCTTGGAGTTGTTTTGACTTCCAACTCTTCATTTATTTGCCTTATTTAAAGGAGTCTTTTGGATTCCAACTCTTCATCTCTTTGCATTATAAAAGGAAGTCGTGGGCAACCCTTTTAACATACTTTTGGCACAAATTTTGGCAGCAAATATATTTTATATTCCTCTTCTTTTTATTTACACATTGGCACTTGAGATTTGTGAGTTCCAACCTTAGATTAGAGGTGTTCTTGGGGCTATTTTGTTGGAGGTTCTTAGAGAAGCTTTTGTAGATCTTTTGTGTTGATCTTGAGGATGTGATCATTGGTTTCTCATCATGGTTTGAGGTATGGGGTTTTACCCAATATGCTCCTTAAATCTCGCGAGTGTCATTCTCTTTGAATTCATATGATTATTGAACTCCTATTTGAATGGTTAAATTCGTTGAAATCTGGAAAAATAATTATTGGAATTATTTCGATTCATGTGGTATCATTATATTGTTGATGAGCATGTTGTCATGAGATTTTAATATGACACGGATGTTGGGCACCCGCCAAAATTCCTGTTTCCCGAGCTATGGCTTGATAAAGCATATACGGATGTGGTGAGGCCTGGTGACCCATTGACGTGTTGTTGAAAAATTATAATGATGAAATGCTATTGAGATTTGCATTTTGATTTGAATATTCGTACTCGTGTTGTCACGTTTTATTCATCGTTAACATATATTTGTTGAGCATCTTTCTTGTCGTATTGTGTACTTCCCCATATTTTCTTTTAGTGGCAGGTTAGCGCGGATTTTGGGGCGCTATGGAGATTGATTTTAGCGAGGATTGTTTGGGAAAGATTTGTATTATTTTGATGTATAGAGCATTGAAGATTTGTATTTATTTTTCGAGTTAGATAGTTGTAATTTTAATTCGAGAGACTTGTTGTAATTGAAGAGATTGAGATTAGTGGATTTATATTATTGTGGGTTTATTTAGATGATCTATACCTTGTCATTTGTGGATTTGGATTTATTTTATCTTATTAGCGCTCCGTTCGCTCTCCCCGGGTGGGCGGGGTGTTACACTCAAAAAGAGCTTTAAACCTCATGGTAAATGTAAATGTGGTTATGGTGATAAGTAGTAATGATAAAGATACTTCTTTTTATATAGTCATGATAGACTATTATAATTGTTGTATTCCAGATATGGATGTGCCTTATAAAAAGGGCTATATATATTGAAATGGTGTGAGATGTTGTTTATGTTTGAAGTTGAGATTGTGGTTTGATGGGACGCAGGTAAAATTTTAGCTCATGATTATGATAATATTTGTGAGCTACATATTGTTATATACATGATGATTTAAAAGACCTTGTGTTGGACATAAAGCATTTTATATTATATTATAATATATAAACCGTTTTAAAATTAACTATTTTCAAAATAAAAATTTTATCGGCCTTCGGGCCCTTTCAAAATAAATTTTCCACTAAAATATTTTCAAACTCTAGTCCGGATTTAACAAACTCTCAATCCCCGATGTTTCCACATAGTAGTGTATTGGTAGAGTTCCTTGTTTGGATTTCGCTTTTGTGAGACGTCCCCCGCACGAAAGTGGCGATTGTCAGGAATTGAGAGGAGTTATTTCTTTGGACCATTCAAATTTTTCCCTATTAAAATTTTAGTATTATTTATATTATTGGAATTGGGGAACTTTCGTGGAAAATAAAGCCTCATTATGATTGCTGTGAGCACAAAGCTCAAATATAAAGGGTGTATGGGCGCCCTTGTTTGGAAATTGGTTATATTTAACTCATAATTAACTTTAAAAAAATTAAATAAATTCGTCGTGGGAAGTTAGAAGTTGGAGATAGGATTAGTGAGAATGGGTAGATGAGAAGTAGTTGAGCTTTGGAGAATTAGGCTTAGCTAAATTTCAAGGACGAAATTTTTGTAAGTGGGGAAGATTGTAATACCCCAACACTTTTGGAACAGTGATTAATTTATTTTGAGAGAAATAAATAATATTTTATTGGAGAAATAATAAAATTGGCAATTGAGGTCGAGATTTGAAGTTGTTAGAAAGTGTGTCGATTGTCGATTCTGAGGATACCATAGTGTCCGGAAGGGTCGAGAAAGTCGAAATGACTGTACTTGGGGTCTATTTAGGTTCCGAAATAATTTAGGACCGTTTGACTCGAATTAAAGTTACCGAGTCATTTAAAGTGTGTATTATCATTCAAAGATGTGTATTTTGGGATTTAGGCTTAATTAGCCTACGGGAGATAATTCTCCAAAGAGAGAAAGAGAAAAAAGAAAGAAAGAAAGAGAGAAGGAGAAAGAAGGAGAAAAAGAGAGGGAGAAAGAGGATTTTCGGGCAAATACGCGATCTCAATGCGGATTCAGACCCTACGAACCCGAGGCAAGTGATTAAACTTGCTAAATAATTATTGTGTACTAATTATTGCATGATTTGTGGATTGAATTTTGGGTTTTAGGTTTAAATTGTTAAAACCTAACTTTTGGGGAAAACCTTAGATTTGTAGTGTATAAAATGGATTTAAGGGTAGAAATTAGTTTATAGGTATTCTAGAATGAATATTAATGTTATATATATGATTGGGTTGGATGAAAATGGTTGGAAGATTATATAAATGATTTTGGGTATTTTGGGTTAAGAAGAAAATTGCCCATTTCGTAGCTTGCTGCACTTGTCGAATCGATTCGCCCCTACCGAATCGATTCGGTCTGTTGCAGATTGCCAAGGTCTTTAGCGCCGAATCGATTCACCCCTTGCGAATCGATTCGGCAGGTAGCAGACTCCCAGGTCCTTTGGACCGAATCGATTCAGATGGGCCGAATCGATTCGCTTTCGGGAGCCGAATCGATTCGGATGGGCCGAATCGATTCGGAAACAGGGGGATTTTTGGAGATGTTTTCTAAAGGAGAATTTCATCCCGTTTTGTTCGAGGTTATCGATTTGGGGCCTCTATATGAGACATTTGGAGTATGTTTTGGAGACTTTTAGATAGTTTCCCTTATAAGAAATGATTGGAGTCATATTGACTAAATTTAAGGAATACCGATTAGATATTATGCTTTATTCTAAGTGGGGAATCCCACCTTGATCGGGAGGTTATAATTGGAGATAATAAATTCAATTCATATGAAAGAATGTGAATAATTTAGAGATAATGGATTTTAGAATCCAATCCCAAATGGGATAACTTTAAAAAGGTTCATAAACTGAATTGAACCCTATAATGGATGGAGAATCATAAATGCTATTTGATGTGCATACGGATATAGAAATATCCTTATTGATGATTGACTTGGGAGAAATCTCACACAATGAGAAATGCTAATTGAGGTGCATTAGGATATAGAATATCCTTAACTTAAATAGAATTGAAAGACAATTCATACTAGAAGAGACATGAGAGCTTCAAGCGAGAATTAGTATAGTATATACTAAGTGGGGAAATTGGGTGAGTTTTGACGATTGGTGTATCAAAAGAGAGGGATAGACTAAACAATGATGTTAATCAAATTTTGCATAAGAGCGTATAATGAAAATAAATATGTTGTTGCAGGTATACCTTATATAATGGTATATCTTTATTATGTGGGATGTATGTATACCTTATATGATGGTGTATATACATGTTAAGCATACCCCTTCCTTGCTATCATTGGGAAGTTTCGTGCATAGAGGGTGAGCATTCTGACTAGAAAAGCAGGATGTGGATATTCCCCAGGTCATAGTCGTCCTTTGTGGTCAGCAAATGACATATATATATATATTTATTTATTTTGGGGGTGAGAGGTCGTGGGTATGTGTCGCTCTCACTTGTCGGTTAGAAACTATGACCGCTTCCCGGACGTTGTGTGCGTGAGTAGATCACGAGGTGGGTGTCGCTGAACCCCACCAGGTGGCCCCAGTTTGTTACGTATATGGGCAACTGGAAGATGATAGCATGTGAGCCTGCGTCCTTCGAGTTATAGCTCGGTTGGATGGTTATTATTACTTGTGCTTGTATTTAGGCATCAAGGGCATAATGGACCTCAACGACCTACATTGCCAGGATTAGTGTATCGGGGGGGGTTCCTTGTTTGGATTTCTCTTCGGCGAGACGTCCCACGCACGAACCGAAGTGTAATGTTGGAACTTGGGGATAAGTTTAGCCCTTAATGCTCATAATTAATTATATATATATATCACCTATCCCGACAATCGATAGTGCCAGGAGTAGTGTAACGAGGCGGTTCCTTGTTTGGATTTCGCTTCGGCGAGACGTCCCACGCATGAAACGCCGTGTACTGTTGAGAATTGGGAATATTAATTAATTAAAATTGGATAATAATCATTTGGGTTACATGCATCTTGCATTGAGGTCATAATGAGCCCCGAGGATCGATACGGTCAGGAGTAGTGTAACGGGGGGGTTCCTTGTTTGGATTTCGCTTCGGCGAGACGTCCCTCTCACGAAACGCAGCGCCGTATTGAGAATCGGGAGGAGTTTAGTCCTTAACTCTTGATGCTAATAACTCATATAATAATTATATATGGTTTCATGCCTAATAAGGGCATCTCTAGAATATAAATTCTAGTAAATGAGATTGTTGATGTATTGTGATGATGTGGACATGATTGGATCATGTAACTTTATATGTTCAACAAATGAACATTATAAAGATAACTATAACAATTATATTAAAGTTAATATTTATAACTTTTAATTATGGAAAAAACTTTATTGGGAGATAGGTTAGATGATTTCACGTAAATACTTCTTTTGGGTTTAAGTTAGAATCCTCTTACCTAAATTAGAATCGGACATCCATTTGGAGATCACGTGCATACGCTTAGTTCGCGCTTTAGATGAGAGGTGAGTTGAATTATTATGGAGAGTTCGATTCTAGCTAAATCATGTAATAATGCATTTATAATTATTATGCATTTTAATACACTTGCTATAAAATGTTTTTCAAACTCGGGCTCTAACCCGTTTATATTTTCTCCTCCATGTATATATATTGTATTACTTCAGGTGTTCCTCCGCAAGGACGCCTTTGGTGTTCATCCATTCAGGATTCGTGGAGCTGTGGCAGTAGCTGACTGTTGCGGCACTTTGCTTTAGTCGATTCCTATCTTTGTATATCTAGATTTGGATTCAGCTGTATTGAGTTAGTATTCAAGTGTTGTAGATTAACACTTTTATATTTACTTTATCAGATTATTGTATTGTCTGTTACCCGACAGCATATTCGGGTATTTCATTGTTGAGACTTTGTTGTACATTGTATTGCACTCTTGTATATATATTTAGAGTTTTCACATTTCACTCATCATAGTTAGATGTATATTGTTGGTTGTGATTTCATTATTGGTTTTGTTGTTGTTGTTAAATATAAAAGTTTTAAATTTTGACAATTCGCACTTAATGATTTCGGGTAGTTAGCCTTATATTATAGTGTTTAGTTATTGATGTTGAGACTGTACCATCTGAGGTACCTGATTTATGTAGTATAGGGCTGGCCACCCATTATTATTTAGAGCGGGTTGTCACAGATGCTGAGACTATATAGGTATAACATATGGTCTTAAGCAAAGAGTAGATTTTCCCCACCTCTATTGGGGTTGTTGCAATGGTAAAGTTCCATCAGAAAACCTCTTCAAGGTCCGTATATTTTCTACTTTTTTTTCCTCAAATCCCTCGGACAACAAACCCCAAATTCATAGCTTTACTCATCCATGGAGGAAATGGGTGTATTGGGACTATTTATAGTGTAATACATCTAGAATATGGTGGCATAAGGTGGATACATGGTGGGGGAGGGTTGTGTTGCTCTCAAGAGCTTGAGAGGGGAGGAGAAATCTAATAATATCTGCCCCTCACTCTCTCTCTTCTTCCAAAGTCCATATAAACTCTAATTAACCCCAAACAAGCTTTATAAAACATCCCCAACACCAAAATCCCATTTTTGCCAAATGTGGGCTCATCAGAGCTCGACACCTCATCCATCCAACGGATGAAAACGTGATAGCATGCAAGGGAAACAAAATTCAAAGTTTTCTTCTGCGCTTATTCGAACAAGAATCTCCTCTCATTCAAACGAAAATCTCCTCTCATTCGAATGAGAATAGCTTCTCATTCGAACCAACCTCCGAACGACCTTCTAATGAGTCTGTTCAGGTATTGAGTGGAGTCCCGTTCTATCGTCATTTAGTCTCCACTTTGAACGACTTAGGAATCTCGTTTAAACGATCCTGAACTCATTCGAATGACCACTTCCAAATTTTCATATTTTAACCCGCAAACTTCCAATAATATTCATCAAGACTCCAGTGAGTTTATTACAGCAACAAACCTGATCATAAAGATTCAAATCCCAAGGTTTTCATATGTTTACAATTTATGCAGGAAAAAATAATAAAATATTGGGCATGGGTATTACATTCCTCCCCCCTTAGAAAACTTCATCCACGAAATTAATGATTCATCAATTCTTTAATTTCATAGGGTCTTATTAAATCTCATTCTAAGTTATAGAAACCCTCCAAGACAAACTCATCGAAGTCCTTGATAACTAATATTACATCGCACACCCTTGCACATGCACTATCACCGAAAGCTCAATATGCGACATGCTCTAATGTTCACCATCATGCTAACCATCAACGTTACATAACCGACCTTGAGTCTCCACTCACTTGATGATCATGCTCAATCAAGTCCTCAAACTAACTTTACTAATACCCAAGCATACCTGAACTTTTGAAAAACTCCAGGTGAGGAACAAGCCATCCTTTTGTGGGTGATTGACTTTGTTGAAGGAATCATACAAAACATGAATACTCGGTCGAGATCAATGTACTATGGTCCCTTTTTCTTATAACATACTTCGTGACTTCAGCCTTGAAACCTCCTGAATATTAAATACAATTCTGATGCACTCACATAACTTCTTTTATGTAAAACATGAGAGGTACTTGTACCCATGTATGGCGATGATTATTCTTGAAGGTGGAAGTTCTTCATCGTCCTTCTTATGATCATTATTGACTTGGCCTACTAACTTCATCTTCTCGATATCTATGTAATCCTTAAAGTTCTCAGCCTGGACCAAATCCATCAATCAACCCTTTTGCATCTTATAATTATTGATATTGTGGCCATGATTTGGTGTTAAGTGCAATGTTAAGTTTTGTATCTCTTATTAGGATTTCCTTCAATATCCAGGGGCTTCTTATATCCTTCAAATGGGAAATTATTCTACAAATGGACTCTTTATATAAAGTGTCGATTTCTTGGTACACATTCTCATTATTCATCATATTTTTTTCCTTTAGGCATGTCTGGTTGGCTCCTCTTCTTAGCTGGGACTAGAATTAGGGTTCTACTACCCGTTCCTCCTTTATTTGAGTTTTCATCCTTAATTATTAACGGTTAAATCATTATATTCATCCACGTTTAGGAACTCATCTTTCGCCTTGGCATACTTCTTGATATGGTCCATGAGGTTATCCATGGATGATGTTAATTTCTTTATGAGAGACAAACATAAGTCATCTCATCGGGAAAGATAAATTTGAAAGAAGAAACTACCCACTACTCATTAAAGTTTTTAATATCGTAACAACTCAAAATATTGTTAAGCACACTTTCTTAAGGCTTAACCTTGCTTCTTTTGCAGGGCAATCAAGGAGTCCAAATTTTTAGCAACCTTATTGATGATAATAAAATGGGAAGCATATTTGTCATCCAACTTTATGAAGTTTGAGAGTGATATGTGGTTAACTTCTCAAACCACTTAAGGATGACCTCCCCTAATATCTAAGGAAATACTCATTACATAATAGGGTTCTTATCAAACTGAAAGGACATATATTAACTAAAATGCCTAATGTGGTATGCGTCATGGGTGTTCCCATCAATGGTGTTGATATTTGGGACTAAAATCTTTTTTGGAGGCTCCAAACTCTCAATTTGATGAGTAAACATTGATGTACGATTAATTTCTAAAGACCTACTAGATTAGCAAGTGGGTGTGAGAACTTTGTGGGACGCAATTCGACCATCAAATTATCTCATATTGATAAGCACCCAAAAGTGTATATTTTATACCCCGTATAAACGTATTTTAGTTGCTAATTCTCAGTAAATTGGGTCTTATATGCTTAATTGTTTAATGTTCAAGCTTGATTGCCATTTGCGGAGTTTAAACGCTTATTTCAAGGCAAATGTGCGATTTATGGACCTAATTCCCCAGTCCCGTACCAAATTCAAGCCTATCCTAGCCCAAAACTTCACCCGATCCCCGTGTCTTTGTTATGTTGCGCTTTTGTTATTTTTATATGTTTTATTTTAAGTCGTTTCTATTTTTTAGGATTTAGATTATATTTATTTTGGATTTTTATGATTTATTTGCAATTTTTATATTTCTTTTTATTTAGTGTTGTTTAATTTTGATTTTTAGTTTTTTTTTATTAGGATAAGTTTTTATTAGGAATTTATTTTTTTATAGTTTTGATAGATTTAGTTTTTATATATTGTTAATTTTCATTTTTATTTAGAGTCGTTTTAGTTTAATGGGTTCCATTATTCTTATTTTCTTTTAGTTGATTTTTATTTATTATTTTCTTTTGAGTTAGGATTTAATTTTTAGTTTTATTTATTTTTAGTTTTTTAATTAGGTAGTTTTTTTAGGGTACAAACACACACACACACACACACACCAACTACCTTACACCTCCACACCATAAACCCAAGCACCCTCACCCTCACCTAACTAACATATACCTCACCTACACCCAATCCCATCCCACTTCATCTTCCCCTCCAAAACCCACTCACTCTCTCTCCTTTAACCTCCATAAACAAACTCATATCCATTAAACACATCCACCTTACTACCTAAAGCCCCAACACTTCATCCAACCCCCTTAACCATATCTCATCATTAACCTGCTAACCCCCAAGCCCAAATCCGACCAAGCCACGACAACCCGACCTCAGCCATTTTCGACTCGTCCCTGTTATGTCCTCTACCCGTTTCCAAACCCCTGCAACCAAGACCTGCTGGACCATCAACCCCAAGTGAAACCCACTTTCCATACCCGTTTAAACCCAGATACCCGCTGACCCAACCATTATAGCCCGAAATCCATCCTAGCTAACCCGCTGGTGACCAACCTTGGCTCTGAACAAAAAAAAATGCGATCAAAACAGGAAAAACCATTAACCCGCGATCCATTACTCTCTTACCCAATCTCATTCCGGACACAAACTAGACCACCCATTTCATTCACCATGAGCCAAAATCGTTCCCATTCTGCATAAACACCAAAAGACCAAAAGTAAATAACAACCCACATGTTAAATACCCAATACCCTTTTATTCCCATATTACCTAAAATACCCCCAACTCATCATAACTATCACATCTCCCACATGCACAATTAAAGTTCCCCAAAATACCCTCTTCCAAATTTGATTTCTACCTCACCCCATGCACATGCACACCCCTAACCTTTCCTTACACAAATTACCCCTAGCTCCATGTGCCACACTATAAATGAAGACCCAAAGCTCATTTCGGGGATCATCTAGAGTTTTAGAGAGACAATTTGAGAGAGAAACACTTTTTATTTTTTTAGAGTTATTTTTATTTTAATTTTAATGTTCTTTTATTTTAAAGGTTAGTGTGAAATTAAATTTTTGAGATTCAAGTTGAGTAAATTTTTCATTTATATTTTTGTTCATCACTCACTTGGAGGGTTATATGCTTCTCATTCAAGGATTGAAGTCAATTGAATTCAAGAGATTGGTTTGATTGTTCTTCTCTCTACTCTTTTACATTAAATGTCTATTGAATGTTCATTTATCATGTTTGATATCATGTTAGGATAAATCCTCTTTCAAGGGGTGGGGTAACCCATTATTTAATGGTAATCCTAATTTAATTAATTAATTTAAATTAAATGTCCCTTTGATGATTAACTTTGCACTCTTATATTTTAAATTACACCTCGAGAGAGGGTAAATGATTTTCGAGAAAAAATCAAAATTCTAGTTATAATACCCATTTTAGATTCTAACTAGAGATAGGGGTTTCTCAAATGTGGTTTTATTCCTTAAATTTGAACTCTAAGATTACTTTTATGATTTAAACTAATTTGGTAAATCGATCCTAGCGGGTGATTTGTTAAATGATATTTAAATCTACTTTTCTAGAGTTGTAAGAGTGTTAAATTTAATTTTTTAAAATGTTATTATTAAAATTACATTTACAACGAGATTTGATTTTTGATTTTGATACTAACTTGGGATAATTAATTTTAATGAATTAATTAATTTTTATTAACTAGAATATATTGTGTCATCATATCCCTTGTTAGTCCTCACATTTATTTCCTCATTCATCTCATATGTTAGATTTTTATTTAGTTAGATTTACTTAGTTTCTTCTCTTACTTTCTAGTTAGTAATTAGACCTTTCATTTAGTGTAGTCTTATTTCACCTCATCTCCAAATTATTTTAATATTGAAAAACGCAAAAAAAAATAGAAAAAGCAAAAAGTCCAAAATGAAAATAAATAAAAATGAATTACATTAGTCTTCCTCTCGTTTCACTCATTTTATTTGGATTGATACCTCACTTACCACTATATTCCAATTTGTTATATATTTTTATAGGTAATCGAGATTTTTTTATTAGAGGAGCTTTACACGATGACATATTAATAAAAGTATAATATATCAAATGGCGTTGTTACCAATCTTTGGAGCTTGAAGCACTTTAAATGATCCATTTTGTGATTCATTTGTATTTTTCATTTTTCGTACCCTTTTTCATTTTTTAAGAAGGCTTGTATTAGGACTTTATTATTTGGCTTGTATTACGGTGCTTGGAGACACCATTTATTTTCATTTAAATTTGTAATAATTAATTGCGAAGAAAAGCAAGATAGGGAAACCGAACAAGGTAGAGAGAGGATGTACAAGGCGAGGAAAACAAGCCTCTCTACTTTGGGTCAGTAGGAGTGTCGGCACCGACTGAGATAGGCGTGATCTCCTCCCGGTCGACTCAAATTGTTCATCGCCCCACGGTGTAAAAACCGTGGGAGGTACATTTCTAAACCCTCACACCTCTCCTATCCGCGGGTCAATTTTTAGTGTGTGACTACGTGCTTTTCGAATGTGTGTTATGAATTAATAAATTAAGAACACCTGGTCATTCACAAGAAGGTATTTCATCACCCGACTCACTCGCCTACCAATTGTGTGCTACCCTAACTATCATTAATTTTAAAATCATTTAACTATGTAGGCCAATAGGAGAACATTTTTACAAAGGTGATCACAAATTTTGAAGGTAAAAATTGGCTATGTGCTAGTTAGGATTTATCCTTGACTTGTGTGTGTCCAATTCAATTTTTTGGTAGTCGATTTTAGTGAGTTCAATATTTTTTCCACTCTTTTCTTCCAAAACAAATCCAAAAACATTTCTTTCTTCTATTTTTAAAAAATCCAAAAAAAATTTCTTTCCTTTTGAAAAATATCTAAAAAATAAAAAAAAAATTACTTCTCTTGTTATGGCTGACAAACTTCCTTTACGGGTGTAATTGTCCATTTCTCAATCTCTAGAAGCATGTTTGAAGTTGAGCTCGAGCCCCACCTCCACACTTTACTTAGTGGCTTCAACTCTCACACACATGTCGTTGATAGTCATGCGCACGCAACTCACATTTCCTCGCCTCTGATGATGAGTGTTAATGCGCCAAATGCTTCTTTGTACACATCGTGTTTTATAGCCAATCACTTGCCCCGCGAGTGCCCATACATTCCTTTTCCTTCCGAACTCATCATGGACTAAGTGTATACATATGAAACTATTTCGGAACCCATTCTGACTTATTATCATGATGTACCTAATATCGAGCTGTGTGAGTACCCTAGCTATTCGTGGAGGCCAGATCACCCTTCCAAGCAATACGAATCCTAACTTGATGTTGTGAATCTTCGGACGTTCCAACAGTTGTCATAGCAACCTTGTGCACCCTATACCGATTAGTTCCCTCACTATGCTACCCACAATTATCAACCATTTGTCTCTCACGGAGATGCTTCTCCCATGTATGACACAGCTGAACCCGTTCCACAAACTTCATATGATTATTCTCCATTTTCACATGTCAATAGAGAGTTGTATCCACCTCAACCACCCGACCCACCCATCGCTCCCCCACCATCATCCACCTCTGCTCTCGAAAGCTTCTTGCAAAATTTCATCCTCGAGCAAGAGCAAGCCACTCAAATTCAAAATCAAGCTCTTCAAAGGCTTGAACAAAGGTTAAATGAATTTAAGTGTGCGAATGAGTCGGAGTTCCCCTAAAGTCAACCCATTATTGTACCCACATGGAATGATGATGAGTCGTCTTGTGCCATGAATTTTGAGTGTGACCAACCCTCTCACCCCGAGAATCTCAAAGTTGAAAACATCCCATGGTTCAGGCCCCAAGTCGACAATTATTTTAACTTACCTTTCATTAATGATACTGATTTTCTCTCGTCATATCCCAATGAACCCACACTTGAGGTTCACATTCCCACTCCTGTTATATCCAAAAATACGCCCGAGCTTTTACCTTATGCCCTAATTGTATATGCCTCTGACATAACCATATCTTTTAGGTTAGATCCGGCTACGAGTGATCACCAATGTCCCGAGATAGCATCAGAGATGATTCCCACCTCTCTTGATATGGATACTACCCAGTCCTATTTGGCTCCCCTTGAGCCAAATATTGATGTAGATTTATCTATCTTGGATCTTAATGCCTCGTGAAACCCTTTCACCACATTAGATGGTGATACATTGGTGCATAAGTTGAGCTCGCCATCACTTGATGCCACACTCCCTCTTCAAGAGGATATTGAGGATCATTATGACCCTCCAAATGAGTGTGTGTCCCCAACTCTATAGATAGATCATCTTCCTCCACCATTTATCCCACTTGATCCACCATTTATCCCACCCGACCCACCCATTGTCCCTTTCACCCCACCATCTGGTTTAGATCTTGATTTTACACCTTTCATATTTCTATCTACATTTTTAGATCCTCACCTGAAACCAACCTCCACCTTCCATGAGAGAATATGTGGTGCTACTCTCTACTTCCGTGACACTGATCTTGTTACTCTATGTTCGTCACTCTCTTGTGGTGTTGATTTTTCCCATCGATAGCTCCTTGGCGTGTCACGGCGTGACCATTATCACCGTCCCTTTATAGAACGATTGTATGCTTTCTATGAGCCCCAACCCATTTTATTTTCCAAACCCTTTCGCCTCCCCATCCAATTTGAGCATCATTCTTATAGGGCCCTTGTTGCCCTCACATTTACGCTCAATAAGTCCCGATACCGGTGCCTCTTCACCCTTACCCTAATACCCACCCGCCCACGGTCCACCGATGTTTTGCATCGTGTGATGCACTTTGCCATACAAGTGCATTTACCCCTTTAGCCTTTATCCAACAAGGCTAATGCTTCAGTCTTGTTTGGGGTGATTCTCATCACCCAATTTTTCTGTTGCCCCGCGCTGTCATAGAACTTATCTTTAGGGTGAGAATGGATCGGTCTGGCTGAAGACATTAAACTTAACACTGCTAAGAAGCAGCCCGCGATTTCTGAGTATGGGTCTCATCCTATTTGGGTGTGGTGTTTCACACCACCCAATGCTTGACAATGTTAATAGACTTGTTCATATATTTTTATCTTATCACTTCTTTAGGTTTATTCTTGGCTTCATCTGTCCACTTCAATAGCAGTTGATTATGGTAATATATTTCCTTTGTTCTTATCAAATTTAAAAACCATTTTACTTAACATCGAGAACGATTTTCCTTTTTGTTTGGGAGGGGATTTTATAAAAATCGTACCTCTTTTAAAAAGTTTAGATTTTTAAAACTTTATTTTTTTAAAAAATTTCCGTGCAGTTTCTTTCATCTCACTCATTGATGTGAATTTTCTATCATCCATTTATTAAAATCTAGGAATTAATCTAGAGGGTTTATTTTTTCTAAATAGCTTATGTAATATGTCCCAAGGCATGTTGCACTATAAATTTCCAGACTCAACAAAATTTGCACACTTATCACGTCACTTCGATTTAGAGTTGAAGAGTATTATGATTCTCAAGAGAACCGTAAGGATCACTAGTGAAGACTTTTTCTTGGTAAATTTGTGCCTTTCACCTTTCAGAGAGTTTTATGCAATCTCCGAGTCACAAGTTGATTCAACTTCTTTTGGGTCCCCACTATAAATCGTTATATGATCTCATTATTTTTCATAAAATTTTTGGCTTGATCACTGAGAACGACATCACTTTCGAGTTGTAAGAAATGCGTGTCTTGAAGTTTGTCCTGATCACCAAACTTTCATCCATACGCATACCATTTACCATTCATTTCATCCATTACCTTCCCATATTCTTTCATATTCCACATTCACATATATTCCCCTCATCATCTATACACATTCCCCACTCCATTTATATATCATCCATCATTTGTTTGAGAAAAAGAGTATTTTTCAAATGTAATGTCATCAGTGTTGAGAGTATAAATAAAAAAAATAAAAAAAATAGTAAAGAAGAAAAAGAAAAAGAAAATTCGAAAAAAAAATTTAAAAAAAAAGAGAAGAAAAGAAAAAGAAATGAGAGTTGCAGTCAAGTTCTTGTAAAATAAAGACATTTGTTCTTCATGTACAGAACACTCTTATCGCATCCATCTTTCATCCATCATCCATACATCACCCATCCTATCATACCTACCTCATCTCATTCCATCCTTCCCATTTCATTTCCCCCGAATAGACGTATTTTAGTTGCTAATTCTCGGCAAATTGGGTCTTATAAGCTGAATTGTCTAATGTGCAAGCTTGATCTCCGTTTGCGGAGTTCAAATGCTTATTTCATGGCAAATGTGCGATTTATGGAGCTAATTCTCCAGTCACGTACCAAACCCAAGCATATCCTAGCCCAAACCTTCACTTGAGCCCCGTGTCTGTGTTGTGTTGTGTTGTGTTGTGTTGTACTTTTACTATTTTACTATTTTTTATTTGGAGTCATTTTTATTTTTTAGGATTTATTTAGTATTTTTAGGATTTATTTGCAATTTTTTATATTTCTTTTTATTTAGTGTTGTTTTAATTTGATTTTTAGTTTTTATTTTTATTAGGATAAGTTTTTTTAGGAATTTATTTTTTATAGTTTTATTAGATTTTGTTTTTAGTTTTTATATATTGTTAATTTTTAGTTTCATTTCTTTTTATTTAGAGTGTTTTTAGTTTAATAGGTTTCATAACTCTTATTTTCTTTTAGTTCATTTTTATTTATTATTTTCTTTTGAGTTAGGATTTAATTTTTAGTTTTATTTAATTTTATTCTTTTAATTAGGTAGTTTTTTTTTAAGTACAGACACACACACACACACCAACTACCAAACATCTCCAGACCATAAACCCAAACACCCTCACCCACACCTAACTAACCTATACCTCACCTACACCCAATCCTATCCCACTTCATCTCCCCCACCAAAACCCACTCACTCTCTCTCCTTTAACCTCCGTAAACAAACTCATCGCCATTAAACACATCCACCTTACTACCTAAAGCCCCAACACTTCATCCAACCCCCTTAACCATGTCTCACCATTAACCTACTAACCCCCAAACCCAAATTCGACAAAGCCACGATAACCCGACCTCAGCCATTTTCGACTTGTCCTTGCTATGTCCTCTACCCGTTTTCAAACCCATGTAACCTGGACCCGCTGGACCATCAAACGCGAGTGAAACCCACCTGCTATACTTGTTCAAACCTAGATACCCGGCGACTTAACCATTATAACCCGAAATCCATCCTAGCTAACCCGTCGGTGACCAACCTTGGCTCTGAACAAAAAAAATGTGATTCAAATTGGAAAAACCATTAACCTGCGATCCATTACTCTCTTACCCGATCTTATTCCGACCACAAACTGGAAAACCCATTTCATTCACCATGAGCCAAAATTGTTCCCATTCTACATAAACACCAAAAGACCAAAAGCAAATAACGACCAACATGTTAAATGCCCAATACCCTTTTATTCCCCTATTACCTAAAATACCCCCAACTCATCCTAACTACCATATCTCCCACATGCGCCATTAAAGTTCCCCAAAATACCCTCATCCAAATCTGATTTCTACCTCACCCCTTGCACATGCACACCCCTAACTGTTCCTTACCCAAATTACCCCTAACTCCATATGCCACGCTATAAATGAAGACCCAAAGCTCATTTGGGGGATCATTTAGGGTTTTAGAGAGAAAATTTGAGAGATAAACACTTTTTTTAGAGTAGTTTTTATTCTAATTTTTACTTTCTTTTATTTTAGAGATTAGTGTGAAATTAAATTTGTGAGATTCAAGTTGAGTGAATCTTTCATTTACCACTCACTTTGATGGTTGTATGCTTCTCATTCAATGATTGAAGTCAATTGAATTCAAGAGATTGGCTTGATTGTTCTTCTCTCTACTCTTTTATATTAAAGCCTATTGAATATTTGTTTATCATGTTTAATATCATGTTAGGCTAAATCCTCTTTCAAGGGGTGAGGTGACCCATTATTTAATGTTAATCCAAATTTAATTAATTAATTTAAATTAAATATCCCTTTGATGATTAACTTTTCACTCTTACATTTTAATTTACGCCTCGAGAGAGGGTAAATGATTTTTGAGATAAAATCAAAATTCTAGTTATAATACCCATTTTAGATTCGAATTAGAGATAGGGGTTTCTCAAGTGTGGTATTATTCCTTTAATTTCAACTCTAAGATTAATTTTATGATTTAAACTAATTCGATAAATCGATCATAGCGGGTGATTTGTTAAATGATATTTAAATCTACTTTTCTAGAGTTGTAGGAGTGTTAAATTTAATTTTTTAAAATATTATTGTTAAAATTACATTTGCAACGAGAGTTGATTTGTGATTTTGATACTAACTTGGGATAATTAATTTAAATGAATTAATTAATTTTGATTAACTATAATATATGGTGTCATCCTATCCCTCGTTAGTCCTCACTTTTATTTCCTCACTCATCTCATATTTTATATTTTTATTTAGTTAGATTTACTTAGTTTCTTCTCTTACTTTCTAGTTAGTAATTAGATCTTTCATTTAGTGTAGTCTTATTTCACCTCATCTCCAAATTGTTTTAATATTGAAAAAAGCATAAAAAAATAGAAAAAGAAAAAGTCCAAAAATAAATTAAATAAAATGAATTACATTAGTCTTCCTCTCGTTTCACTCCTTTGATTTGGATTGATACCTCACTTACTACTATATTCTAGTTTGTTATATATTTTTGTAGGTAACTGAGATTTTTTATTAGAGGAGCATTACACGACGACATATACATAAAAGTATAACCTATCACATATCATATTACAAATATCCTCCCAATTTGGAACATAACTTAGAGGAAAAGGAAGGTCTCCGAAAGCATCACAATGAATCTAATGGGATCATATAAAAGTTTAATCATCCTTAGTTGATTAATACTTTAAAGGGAATCTATCATGGCACAGTTGAGGTGTAATACCCCAAATATTTATGCTATATTAATTTGGGGATTTATTAAATTTAATGTGAGTTATTAATTTAATATAAATACGGAAATTAATCACTTTATAATTATTAACGTGATGTGAGTTAGTAATTATGGAAAACTTGTTGAATATTACTAATGAGTAGAGTAATATATAATATTGGTTCTATTAAATGTCAAGAGTGAATAAAATGACAAGTTTGGAAATTTGAGTCGGGACGCGCCCGTGTCGCGTCGGGACTAGATATGGATTAATAAAAGTGAATAAATTATAAGTTGCTCGTATGGTTGTTTTGAGTGCGCCAAAGTGTCCGAAAGGGTCGAGATAGTCAGAAAATTATACCCGGGGGTTTAGTTTGGGTCTCGGGGCATTTTTAGGCCTATTTAGCACCCTGAGAGGGCATTTTGAACATTTTAAATTTTTGGGTAATTAAACCCACGAAATTTCAAGGTTTATATTAGATGTCTAAGGTTGCCTTCTAGGGTTAAAACAACCAAAGACAAGTGACAGCCATAGGAGAGGGAAGGAGAGAGCTTCCAAAGTAAATTCTAGACTGAAAATTCATCTGGTTGCACCGCCACCACCACCAACGCGTAGATCGCGCGAAGGGGAACGCAACCACACCAAATTCGTCATCAAATCAGAACTCTGAAAATCCCAGGCAAGTATTTATCTTGCTTATTTTCGTTAATGCATCGTTCATGTTAGTCTAGGGTGATTAGGATGAGTTTGGTAGAAGAAAATCCATGTTAGAGATAGGAAAATCGCATGTAGAAATGATTTGAATGATAATCTGGAAACCCCTTCATATGTAGAGGCTTAACCATGAATTTTTGATGAAATAGGAGTATAAATTTTTGGAAAAAGACTGATTAGAACTATGATAAAGAAATTCTAGGGTTCGTGAGATTAATATGAGTTTTGGGCCTATTAATCCATGGTTATTGATGAAAATTTGCATGCTTTACGTAGAAGATGTATAAAATGGGTTTATACTGTTAGTAGTGCAAATTTTTGGGCGATTGGGAATGAAAAATCTGGATTTGGATGAGGTTTTGTGATAGAACCCGTAACTGATTAACTACAGAATTCGCCATACCTGCTTGATCGATTGATCGAAGGTTTGATCGATCGACCCCTTCTGGAAGACTTATATTTCCCTATTAAGAGACCTTTAATGTAAGGCAAAACTTACATTTTTGGGGTGTTTATATAAGGGACGATGAAATTTTGTATTAAAGGGAGAGATACGTAAAATGGTTACGATGGAAAATAGATGAATACCTACTGAATTTTACACTTGGGAGGATAGAGTCCATGAGTGTTACGTAGTAAGTTAGAATAATCCCTCAAATTAAAGTTAGAGACGAACCGTTATACGTGATAACTAATAATGGTAAAATAAGGATAAATGTCGTGATTATGGGTTATGGGATGAACCTAAATTGATATGATAAAAGTAGTATATTTATATGACATTGTGCATACATATATTATATACATGTGAAAATCATGCCCGCGCTACTTGCTATCCCTGAGGTTACCGCGCTGGGACAGTCTTATCTCGATGGGACCTTTATGGGGGATATTGACTCGTACCCTAGAAGATAGATATCCTTGGTACTGGCTATCTGATCGATGGTCAGACGGTCCTAAGAGACGTGAGGGTATGTACTGACCTCTTAGAGACTTGGAATCTATGCTTCGCCTCAATATTGTTTGTGTATGTGTTAATACAGTTCGAGAGTGATTCCGAACTTGTATTTCCCTTAGTACGAGTGATACGGGGATTGGATAGTAGAGTATGCTCGTACCATAATTTTTATGTGGGGTTCTGTTAGAATATATATATTATACGAGTATTTAATATATATATTAAATTCTAAAATTTGGAATTTCATACTGTGCTTATGGTAAGTAAGAAATGAATCTTGACTTCAATTTGGAAATACTTGTTTTGAAAAGTAAAATGGGACACTGGAAACTTTATTAGTAAATAAGGTTTAAATGAGAACTTTGTGATCAAATGAAATTATCCTCTTAAACAATTATATTGTTCGGTTTTAAATCTTACGAGTAACCTACGATAAGTTACCATTGGGAAGATTAGTGCGATATAAGATAAGATAATCCGTTGGGAAGATTAGTGCGATAGGCGTGCACATTAGAAGAGAGGTGAGAATTTCTCAAGAGAGTGTCGCACTAATATGTTGTTGCATTGGCCTGTAAACATTTTAAATACTTGCTAAACAAATTTTAAATCATTTACACTATCGGGCTCTGACCCGTTTCTTTTTCCTTTCTCTCTTGTATATATATGTATATATTACAGGTGCCCAGCCACAGGGGCGTCTTGCGTAGGATCCTTTGGAAGGAACGCGCTGCAGCTTAGGTGGGAGTTGCAGGCCTCTTGCTTAGACGACTTCATTTATTTGATTCCACTCCTAACTTATTTATTCAGTTGGGCATGTGTCACCCGTTTGCATTATCCATTTGTTTTATTGGACATTGTGATTCATTTATTTCTAGTATTGTCACTTTGGGATTTATTACTGTCTGGATGTTTTACTTTAAGTTTTAATGATGGGATCTAGTTGTTGAATGTTTAATTTAGTTGGATTATATGTTCCAAGGTAATTGTGGTGTGATTCTTTAATATTGAATTGTTGTAAATATTTTAATCTTGGTTTATAAAATAAAATTTGGAAAGTAATGTCTAAAAATGGTTTTGACACTTAGCTTAATTAATTAGGATGTTTAAATTGGAAAAGTTATTTTTACGACAGTGATGCTAAGAATGAACCAACTGTTCACCTTGATTTTAATTTAATAAAGGAGTGATCGCCCAGTATTTAATTAGGCGGGGTGTCACATGAGGGTGGTTAATTAATGAACTCCTAGAAATAGAGGTCATTCTACCGTTATTAGATGATGGGTCCTAGGAGATCGAACTCTTCTTCTCTCATGATTATCTAGCCTATAGATATTGGGCCCAAGGCTTTCTAATAGTTCATTCAACTATCTTTTGAGACGAGCATTATCATATGAATATAAATAGTTCTCTCCATCACGTTTCTATGAGTGTTTTTCACAGTGGTTGACCAAGAGTGATGAGTTTGTGGTAGATAGCCCTCATAAATTATAGTCATGAAAATAACTATAGCTATTACGGATATATCAGTGGATTAAATGTCAGTTATGAGAAAGTGAGTCCCTCGACGCTAGCTACCCAATTAAAAATTATTTCCTATTAAAATTAAATATGTTCCTTTAATCCAAATTAACGAAAAACTTAACGTGATTGATAAAATTGATTATTTTGTTAACATATATTCATTAATCATATAAAGGAGTCAAAATGCAGAATAATAAATGTACATTAAGATGAGAATATGTGTAGAGCGGTGTTTTGGCTTGCTCACTATATTCGGGCGAGGGACCCCTTCAACCCTTTTGCAATGAGATTTGGCCGAGCGACCCCTTCAGCCCTCCTACAATGAGATTTAGGCAGGGGAACCCTCCTTCCTTTCTGCAATGAGATTTGGGCGAGGAACCCCTCCAATAATGAGATTTGGGCGAGGGACCCCTCGATCCCTCTTGCAATGAGATTTGGGCGAGCGACCTCTCCATCCCTCCTGCAATGAGATTTAGGCGAGGGACCTCTCCAACCCTCCTGCAATGAGATTTGGGGGAAGGACCCCTCCATCCCTTCTGCAATGAGATCTGGGCGAGGGTCCCCTCCATCCCTCCTGTAATGAGATTTGGGTGAGGGGCCCATCGATCCCTACGGTAATGAGATTTGGGCGAGGGACCCCTCCAGCCCTACTCCAAAGAAGTTTCAAAGATATTTTTTAGAAGGAAGCCCTCTAAGACCTCCTTCAAGTTCAAAATATAGTTTGGGAAAGGGACCCCTTTCCCCCAAACTAAAATCAGTTGAAATGATACCCAGGCTGGGGAGTCTACAAACGAGGACACCTCTGCCAAGACTAACTAAAACTGGAAAACTAGTGGGGAAGCCCACAGTGAAGGACTCCTCTAGCAAATGTTCAAATATTATTCATTTTGCAGTAGGAGGATCCAAGAAGGGACCCTCTGAATAGAATAGGCCAAGATGAGGGGATCCAGCATGAATAGTCCCTCATCATAAAAAATAAGTTCTTTTAAAAAATAAAAGTACTCTCTCTTACTTTCTTGTACAGGTAGCCTAGTTGAGCAGGCAGGCCTCAAATAGGCCAGTTGGGATCTCTTAGGAGTTTTGGCTTGGCGGATGAGAACAAGGTTTGTTGAGCATACTCAACCACTTAGAACTTTAGGATTGAGAGAATACTAGTAGAAATACCATAAGGTTTACTCAAGTCCTTACACAGTTCACACACAGTCATAACTGAAATGAGCAACCAATAGCTTGCTCACTAGAAATGAACTTTTTTTTATAAAAATGATTTTAGAGAAGGGGGTTCTCAAGATTCCCCCCCCCCCCCCCCCCCAAGAAAAATGGTTTTAGAGGAGGTGGTCCTCGAGGCATCCCCACTCAAGTTTACAAAGTTTGTATCACAAGTTACTGTTCAAAAATATATTTACCAAATTAGATATTTTGTCTCCATTAGGAGATATATTTACTTTTTGAGTTTGGATCATACCAGGTGCCACCTGTCAGAGGGGACATGTAGTTGTGCACAGGTAAGGACAAATGGTACATTGCAGACCTTATCCCTCACCAACCCTCTCAATTTTGGCACCCAAAAGTGTCAACTCAACCCTAGTGCCCAAGTATAAATAGGACCCTTGGGCAAGGTCAAGTAACAATCACAACTCAAATCATACCGTTACTCTGTCAAATCATATAAGAACCTCTGAGTATTCTCTCCCTGCTTTCTCTCTAGTGCTAACTGCTTTGTTCTTTCACTCGACACTGACAACCATCATTCTCAGGAGTTCCTCTTGAGAAAAGTCACTATTATGGTTATGAAGTTCATCTTCTTACAGGGAGTGAGCTCTATCTTGGGTTCCATTTTTATCAAAAGGAGAAAGTTTTACCAGGATATGCTCCAGAAGTTCTTGAGAACCTTGAAGGCAGAGTTCATTAAAGGTGGTCACGCCTCACTCATTTCAGCATCTTACCAGACCCCAGTCACACTACCCTCCTACTTTTAGCGAATCCGCCGGGGAGTTATCCTCACTTCCATGGACACAGAAGGTCTCAACATTTCAAAGCTTCTAGTTTTTTAAAACTTTCCACCTGGGAATGGAACTCAACGTGATCATACCACTCAGGAGGGTGTGGTGGTGACCAGAGCTAAGACACGTACTCTTTATGGAGTGCAGATCAGCTCACCGACAGAAGCTCCGATGACATGTATGAGCCTTATGGGCATATTTTTAACTACTTGAAACAAAATAATGTCGACCTCGCAAGTCTGGGTCAAGTATCTATAACACCAGTAGTTTCCCCCACTAGTGGGGCAGCCACCACTCCGGTAGCGATTCCAACAGAATTGGATCCACCACGAAAAGTGGTTTCAGAGCAAGTTATACCACCATTAGGCTCACCAACAGCAAAGGTCATGAGTTTGGAGGAATCACCCTCCAAAGCTATTACTATAAAGGAGGTGAAGAAGCTTCTCTCCTCCTCTCATAGGGAGGCTCCTCATATATACGAAGAGCTAGAGGACCCCTACCCACAAGAGGTGAACGAGAAACCATACCAAGAGGGGTATATTCCACCAAAGTTTATCAAGTTCAGTGGCAAAGGGGAGAATCCAATAGAGCACATGAAGAGGTTCGTTGATTACCTGAAGTCATGCAAATGATAAAAATTTGAGGTTGAGCGAGTTCTCCGAGACCCTTACAGGGAAGGCCTACACATGGTACTCCCATTTGTCACCCAACAGTATCCCCGCATGGGAGGAGATGCACAGGCAGTTCCTCCCAAAGTTCTTCTTATTATAGGATTAATTCTTGTTAAGACACCTGGCACTGGTGGTTCAGAAGCCTGGTGAGGAGTTAATGCAGTCTATCAAACGTTTTTGCGAGAGGGCACTAGATGTCCATGAGGATATAGAAGAGGAAAGGGTTCTGCAAATATGTGTCGAGGGACTCTTAGAGGAATACAAGTTACATTTGATCAATGAGACCAGAGATGTAACTTTTAGAGAGTTCACCAGAGCTGCCAGTAATATAGACATGATAATCAAACCTAAGTCCTCAAGTTAGAGCATGTAAGTGCCACGAACTTCTGGAATATTTCAAGTATCAAGGAGGCAAGCAGTCAATTATGTGGATGGAGGTTCAAAAGGAAAGAATGGAGGCTCTGGATCTAAGAAAAATAACCTAGGTAACAAGAGAAAGTTCGTAGAGGTTGACCCACCCCCACTACCATGCAGCGTAGAGGAAGCAATGGATTGTTATTGTACATTGGTACAAGAGGGGGTAGTAGGTCCCCCTAATTTGAATGGGGAAATCCCAACAATAGCTGACAAAGCCAATCCTAAGTATTGTGAGTTGCATCAGAGGGTGCAACACTCCACAAAGGACTGCTACTATCTGAGGAGGATCATTAGCGAGCATGTGGCTAATGGTATGTTGAAAATACCATCAGTGGATGTTAACGAGAACCCACTCCTGACACATCACTTTAGCACTGCCAATCTGGTAGTGGCATATGATAAAGAAGCAGCTCGAGATCTGATGGACTAGGAAGGTAGCAAGAAAATACACTAAGAGATGGAAGGGCTAGCCCTGGACAGTAAACTAAGAATTGAAAAGGAGAAGAGATGCAAAAACTGGTTCTTCACTCCTAACCAAGAAGAGCTTGTAGATTCAGAGTTTGAGCAAGTGAACCCCCGGAAGGCAAAGTGGATGTCATCCTTGCTCTGGATGGGGGGTCATATGAAGCAGAATATATTTGTAATGCCCAAACCTATGAAGTGGACTTAGACTCTGAATATGAGGCCATATCCAAGAGTCCTAAGTTAAATTGATTCTTAGACCAGATAGGATGAAAGTATGACACCAGTGTAGTCATCACAAGGAAAATATTAGAAGTAGTGAAGCAATGCAGAGACCCCTCATTAAATTGGCAGGGACCAATTGGGAGGTTGATTAAAAGATACACCTCTGAAGTAATTTTCTCTGAGGCAGATAGGCAGGTGCCATACTTCCAAAACCGACCACTGTACGTGACAATTACGATCAATGGAGTCTCCTTCCCCATGGCATTGATGGATGGATAGGCATTTATTAATATCATGCAAATCAGTACGTTGTTTGAAATAGGGATTGATCAAGAGAATATTGTACCAATGTCGTTGGTGATTGCAAGATTTGATAGTGTCAGCATATAATCCCTAGGATATGAGAACATGGGAATTAAGTTGGGAAATATCACTTCCCACAACAAGTTCCACATCATCAATGCCAACACCAGCTACCAATTGCTCATCAGAAGGGTGTGGATGCATACCCATGGAATAATGCCTTATACAACCACTAATGTGCAAAATCTAACATTCGAGGAACATAGAGCATAATCAAAGATACACAAAAGCCATTATCTATTGAAGAGACCCACTTGGTGGATATGGAATTCTACACATAATTGTACAAAGAGAGGAAGAACTCTGCAAGAAAGCTAGAGGAGACGCAAGTGGTTAGAGGAAGTGCCCATCCAAAGAAGTCCATTCATGATCACATGGGGGAGAGGGTGATCCCCCACATAGAAAAAGGCAAGTGGAAAAGGAGGTAGCCAAACCTCCTCGAACTTGCAAAAAATAGTCTTACCTGATGGGAAAGTTGTATACCGTTTATTATGGTCTGTGCGGAAGAAAATCTAGGATGAGAGCGTTGACCGGGCACCATAGTGTTTTATGATGGATGAGTCCCACATCATTGAACAAATTGAGGAACCATAAGAGGCTCCGGAGTGCATACAAGATCGACCCGGAGAGCAACTGCAAGAGTTGGAGGAAATCAACCTGGGAGTAGAAGGGGGTGAAAGTAAACCCATTCTAATTTCCATGAGTCTGAACCCAAAGAGAAAGGGAGATCTCACGAAGATACTCAAAGAATTCATCGGTATATTTTCTTGGAAATACACAGAGATGCCAAGGATAGATCCAGAAGTGAGATCCAACAAATTGAATGTTCTTCCCAAAGCTCTTCCAGTCATGCAAGAAACACGTACATAGAAAGTTGACCTCCACCTAAAGATAAAATCAAATGTAGAGAAGCTATTAGCGGCGGGGTTCATTAATCCTATTTAGCATCCTATGTGTCTCTCTAGCATTGTACTAGTGGAAAAAAAAAGGACAAGTGCCAAATCAAGATTTGTGTGGATTTTCGTGACATAAATCGAGCATGTCTTAAGGATGAATTTCCCCTACCTATTATAGACAACTTAGTTGATGCTATCACAGGCCATGAGATGTATATTTTTATGGATGGGTACGTTGGTTATAACCATATTAAGATGAATTCAGCAGACGTATAGAAAACTGCCCCTTCTGAACGTCGTAGGGAAGCTTCCACTATACAGTCATGCCATTTGGATTGAATAATGTTGGGTCTACCTACTAGCGTACCATGATGGCATTCTTTCATGATATGTTTCATGATATACTAAGATTCTATGTGGACGACATGGGGGTGAAATCCAAGAGAGAAAGCAAGCATATACAGGACCTCCGGAGAGTGATTGAAAGATTTTCTATGTATAAGATGCGGATGAACCCCTCAAAGTGTGCCTTGGGGGTCACTCCAGGAAATTTTTTAGGGTTTGTCATGAATAGACAAGGTGTGCAAGTTCATGTATAGAAGATCAAAGCCATAGTGATGATGCCACGCCATAAGAGTCAGAGGCAGCTCAAGTGTTTCTTAGGAAAGGTATCCTATCTAAGAAGGTTAAAACCTGCACTATCAGAGGTGACTCACCCATTTACACCCCGGATGGAAAAAAAGAAGCTAGGTGGACCTGGGGGGAGGAACAAAAGAAATCCTTTCCTAAGATTACCCTCACGGACGGAGGGGCGGCTCCAAAATAGTAGCTTACTCTGATAACATGCAAATACCCCGGAGTCATATGGGGTTGCGCTAAAAAAATGTGTATATGTATATGACTTACTCATATTAATGCAAGTACCCCACAATATATGGGGCAGCCTAAATTGACCAAACGCACACCGAACATTAGAGCATGCCTTAGTAAATAGATACCAAAAGTATAGATAGAGGCAAAGAAAATCAAAATTCCAAGAGAAGCAGAAGAGCATTTTCTCATTTATAAATGATTAGTTCTTTACATATGAAAAGAAAAAATAGTACAAAGCAAGAAATTGCCTATCCACTATAAATAACAAAAACAAGTCTTCACGAGTGAGGCTGCTAGCATATGATGGGACAACCTCTCGCGTGAACTGCTCCTCCAACCTAGCCAACTTAGCCTCATCCTCCTGGTCACCAGACTCAAGTCTCTCAAGTCGGGACTGAAGCATTGCAATCTGGCCCCAGATCCTAGTAGCCTCAGCCTGTCGCTGCTCGATCCTAAACTGTCTAGATATGTTAAGTCTCACCATCTTTTGAAACATAATGCTCAGAAAATAATGGACTCCAGTATCAAGCCAACCTAGATGAAAATGGTAGAACTGCTAAAGATCACGGAGAGCATCCAAAAAAATAAGTTGGAGGCACTAATCCTATTGGTAGAAGAAGTAGTTGAGAAGTTATGAATATGGATAGCAAGAGCCTTCAAGTTGAACCAGGTACAGATATCAATATGAAGCACACTCTGAGATGTGAATGTTTCAGGATGATGCCCCAAAATTAAATCCAAGATTTGGTGCTCATGTGTCCTGAAGAGTCCTAGTCACTCCTCATGCCACAGTCTACTCATGAAAGCTGCACGAGCATCCACCTAAGTGTCACCCTCTAAATGGCCTCAGAACTCTGATCTCCCTCGTCAGCTACCCCAGTAGGCTCACCAATAAGATCCTAAAAATAAGTGTCCATGATGTGTTAAATGAGAAAAAAGACATGGACAACTATATTTAGACTTGGGAAAGGGATATGATATAAAAGGTTACCCCAAAGCTCAAGGTGGTGAGTATGCTGCCACCTAGGTGAAGAGAGTTAGATGGAAGGGGGATGCTAGGCTAATCATAAGAAATAGTAATGAGAAATATCAGTACGACTCACAAGTTTGAAAAAAGAAGTTTATGAAACTAAACGGTTAATAGTAACTTAGGTATGACAGTTAAATACCTGAGGAGTGAACAACACAACATTCTTTGCCTGCTCCATAATTACCGGAGCAGCTGCCTCACTAATCTAAAAATAATGAAACAAGGGTGAAGGTGAGAGTACTTATCAGATGAACGTTACCCTTCAAAAGAAATGGCGTAATTTGCTTACCTAAATTCATAGCATAACAAATATGGGGATTCAAGATTCATGAAGGATGATATTGAAATCTTACTTGAAAAAGAAAGACGAAAAAAGTGCAATTTCGTAGTGACAGTTCAAGTCAAAGATCAAAGAAAAACTTGCGGATCTCTTCTCCCCCCCCCCCCCTCTCCCGACTCAGTCACATGCAACCAGGATTTCAATCTGACTAACTCTCCCTTTTGTACTACCTGACCAAAATAGAGTATGGTCTTTCTGAGAAGAAGAGCATATCTACCTTGAAGACCTTCTGGAAAGTCGCCTATGAAAATAGCATACCCAACTAATATGAGTCTGTCCGAGACTTGCCATTCCCATGGAAGACACTTTCCCTACGTCTTGATTCCCTCCCTATGAGCATGGCACTATCACATTCACCCTTGTTTTATTATTTCCAAGTCAGTGAGGCAGTTGCTTCAATAACTGTGGAGCAGGTAGAGAATGTTGTGTTGCACACTCCTCAGGTATTCGACTGTCATACCCAAGTTACTTTTAACCGTTTAGTTTCATAAACTTCTTTTTTCCAATTTGGGAGTTGTACTGATATTGCTCATTGTTATTTCTTATGCTTAGCCTGACATCCCTCATCCAGCTAACTCCCTTCACCTAGGTGGCAGCATACTCATCCCTTTGAGCTTTAGGGTAAGCTTTCTATCATAGCCCTTTTCAGAGTCTAAATATAGTTGTTCATGTCTTCTTTTTCTTTCAACTCATCATGGACATTTGTTTTTAGGATCTTATTGGTGATTTTATCGGGGTAGCTGACGAGGGGTATCAGAGTTCTGAGGCCACTCTTATAACTGGAGATGTTGATTCTGGTGGGGAGTCTTCTTACCTCACCTCCGAGATAGAGTTGTGCAATTCAGAGGGTAACGCTGAGGAGGAGGCTCCTGTAGCTTTTATGAGTAGACTGTGGCGCGGGGAGAAGCTAGGATGCTTCAGTATACATGAGAGCCAAATCTTGGCTTTGATTTTGGAGCATCATCCTAAGACATTCACATTTCAGAGTGTGCTTCATATTGATAGCCTCACGGTGTTCAACCTAAAGGCTCGTGCTAGCCATATTCATGACTTCTTAGATACTTCTCCTACCGAGTTGACTAGTGACTCCACCTTGATGTTTTTGGATGTTCAGCGTGATTTACAACAGTTCTATCATTTTTAGCTAGGTTGGCTTGATGCTGAAGTCCATCATTTTCTGAGCATTCTTTTTCGGAAGATGGTGAGACTTCACACATCTAGATAGTCTAGGATTAAGCAGCAACAGGCTGAGACTACGAGGATTTGGGCCCAGATTGCATTGCTTCCATACCAACTTGATAGACTTGAGTCTGGTGACCAGGAGGATAAGGCCAAGTTGACCAAGTTGGAGGAGGAGTTCATGCGAGAGGATGGTCCATCAAATGTTGGCACCCTCACCCGAGACGGCTTGCTTTTTGTTATTTCTAGTGGATAGGCTATTTCTTGCCTTATACTATTTTTTTTTCTTTTCATATACGAACTGATCATTTATAAATGAGAAAACGTTCTTCTTCTTCTCTTGCACTTTTCTTTTTCTTTGCCGCTATCTATACTTTTGGCAACTGTTTACTAATACATGATCTTTTTTTCTATCAGCATTTGGTCAATTTAGGCTGCCCCTTATATCGTGGGGTACTTGCATTAATATAAGAAAGTAATATAAATATACACATTTTTTTAGCACAACCTCATATGACTGCGAGGTATTTGCATGTTATCTGGGTAAGATACTATTTTGGAGTTGCCCCCTCCGTCTGTGAGGGTACTTTTACACATTATTATGCGTGTTCGTAATTAATATCTGGGGGGGGGGGTGACCCCATCTCCTTCCTTTAGATTCTATTTCAAAAGTATCTTTACAATAGAAATAAGTAAATCGTAACTGATTTTTCTTTTTTTTTAATTAATATAGCCACTGGTCTACGGGATCCTTGCTCTAGATTTTTCTGAGCTTTCATGGTCTTAAAAATATTAGGGGGGGGGGGGGATTTTCCTCATTCCTATTGAACTAGCCAAGTATAGCATTTCTTTGATAATAGAGGTTAAAACTTGTTCTTTAGGCTATAAATCGTTAAAAAAAATCTTTTTTATATTACTTGGAGGATGTCCTCATACTGGTCTGGTGACAAGGATAAAACTATTTGTAAGTTATGTTTGGAAGGACTTTACTCAATATACTTTTCTCTTTAGTATGGATATACCCCCCAAAGTGTAATGAGCAAAGTTCCTTTTTTCCATGGACCCTCTTCTAGCCTAGTAGAGAGCATTTCTGAAAAGAAATATTATGTTGGGTCTACTTTATACAGTAAGTAATCAAAATAAACATCAACCATACAATGATCAATAAGTGTTTCTATTCATTTCATTTATGTTGTGTACTGTTTACAAGATGGTATTGCTCTATCATTTTTTACAAAAAAGAACTTTTTTGGTATGAGAGCAAACCGCTCAAATTCTATTACAAAAATGAATTTTAATAAAACTAGGCATAGTACCTCATTAGCCACTTGAAATTGATGGATTGGAGACAATCGCTCTCCGGCTCTAAAATATGGCAGTATCTTGACTTCCCTACCCCTCTTACCACAAAGGGGCCTTCCAAGCTAGGTTTGAATTTTGATGCTGACATGTTGCAGAGGTGATGAGTGGATGCTCATAGGACTAAGTCTCCCACTTAAAACTCTCTGGGCTTAACTAGGTATTTGTAAGCTCTGGACAACTACTGGGTGTAAACTTTGAAGTTCTTCCTTACTTTATCTATGTGCTCATCTAATGCCTCCATATGCACGTGTCATGGGTTGGGTATGAGTCCATTACTTAGAGGGACCCTAGCTAAGGATACTGCCAGTTCCACCGGTAGGACAACTTCAGTCCCATACACAAATGAGAATGGGGTAAGATTGGTCAGCTTTCTCTTCAAAGTGAGGTAAGCCCATAACACCATAGGTATCTTCTCATATCATGCCCCTTTCATGTCTTCCAGCATCTTATTCAAGATATTGATTAAGGTTTTATTGGTGGCCTCAACCTCGCCATTTCCTTTAGGGTAGGAGATGGTTGAGCTCTTATGCACAATTTTATACTTATTAGTGGGAAGTTCCATCTCTTTGCATAGGAATTTTTTCTCGTTGTCTATTAGAATCACCTTGGGTATACTAAACCTACATATAATATACTCCTTCATAAACTGGGTTACCACTTGGCAGTCACCCTTCTTAGAGGAATTGCCTCTGCCCATTTGGTATACAATTCCATAGTGACAGTGATGAAATATTTTCCATGAAAGGTTGGGTTGAACTTTCCCACCAGATCGAATGCCCATGTGTGGAAGGGGTAGGGAGTTGCTAGGTTTTAAAAGCTGAAAGAAGGGGAATGAACCAAGTTTCCATATACTTGTCAAGCTTTTCACTTATTCACATAACCAATGGAGTCAGCCTTCATGGTCGTCCATTAATACCCCAGTGTCATTAGCTGATCATATAGTTTGGCACCTCCAATGTGGGAGGGTTTATGGGCCTCCTTCAACACTTTTACCACATCCTCTTTTGCTACACAATTCAGTGCTTTCTCATTGTAGCCTTTTCTATAAAGTTCTCCCTCTACCAAGTAGAAGCGGTCTACTCTCTTTCGAAGATAAATCTCAGATGCTCTCTCCATGGGAAACTCACCATCTTTATGATAGGTTATATATGGTTTCCTACAATCTTCAAAGGCCTCCACAAATTTGTCTTCTACTGTCTTATCAAAATGGGTTTGGCACTTTAAACGTCCTTATTGTAGACAAGAAGCCTCTGCGCTCATAGTGGGCCAATAGTATCCCCCACTGCAACTAGCGATAAAGAGGGATATCGGTATCCCCACAATGCTTTTCATGTATTTCTGGAAACCTCTTTATGGATTCCTTTTCTCCCACACACCTTGCTAGAAACCCTCTAAGGCTCTTGAAGTAAAGTGTTCCTTGCAATATCTTTATTGTTCCTTCTATGGTTTCTAGATGCTTCACAGCTAGGTACCTCCAATCTTCAGGCTCATTGCTTGGAAACAAGGACTTCACTATGGTAGGCACTGTTCTTCGCCGCACTGTGATTGTTTCTTCTGTCTTATCCATGTCTAACTTCTGGGCTATTTTTACTAGCGCATCAGGATGCATATTCATTTTTCGTGCATGCCGCTCAATGGTCACTTTCAGGAACTATCCCAACAACTTCTGGATGATGTATCTATAAGGTGCCAAGTCATCATATTTGAGGGAGAACTCCCCATTAACCTACTTCACCAACAGTTTATATCCCCCCCCCCCCCCGTATGAAAAGTACTATGATGACCTTTGGAGTGCTTCCAATATACCCAAAATGAGAGCTTCATACCCAGCCTCATTGTTTGAGCATTTTAAGTCTAACTTGAAGGAGAGGGTTATCTTCTCTTTACTTTTCGAGAGTATAATGCCCGCACCTCCTGTTCTTTGGGCACTAGAGCCATCAAACTCCATTTCTCACCTCTCCGTTTCTTCCACTATGCATGCATGGAAATTCTCCCCAGGTAACTCTTCACTGGGGGGCTCAAAATTCTCGCTTGGGCACAGGGTCAACAGATCTGCTACCACTTGACTTTTGATGGCATTGGGCATAATGCACTTCAGGTCGTATTCTAACAAATTAAGAACCATCTCATTGCTCGTCCTACCGAGACCATCCGTACCAGGATGTACTTGATAAGGGTCGTATTTAGTGACTATATGGAGTACAAAGGCCAACAGGGTAGTGTCTCAACTTTTGAGCCACAAAGACTAGGGTAAGGCAGTGTCTTTCCACATTGGTATATTTTGATTTTATACTCGAGATCACCCTTGACAACTAGTACATAGGCTTATATACTCCTTCCTTCTGTTGGGACAGCAATGCCACTATAGACCTATCCGTTGAGGTGAGGTAGAGCAACAACTATGTCCCAACCTCTAGCGGGATCATGATGGACGGAGAGGCTAAAATTTCTTTCATCTTCTCAAAGGATTTCTTCTATTCCTCTCGCCAGTTCCACTTGGATTTTTCTTTCTGCAGGGGTGTAAATGGGTGAGTCACCTCTACTAGTGCAGGTATGAACCTTCTTAGGTTGGATACCTTTTCTAAGAAGCTCTTGAGTTGCCTCTGACTCTTTGGGGGTGGCATCATCACTATGACTTTCATCTTCTCTGCATCAACTTATACCCCCTGTTTATTCATGACAAACCCTAAAAAACTTTCCTACAATGAACCCGAAGGCACAGTTCAAGGGGTTCATCTGTATCTTATACCTATGGCATCTTTCAAACACTCTTCAGATGTCCTGAATATGGTTACTTTATCTATTGGATTTCACCACCAGGTCGTCCACGTAGAATTCTAGTATATTATGAAATAAATAATGAAAGATTATCATCATGGTCCGTTGGTAGGTATCCCCAACATTCTTTAATCCAAATGGCATGATTGTATAGTGGAATCTTCCCTATGGCGTGCAGAAGGAAGTTTTCTCTGCGTTCGCCAGATCCATCTTAATTGGATTATAGCCGATGTACCCATCCATAAAACTATACATCTCATGGCCTGCGGTATCATCAACTAAGTTATTTACACTAGGTAGGGGAAATTCATCTTTAGGAAATGCTCGATATAAGTCAAAAAAAATCGACACAAATCCGAATTTGTCTCTTGTCCCTTTTCGCCGCTGGTATAATGTTGGAGAGCCACATTGGACGCAGAATAGTCTTAATGAACCAAGCTATAAATACCATCTCTAATTATTCTTTTATCTATAGGTCGAGGTCAGCTTTGTATGTATGTGTTTCTTACCTGACTAGAAGGGCATTAGGAAGAACATTGAATTTTTTGGAGCTCACTTATATATCTATCCCTGGAATCTCCATGTATTTTCAGGCAAATACGTCGGTGAAGTCTTTGAGTAGGTTGGTGAGCTCTACCTTTTGCTTTGGGTTCAGACTCTTGGAAATTATAATGGGTCTACTTTCACCCCCTTCTACTCACAGGTTAATTTCCTCCAACTCTTATAGTTGCTCCGTGGATCAATCTTGCACGCCCTCCGGTGCCTCTTTCGATTCCTCAATATGTTCAATGATGTGGGAATCATCCATAATAAAACATACTGGTGCATAGTCAATGCTCTCATCCCACAACGCCACCCACGTAGACCATTATAACGGTATATGACTTTCCCATCAGGTAGGATCACTTTTTTGCAAGTTCGAGGAGGTTTGGCAACCTCCTCCTCCTCCTTTATATTGTCTTTTGCTATATGGGGGATCACCCTCTCCCCCAAGAGATCATGGACAGACTTCTTTGGATGGGCACTTCCTCCAACCACTGTCCTCCCTTCTAGCTTTCTTATAGATTTCTTCCTCTCTTCGTCCAGTTTTGTGTAGAATAACGCATCCAATGGTGGGCCTCTTCAACAAAGAATGGCTTATCTGTAGCTTTGATTATGATCCCTATTCCTTGAATGTTGTCTTTTGCACATTGGTGGTATATAGAGGGAACTATAGCATGGGTATGCATCCACACCCTTACGATGCAAAACTGGTAGTTGTTGTTGGCATTGATGATGTGGAACTTGATTTGGAAAATGAAATTTCCCAACTTAATTACACCATTCACGCATCCTAGGGATTGCATACCGGCACTATCAAATCCTGAAATCGCCAATGGCACAAGTACTATCTTCTCTTGAACAATAACCATTTCATTCAACATACTGATTGGCATGATCTTAAAACATGCCCCTCCATCCATCGATAGCCTAGGGAAGGAGACTCCATTGAACTTAGTTGTCACGAACAGTCGGTGGTTGTGGAAGTATGGCACCTGCCAATCTTCCTCAGAAAAAATTACTTCAGACGTATATCTTTTAATCAACCTCCCAATTGGTCCCTACCAATTTAGTGAGGGGTTTCCGCATTGCTGCACTACTTCTAAGACTTTCCTTATGATGACTACTCTGGTGTCATACTTTTCCCTTATCTGATTGAAGAACTATTTGAACTTAGGACTCCTCGCTATGGCCACACATTCAGATTTTATGTCAACTTCATACGTTTGGGCATTACAAACATATTCTGCTTCAGATGATCCCCCTTCATCCAGAGAAAGGATGACATCCATTTTGTTTTTCGGGGGGTTCACTTGCCCAACCTCCCAATCTCTAAGCTCTTCTTGGTCAGGAGTGAAAAACCACTCTTCACATCTCCTCTCCTACTCGGTTCTCAGTTTACTGTCCAGGGCTATCGCCTATAGCTTTTTGCATATTTTCTCGCTACGTTCCTACTCCATCAAATCTTGAGTTGTTTCTTTATCATACGGCACTACCATATTAACAGTGCCAAAGTGATGTGTCGGGAATGGGTTCTCGTTAACATTCACCAATGGTATTTGGAACATACCATTGGCCACCTTATCGAAAATGATCCTCCTTAAATAGTAGCAGTCCTTAGTGGAGTGTTTCACCCTCTGGTGCAACTCACAATACATAGTATTGGATTTGTCAGCAACTGTTGGGATTTAGCAATTCAAATTAGGTGGACCTGCTACCCCCCTCTTGTTCCAATGTACGGTAACAATCCATTGCTTCCACTACGCTGCAAGGTAGAGGGGGTGGGGCATCTTCTCAGAACTTTTTCTTGTTACCTGGGCTGTTGTTCTTAGATCCAAGGCCTGCCTTCTCTCTCTTTGAATCTCCATCCATATAATTGACTACTTACCTCCTCGAGACTTGAAATCTTCCAGAAGTCAGTGGCACTTACGTCCTCCAACTTGAGGACCTATGCTTGATTATCATGGCTATATTATTGGCCGCCCTGGTGAACTCTCTAAAAGTTCTATCTCTGGCCACATTGATAAAATGTAACTTGTATTCCTCTAAGACTCCCTCGACACGTATTTGTAGCAGCCTTGCCTCTACTACATCTTAATGCACATCTAGTGCCCTCTTACGAAAATGTTTGATATACTACATTAACTCCTCACTAGGCTTTTGAACCTCATGCGCCAGGTGTCTCAACCTAAATTCATCCTCTTCTATGAAGAAATTTTGGGGGAACTGCTTGTGCATCTCCTCCCTTTCGGGGATACCGTTGGGTGCCAAATGGGAGTACCATGTGTAGGCCTTCCCTGTAAGTGTCTTAGAGAACTCCCTCAACCTCAGTTTTTTATCATTTTCATGCACTCTCATGTACTCAACGAACCTCTTCATGTGATCTCTTGGATTCGCCCCTTTACCGGTGAAGTTGATAAACTTTGGCGAAATATTTCCCTCTGGGTATGGCTTCTCAATCACCTCTTCTGGGTAGGGGTCCTACTGCTTTTCGTATAGATGAGGACCCTCCCTCTGAAAGTAGGAGAGAAGCTTCCTCACATCCTCTATCGTAACAACTTTGGAGGTTGATTCCTCCAAACTCATGCCTTTGCTGCTGGTGAGCCTGATGGTGCCACAATTTGCTTCAGAACCATTTTTCACGACTGAGCCACTTTTATCGAAATCGCTGTAGGAATGACTGCCCCACCAGAGGGGGCAACTGCTAGTATTACACATATTATCCAACGCATATTATCTATGCGTATTATGTTTGTAATCCTTGTTAGCGCTTTATCCAACATATATTATCATTTTACCATAACGATGAATATCACGACAAACGCAATAAATCGTATTTTATATAGAATATTTTGGTAGCATTACTATGGATGACCTCATTCTATATCTTCTATGGTATGAAATGGGTGATTCCAATCTCCATTATATATACACGCACACACACTTCACGGATAAATAAAGGAAAACAATAACACAAGCCCATGAGAGACCAAAAGTGCGGGATGGATGCCTAACACCTTCCCATTCTGTAACTTATCCCCCTAACCCTTCGAACTATTAGTTTCATAAGCATCAGTTTGCCTTTGATGTTTCTCTTTCGAGGCGGCGACATGTTTTTTTTCCTATTTTGTGCAAAATAGGTTGGCGACTCCATCTCTTTACATTCACCCCACACCGACGATGGCTGGGTGTGAGACCTTTTTTATACCCCTTTTTTCTTTCCCCGACCCCCGTCCATGGGAGGAATGAGAGAGGGAAGGATAGAGAGAGGGAGGGACATTGCAGAAATCGAGATGGCCACGGAGTTACTATTGAAGATTTGGTTCTCTCTCTGCCTATAAATAGGTACATAGTTTCCATCATTCAGGCACACAAAAATTGTAACATAACGAAATTTGGCTTAGAGAGCGAAACATCAACTCTTAAAGACAACTTATGGACTCAACTAGCTTAACTTTCGAAGACAAATGGAGGTGATTTTCGAATGTAATTGGAGGGTCATTTTGCTAATTTCTCTTCCCAGACAAAATGGTTCGAGGTGGTTGTTAATACTTTCTTTAATATAATTTATGATGATCATATAGTTCTAAGATCCTAGATTATAAGATGTATAAAATATAAAATTTTTAATTATTAAATAACTAGTTACATGTATAATTGGTAATTCATATTTTATATTAATAACTTCATGAAAGACTATTAATTTGGTTATCCTAATTTATTTACAAACATCCTATAATCAATAACTCACCACCTCCACGGCTAAATTTTTCCATCATGTAGTAGTAAAAGTAATCATATCACATCTAATCACTAACCATGTCACAATGTGTCAACCTTATTGATAATGTTGTGTTCCAACCTTTCCACAAGTATTATTTTAAACTTTAAGAACATCTTATTTCGAAGTAAAATGAAACCATTAGCAGCCAAGGACTAATCTCTAAAATATGTGAGGATATCCAATTGGTTGATGGTGTAGAAAATGTATTGGCTCACTCAAAAATTTCACAAAGTATTTTTAAGATATCGAAGATCTAAAGTCACTCAAAAACAAAATTAGAAAATATATTTTCAAGTCTTAAAGTGAAGTGATAAAAATGCAATAAGACTTTAGGTCACGATAATTAAAATACCTCAAAGAATATTTTCTCTCTTAATAAATCTTATTTATTTAGCTTCATAAATTAATTTTGAAAAACTAAAAACCTTCGTTTTGTTTGTGCAGAGAAGAAGCACTGAACAACCTTTCAAACTTGTAGTCATAAGTCCTCAAATACCTAAGCAATTCTTGTCTACACAATATAATCTTGTTGTCCACTCTACATAAAATATATGGTAGAAAAATAAAATCTCACTAAAAAATCTCAAAAATATTTTCCTGGAGGAATTTTGTGACACATTTATTAGTGCAAAGTTTAGCTTCGCTGATGTGGGTCTTTAACGACCAGCGTGGTGTATGAGGTCGCAGAAAAATGCACGACAAAATCAATAGGCCTGACCAATTAAAAAGGTTGCAAGATATGAGTTCTTGGAATACAGTCAGTATCAAGTGAGGTGTAACCCCTTATCATGATCGGGGTTAACTCCGTGCAGTGTTCAATGTTGACAGTGAACACAGATGAATAAGAGACAAAGGGATTCAATATTAAGACTTGTATTAAATGATATGTTGGAACATAAAATACACATCAGGCATAATAAAAAGATGGGACCAGCTAGTAGCTTGGTCAGAGGGAGAAAGAGCAAGCACTCTAGGGACAATAAAGGCAAGGCAGGAACTTCAAGATCAATTAATCCTCACCGTTATAAATATTAAATTGGTGTGTGGAATAATGTTCTTACAATATCTCTCGTGTATGGAGGAATTTGGGTAGCAATTCTAGGCTCAGAATTCTCTCCCCGTTAAACTGTTTATCTGGAGTATTTATATGAAGGACAAGTTACTCGAGTAAACTTGCCCATGTTCAATATGATTGATTACATTAAATGCACAAGTACCTCCCATTAATGTAGAAGATATTGCACTAAATGCATGGGATCTCATAATTTTGGCAGGAAATTATTTCATTGGCTGGAGGTATGGGGGGATTAATGAGGGACGTGACGTGGAAGCTTGGGGCTTATCTTAGAATGGCTAAAGGGTCGGGTTTGGTGAACTAGAACTGATGTCCTAAGAATAAACCCACTTGAGTGTTATAACATCGAGTCCCTCAATGCCAGACGTTATGACGTCAGAAAGTGGGTAAGCAGTGACTCTGGTAGGTGTATAATCACATCAGTCAGGCGGGATGGCGTCTGCTTTAAGGTTGCCTAGCTGGTAGGTAGCTCTAGTGTTTAGTTTTCTATTTTTTGGTTAAGAACTATCTTAAGACCAACGCTGCAAGATTGAGGTACCTGGAGGAGGTTCCTCGAACAAGTAGGAGGTAAGGTAGCTCAGTTGTAATGTCTCGAGCAACCATATGTACTAAGTGAAGTTTCGCCCAAGTGTTATTAGAGGGTTAGTAATTATATTCCCAACGTTGTTTTTCTCTCAATCCTCCAAACCATATCCCTATGAGGTTCCCCATAGGAGGTTGTTCAATAGAGCATGTTAGCTCTCCCATGCCCTGCCAGGCATGGTCCCTTGTGGCTACCAAACAATCTCGCTCAACATATAACATAAGATAAAGTACATGATACAATTCATTCTATTTCCTATTAGAAACTATCGTCATTCAAGTGACTTTGTTCTACAAGTTGGATCCTTCGAACAGGGTCCGTAGGAGAATGTTCGAGGTAGGTCCTTCGATCCACCTCTATGGAGAATATTTGAGGTGGGTCCTTCGAGCCACTACTGTGGAGAATCTTCGAGGTAACTTGATCAGGTGACCTTCATCCTCCTTCTTCATCTGTCAATCAACCGATTAACTAAGTTAATCACTCTTTGGTGGGGAATCCCCCTACAAAGGTACTTTTTTGAATCGAAGGTTTTCTTTCCTACAACGAATGGGTCTTTGCCTAAGGCCAAAGTTAGCCCAGTTGTAAAGAAAAGTTGCAGAATCTAGAATACTTGTTCCAACCTATGCAACAAGTTTTTTTAAATATACAACGATGCATTTTCTTAAATATTTTTTGTATAAGAAAAGTATGTTTTATCATGTATATGGAAATCTCACTTACCAAAAGGTTAAATTGAAACATTTTATAATTTAAGAAAACTTTTAGCCGATGGGGTAAAATTAATATCCTCTAAATCAGTTGATGAAGTTTAATTCTTAAAACCATGTTTATGATACGTATTATTTAATAAAGGATTGTCTTAAATCATTTGAAATATGAATAATGTTTACGAGAAGGAATTGTGTTTGTTAATAAATATATTGTATATGTTGGTCAATTATATTAGTAATAATTTTGTTGGTTTATGTTCGGCTCAATCATGAAAGATCAAAATTTCGATTTTAGTATGATTGAATGGTTCACAACCTAGATAAAGATTTGACATCTTATGTGCGCCCCGATTATGGGTGTCAATGGGGAAAACCTTTTCCGTACTTCGATTTCATTTATGAAAATCATCTTTGTCAATAAAATATTGCTTTTACTTTTTTGTCATAAATTAATATGATCTAATTAATACAATGATATCCAGCTTATGAACTTCATAGGAATATTTGAAATAAAAAAGTTTTATGGAATAAATAATAATTAAATAAAGTTTACATCATCCTGTGGTATTACAAACCAAATTTAAAATACTTTCATAAAAGTTCACATGATGAAACCCATTGTTTGAAATTAAGTTACATATTTATAATCAATAGTAAACAGCACTTTACTATCACATAAATCCTCCATTACTTCTCATAATTTCCTTGCTTTTATCTTTCACTAAAGTATTTAGGGGTTGGAAAATGGTGGGGTATGAGCATGCGCCTAGTAGGATATATACTAGAAAAGTATTACATACAAAGGAATTTATATAGAAACAATATAGGTGTCAAACCTAGGACACGCACTTTAGATTGCCAGATTCAACCCGAAACTCTGCCGAAATTCTGGGTCGGCCTGCCACCTAATTTTTGCGCATTTTTAAAATGGGGTCGTGTCCGTGAGCCTGGTTACAAGTCCAAACCGTAGCTTTGCATATATTAAGACCCCCACTTCTCCAGGCTCAGGTCATGTCCGGCATTGCATTTAAGAGAATTAAATACAAGTGAAAACATAATAATCATAATAATCATGCAGAGTTCCGTTTCCAAAAACATTTTTCCCATCTTTATCAAAAATCCAAAAACATTTTTCCCTTCTTTATCAAAAATCCAAAAACATTTCTCCCTTATTTATCAAAAATCCAAAAATAGTTCCTCATTTTTTCTCAAAAATAAATCTCATCCTACGCCTTCTCAGGTCGATCACAAGCCCTTGGCGTGGCTCCCTATTGGCTTCGGTCTTCAGTCAAATCACCCCAGAGTTTCATCCGTTCCTCTACTACTTCTTTCGAGTACGGAATCCATCCATCTTCCATGGAGAATACAGATTAAGAATCAGCCATACAGCCGAATCTGACGACAGTCCTAGCTCAGCTCGTGTCCAAGATTGACAACCTCCAAACTGAGGTTCGAGAGATGCAACGAAACCAGGTTCCAATTCCTCAAGAGACAGAGGCCCTATTCCCTTGTGCTATGAGTCCACCCGAGCCTATCTGGGTTTCGAAAGATTATCAGCACGCTCCACGTGCCCCTCCTGCCAATGGACCACCACCTGTCCAGCTTCCAATGCCAAAAATTGATCAGCCTATGGCTAACCTGCCTGTGGTTGTTGATCCAAAGGAGGAGGAGTTGAATAAAGTCAAAGAGGATCTCAAGATGCTCACCAAGAAGTTTGACCAAGTCAGGATCTCTGGGAATTACATGGACTACACCCACATGTCTCCTTATCCTAAAGCGGGGTTACCCGAGAAGTTCAAGATGCCAAATATCGAGAAGTTCGGGGGGAGTGGACCCCCAATTGTGCATCTTCGCAGTTATCATCGTTCCATGACTCTACTAGGGGCTTCTAAATAAGTGATGGCCCAATTGTTTCAGCAAACTTTGAAGAATAGTGCCCTCCGATGGTTTTTATCTCTTGAGGAATCCAGAATCCGTAGCTGGGAGGATGTAGCCTGAGAATTCACGTCGCAGTATAAATACAACGAAGAGCTTGAGGTCACCCATCCTGATTTAGAGATGCTCAAATAGAATCCTGGAGAATCAGTCAGTAACTTCATAACTCGGTGGAGAGAGCAAGCAGCTTCCATGACCAATCGGCCATCCGAGGAAGAACAGGTCAACATAGTGAAGAAGAACTTCTTGCCCCATGTTCGAGCAACGATGGGAGTATAATATTATCCCCACTTCCGAGCTCTCAGAGAGGCTGGAGTGGAAATCTAGGAAAGCCTCATTAAAACAGAGGTTGAAGCAAAGAAGGTGTCCTGACAATTCACCCCTAGAAAGTATGACAAGCCTGCCAGTGCTACCGTCTCGACCATCAACAACATCTCTCAACTAACCACATCATGGGCACCAGAAAGCCGCCCTGCCCCCATCCGAAGGGAATACACTGAGCTCCATGCTCCCCTCTCCAAAGTTTGCCAAGCCTTGTTAAGCCGAAACCTCATCAAACCCTTGGATCCACGTCCATTGCCAAACCCACTCCCAAGAAACTTCAAGACCAATGCTCATTGCGCTTTTCACCAAACTGTCGGCCATACCACCGACCAATGCTTTCACCTTAGGAACATAATCCAAGATCTCATTGACCGGGGTACCATCCCCCCACCAGCTGATCCTAAGCCAAACACTACTCATAACCCACTCCCAAATCACACCAATGCCATCTTCTTGGAATAAAATTCAGATTTCGATCCCTCAACTCAAATCACACCCATATACTCTCCTAAACCTCTTCAAACTTGCCCATATTTCCTCCTACACCCTACTAGCCTCGCTGATCAGGCACTGTCACTCCTTACCAGAGCATGCATCGTTGTCCGTACCCATTCTGAAAATGGAAGTATGGAATTGTCAGAGGTGTTAACCAACTCCTAGAGTTCGGGATGAAATTGCCCTCACAGATGGTCATCGATTTCCAGAAGTTCAGCACACTGTTCTTGGAGGCAAGGAAATGGGCTCGAAATTCAGACAAGTGGGTGGTACCAACTGACGAAGTTAGCTTAGATGATGTTGTCCAGACTATGGTAGAGTTATTCGGGCAAACCAATAGCATTTGCAGTATCACCGGGTTACTTGACAGTTTGAAGCTACAAGGGCGCTTGGTCCCTTCAATCACACATATCCCCACAGAATGGGATAACTTGTATGAAGAAGTCGTTGAAGTTGTGGAATGCATCGACTTTACAGGGAAAGACAGAATTGTTACCACCGGATGGGGGGAAGAATTTGAAGATTCGAGTGAAGAACAAGCTTCGGGAAGATCTGGCCCAGTAGTCGACATATGTGGGATGATATCATTTGAAGAACTCCTCGGAGAAATAAATAAGGTGGCAGCACAACCTGAGATTGACGAGGAAACAGGATTCATGTTCTTTCCTTCTTCAGTAAATCACATGACCAGATCAGGGAGACATTACCCAGTTCCAAGCTCACTACCAACAAATGATAAAGGGAAGGGCATTGGAAACCTTCCTATGCCAAATAAGACCATCGAGGAGAGCAAGACCCTCGATCAACTGAAGAAAACCCAAGCTAACATCACTCTATGGGGGGTTTTCATGTCTTCCCAGCTGCACAGAAATACTTTAATCAAATTACTCATTGGACCCATAGTTCCTCCCTCTACCAGACCAGAAGAAGCGGAAAATCTGGTCGGATCCTTAACCTCTACCCGAATGCTATCATTTTCTAAAGAAGAAATCCCCAGAATTGGGCGAATCACAATCATGTACTCAATATCTCCATCGAAGTTATGGGAAAGGTCGTGCCACTCTCCCTTGTCGATAACGAATCTGCCTTAAATGTTTGCCCTCTAAGAACCTTCAAGTGTTTAGGTCTGAAAGAAAGCGACCTCGCTCCAACCTCCACCGCTGTGCGTGCCTACGATAATACCCGTCGTGAGGTGATGGGGTCCATAAAACTTGCAATAGGGGTCGGCCCTATAAACCCTGTCGTTGAATTCTAAGTCATAAACATCCCAGCTTGTTTCAACCTGTTGCTCGGACGACCCTGGCTCCACAAAATCAAGGGTGTGTCTTCCTCACTCCATCAGAAATTGAAGTTCTTCGCCGACGGGCGAGTCATCACCATTTTGGTCGACAACAAAAATGTCGGGGGTGAAAGCACCAGCAGTCCAATTCTTGAGATACAGCACAGGTCAAATGATATGCTACTATCAGGATTCCGAGTCGAGCCAATCCTACTCCTAACAGGGGACGATTTCAAAGAAAGGGTTTGTCGAGAATATGACCATCATAGGAATGTCAATGTGATTCAGATGTTCAGAAACATACACTTCATGCCCGGACTGGGGCTAGGGCAAAGGCAGCAATGGATACTTGAGCCCGTCGAACTGAAGAAAGCTTTCCCTCCTTGTGTCTTAGGGTATCAACTATCGAAACAAGAGATCAGAATGATCCTCCAGTCTCGACCAAAGAGAAGATTAGACTGTATCCGAACTATCTCAGGAGACTCCTTGAATGGATGATTCATCAAAGAAGGCGAAGACTTCTCCTTTTGCGATTTTCCAGAACCATGGTATGACCACACATACAAGAAGATGAAGCCTGGAATGGAGATCTTTTTCCAAGACAGCTACCCATGGGCCGAAAGTTTCCCACTACAAGTATAACCGCTCATCAAAGATGCTGAAGAGACTGAGGAAAGTGATTTCGAAGATTCCTTCAACTTATAGATACTGGGGATGGCACCCTGCATGGTTCATTCAGGAACTACATCAATGGACCCATCCCTTCTAATTAAAGTTGTTGATACACCTCTCCTCAACTGGCATGCTGCGCCAGTTCTACCTCGTGAAATCTCCCCTGACCCCAATGTTTGCCCTATTTCTTCTTTTGTTGTCTATCCTTGCTCAAATGTAATCGAAACCTCTTTTGATGAGGTTCTCAATGCTGTTTTTCCTATCAATGAAATAAATGAAGATTTTGAGTATCTTGTTGTGCCTTACATTAACTGCTTGAATTCTAATCAAACTTTTGATGATGATGATTTTGCAAATGAATAATTCTTAACAGATCTAAATAAGGTTGATAATAAACAACATAATCGCGTTCAAGTTAATGAAGAAGATACTGTTGTTATTAATCTCGGTTCTAGTAGCCAACTGCTCGAGATTAGGATAGGGGCGACCCTTGACGAGCATGAACGTGCACAACTCGAAGAATTGCTAAAGGAGTTCATGGATGTCTTCGCATGGTCGTATGATGATATGCCCGACATTGACCCTGAAATAGCTCAACATGAGATCCCCACTCTCCCAGATTACAAGTCGATTAAACAAAAAATGAGAAAGTTCCGCACCGAATGGTCGCTCAAGGTCAAAGAAGAGGTGGTCAAACAGTTAAACATGGGTTTCATTCGGGTGATCGAATATCCCACATGGCTAGCCAACATTGTACATGTGCCGAAATCAGGAGGGAAGGTTCGAATGTGTGTAGATTATCGAGATTTAAATAAAGCTTCTCTGAAGGATGATTATCCGCTACCCAATATCGACATGATCGTGGACAACACAGCCAGTCATGCTCTCAAGTCATTCATCGACGGGTTTGCCGGATACAACCAAATCAAGACGCACCCCGACCACCAAGAAAAAACTGCATTCATCACCCCATGGGGAACCTTTTGCTACACCGTCATGCCATTTGGTCTCAAGAATGCTGGGGCTACCTACCAAAGGGCTGCCACAAACATCCTGTACGATCTGATCCACAAGGAGGTCGAGGTTTATGTGGATGATATGATTATCAAGTCCAAAACTAGAGAAGGTCATGTTCCCGCTCTCCGAAAGTTCTTCAAACGACTGCGACGGTATCAGATGCGACTTAATCCACAGAAGTGTGTCTTCGGCGTTACAAAGGGAAAACTCTTGGGATTCATGGTCAGCGAAAAGGGGATAGAAGCAGATCCTGCAAAGCTGAAGGTCATACTTGAGATGCCACCACCCCGAACAGAGAAATAAGTTCAAGGGTTTCTTGGGAAATTATAATATATCAGTTGGTTCATCAGCCAGCTAACCTCCATCTGTGAACCATCTTCAAGCTCCTCCGAAAGGATTCAACCAAGGTTTGGAATGAGGCCTGCCAAGAATCTTTTAACCGAATCAAATAATACCTAACCCAACCTCCAGTGCTCATGCCACTACAGTCTGGTCGCCCTTTGCTCCTATACCTAACCATAACCGACACTGCAGATGGAGCTTTGCTAGCCCAATACCTTGAGGACTCTTGCAAAGAAAGAGCCATCTATTACACCAGTCGCAAATTGGCTGGGTACGAGGTCAACTACACTGATTTAGAAAAGGCGGGTGTCGCACTTGTCTGGGTCACCCAAAAGTTGCGACACTACATGCTCGCCTTTCCCATCAAACTTGTATCCCGAATGGATCCTATCAAATACCTGCTTGAGAACCCCGCCTTATCCAACCGAATGGCCCGATGGTTGATGATCCTAACCGAGTTCGATATCGTGTACGTCACACAGAAAACTATTAAAGGAAGAGTCATCTCTAACTACCTTGTAAATTATCCCATAGACGAAGCAGATGTTTGGATTTCCGAATTCCCAGATGAAAATATCCTCTGCACCATTCAAGACCGCCTTCGATGGAAAATGTCTTTGATGGCGCTACCAACAAAAAGGGATATGGCATTGGAATACTCCTGATCGCCCCAGATGACTCCCACACTCCCATCGCCATAAAATTGGATTTCCCTTGCACCAATAACATGACAGAATACGAGGTATGCACAGTGGGCCTCCAAGTTTCTATCAAGAAAGGTATTCAATACCTTGATGTCTATGGGGATTCTGCCATCATCATCGATCAAGTGCTCAGAAAGTGGAAAGTCAAGGACGAAAAGCTCTAACCCTTTCATGCCCAAGTAGAAGAGTTAGCCTCCCGATTTTGAGATATCACCTTCCATTACCTACCCCGAGCAAAGAATAACCTAGCCTATGCTCTTGCCACCTTGGCCTCCATGGTCGACATGCCCGAAGGAATAACAATGACCCCCTTCCTAGTTTAAAAGAAAGACAAACCGACCCATTGCTACCATATTGAGCTTGTCTCCACTAAAGATCCTGAACTAGCCGATTGCTGGTACTATGATATCTGGTACCTCCTCAAACATGGTAGGTATCCCGAGGGTTCCAATAAGAAAGATTGAACAACCCTCCGAAGACTGACCGCCCAGTACATCATCTGTCATAAAGCTCTACTCAAGAGGAATTTCGATGGAACTCATCTGCACTGCATTGTAGGGGCTGAGATTGAGAAAATAATGCAGAAAATCCACAGTGGGGAATGCGGACCCCACATGAATGGTCACATGCTCGCAAGGAAGATCATCCGACAGGGCTACTACTGGACCACCATGATCCAGGATTGCACCGCCTATGTCCGGAGGTGCCTCAAATGCCAATAATTGTCCAATCTTCAACACTTGCCTCCTTGAGAATTATGCAACATGACCTCTTCCTAGTCGTTCTCTACCTGGGGTATCGACATCATAGGGAAGGTTACACCAAAGGCTTCAAACGGACATGAGTTTATCCTGGTTGCCATCGATTACTTCACCAAATGGGTCGAGGCTGAGTCATACGCAGTATTAAATGCCAAGAAAGTGGCCAAATTCCTCAAGAAAAATATCATCTACCGATATAGGGTCCCATACGAGATGGTATCAGATAACGGAATTCATTTTGAAGAAGAAGTCACAGAAGTAGTCAACAAGTACGAAATTCAGAGACACAAATCTTCTCCCTACCGACCTCAGACCAATGGTGTAGTTGAAGCCACCAACAAAAACCTCAAAGCCATTATCAGCAAGATGACCGAAAGTTGTAAGGATTGGGCCGATCAGATCCCGTACGCCCTCTGGGGCTATCGAACCTCAATCCGAACCTCTACTGGGGCTACCCCTTACTCCCAGGTCTACAGCATGGAAACAGTCCTACCTGTGGAGCTGGAAATACCCTCGCTATGCGTCATGCTCGAAAGTAAGGTTAGTGAAGAAGACTGGTGCCAAAGTTGTCTTGATGAGCTAGCCCTCTTAGATGAAAGAAGATTAAAAGCTCTTTACCACATACAAGGGTACCATCACCGAATAGCGCAATCATTTAATAAGAGAGTCAAGGAACACGGTGTTCGGGAGGGGGATTTATCCCTCAATGAGATAATAGAACCCATCTGGGACCCCATAGGGAAATTCAAGCCCAATTCGATCGGCCCCTACATTGTGAAGAAAATCTTATCCGGCAGTGCCGCCATGCTCACTGACCTGGATGGGGAGGAGATGGCTCATCCAGTCAACCTAGACCGTCTTAAGAAATTCTACCCCTAGTCCGAAATCTCGGCGCGCTACGACTCTTCTCATCCCCCTTCTATTTTAAAAAAAAAAACTCTTCATTTCCCTCTACCCATAACTACGTGGGCTTGATTCTCTACAAAAAATATTTTAAAACATTTTTAAAAAACCCCAAAGGTACGTAGGCAACTCATGCACCTCACATGACTGCGGCCCCTTTCTTTTTCACAAAACACTATTCTTTTCTTACCTCCGAGAACGGCAGTTCATTCTTAAATTATTTGAACAAAAGGATTATGTATGCCTTAGCGATCAGTATAGATATTTCAAAATATAAAATTCATCGAAAGGCACAGCTGGATGATCAGAAACTTATTTATTTCGTTAATAAGAAATTATAGTACGGATAACATAAGAAAAAGGAACGGATAACTCCCTTCCCCACTACCATAAAAAGCCAAATAAAATCCCCACACCTATCACACAAATAAACTCCCCAGAATTCCTACCCACAGCTACCAGAGGAGCCTGCACCCTCATCATCTACATGCTGAGGACCCCAAGTTTCCCCTGCCTTAATAGAGTGCCGTAAACATTCCATGGATCGATGAGCCTTAACCATCTTCGAAAAAACCACAACACCCCCTTCATGGAGTCAGATAAAACAAACCATCTTTGTCCAGTCTCCAATGCCAACATCTTGCTGACTACTTTCCTCTACAACCACTTCATATAATCTTTGGGGACATGGCAAACCTTCCCAACAGACTGAGAGGGACGGGTCGACAGACGTGGATTTTCCCACAGGGACCCAAGCAACAGACGCAGGCGCTCAGTCAAATCTTCTACCGAAAAGAAGTTTGAGGTCCGAGGGGGCACGACCTGCGCCCAGCAGAATTGGCGCAAAAGCCGCCAAAAGAAATAAAAGGAGGTCTGTCTCAGACCAACCATCCAAACATATGAATACTCTCTTAGCTCCATAACAGGCTGCAACTATCCCCACCAAGGCACTGACCAATACAGACCACAAGCCCCATACTCCACAAGCCAATTCTCCCAGTTCTCAACATACAGGCCAACGCAGATGAAGTAGCGCGAAAAGAAGTTGGGTACGGCTGACAAGGGATATTCTGGAGGAGTCGACAAGCGGAATCTTTCAGACAACCACATGAACAGCATCACAGGGCTACCCCTCAAAAAGTCAGAACGGCCTTCTCTCCAAGCATCCAGGCCATTCAGAGTCTCCGCCAATATCACCGTCGCTGGGTTGCGATGATATGACATCCATGAAGTAATGGATGCAAGTTATGGGTCCACCTGCAATTCCCCAGTCACCAGCAACAATTTTGAAACCAGACCCAGAACAACGGCTCCATCATAGCCAGCATCACCTACTTCCCGCAAATGCACGAACTGCAGCACCACCGGGAGGGAGATCATTCCTCCAGCAACCAATGATCGAGCCGCCGAAGGCGAAATGTGAAGAAGCCCGACCAATAAATCCCTAGGAGAACTGGAAAAATTGGGCAAAGCCGCAGCAACACTGGGATTTACACCCAGTATGGCAGAAAATTCCTCGTAGGTAGGACAAACTTCTTCCAAACCAAAGCGGAATACATGGTCTTCGGGGTACCAGAATTGTACCGCCGCAATCAGCATATTCCACTCAATAGGCCGATTGCGCCACAAGGAGACTCGACGCATGTTGAAAGCATCGTAGTCGACATTATAAGAGCACATAGCTTCCAAGGCTTCGACGTAGTTGGCAAACTCGGTGCTACCAAGGAGAGCCATCTTGCAAGGCTAAGAGATGGTGGGCAAGTAGGTAAGAATGCAAAGGTGTGATGAAAACACTCCACCCTTACCCCTTTTTATACTTGAAAATCCTCACAAGGAACATAATCCCTGAAGAAATCGGAGGGAATCCTACCCCACAAGGTACCAAAGGCTGAAAAGGGTACCATTCAAAGCTTTCAATTGATGGGACTGGACTGAACTGTCGATAGGCAGGTCAGGGTGCTTGCCGATCGGCAACCCCCCCCCCCCCCAGTTTTGGAAATTTCCCTTTTTTCCTCTTTTGTCAAATCAGAAAACTCATTAAAAATAAATTGATATTCTCAACAGAATTTCAAGAATCCCTTTTTTCTCCTTATATAATTTTCCTTTTTAATTAAAAACTTTCCTTCAAAAAACTCCAAAAAAATATACCTTTTTACGGTCTCCGCAGCAAAGTAAAAAGCGCATGCATTCATTCATCATTAATAAGAGATAATAAAAAACTCCATTGCATTGCTTATATTTATTTTCTGTGTTACATCATCTTTGCAGGAAATAAAAAGAAAAGGCAAAAACAATGGGACTCAGCTTGAATCCACATTCTCTCTCTCTCTCTCTCTCTCTCTCTCTCTCTCAAGAGCTTCCACCTCTGCGACGTGCTCTCTTCCCCCTACGGCGAGATGACGCACCCCCACTACCCGAACCAGAGTCCTCTCCAGACGAGGCAGACGGCACCAAGCAAGAAGGAATGGGAACCGCATCCCGAATATGGGCAGTCGTCGAAGATATCCAGTCTCTAATGTCCCTGAGATAAGTGATCTACACCCGGACTTGCTGAAAGAAAAGGTGAAATCAGTATCAAAGCAGAAATAACCAAAACATAAAAGAAAGAAAGAGAAGAACAGAAAGGTATACCGCAGGTCGAAGGACCTCCTCTGTCAAGCCCAACTCCTCCGGATCCATCGCATGAGGACGGTACAGCATAGGCACCATCCCTCCATCAGCCCGCCGAATGTTATATGAATGAGTGTGCAACCGCACAAAAGGGACCTCCGAGGTTGCCGCCGCTGTAGATGCCGACGGACCACCACCGCTGTGGGAAGATCCCACCGCCCGACTCGAACCCGCCGGAGGGAAGGGCAACGCATTATATATGTTGGGCTCTATCAACCAACTCGTCACAAAATCCATATAGTCGTACGGCGCAGTCGTATCGGTGTATAGCAAGTAGGACTCGCCGATCATCGCCACGATTCTCTCATCCTTCAACATCAGTCGCTCCTGCCTCATAGACGTAGGAGGCTGCACGGGTGGCACCACCACCTCCTCCTCAGCAATACGATGAGCCACCCTCTCCCCGAGGTACCAGGAATGGCCGAACTCATGCGCCAACAAATGCCTCATCCGCGCGTTCACCCCGGTCGCCCCCGCATCCTAAATAGCTGTCCCCCACGGGTAAAAGGTCACCTAAAAATCTCTTAGCGAGCATAAATCAATACAAGATCAGAAGGAGCAAAAACTAAGATGAAATGGAAAGAGTCTTACCCTACCACTGGTCAGGTCATTTAAGACCTGACGCACTGCCTCCAGGGAAAGAGATCCCTTCGACTGTCGATTGGCCTTACGCCATCGATACAATCGACATAAGTCCCCAACAGTGTCGTCCTTCAAAGCAATCAGCTGGGTATTGCACCCAATCACCTCATAGAACCACGTTTGAATTCATAAGAAAAAATATACGCATAAGGAAATGCAAATGCATGAAAGGAAAATGCGAGTGCGTGAAAGGAAAATACGAATGCATGAAAAGAAATGCACAAACTGAAGAATACCTCAAGAAGGTATGTGGCCCCAGTAAAGGTCTGCCTGCAGCACCGGATGAATGCATCCAGAGAAAAGTAAAGGGTTGCCAAGGTCAGACTCCCCCAATCATAGAAAGGGATGTTTAAAAACATCCTCAAGTACGGCAGAAACCACAAATGAATGACGTCGTCGTTCGACGCCACCATGAAGTCTCCCAATACCAACAGAATGAATAACCGGGCCATCTGCCTCACCGTCCTCCACATCGATCTCCCTACCCAATAGAACATCCTTCAGCAGGGACAGCCGGATATAATCCCCAGAGACTATCCCCCCTACATCACCAAGTGCCGCACGCACTGCCTCCGGTCTCACCCATAAAGAGCGATCTACCTCTATCTGCTCTCCATCACAATCCAGCCCCAGTAGCTGTTGCACATCTATGGGAGTCACAGTCATCTCCCCGAAGCCGAAATGAAAGGTGTGGGTAGTGTCCCACCACCTCTCTCCCAAAGCGCACAAAATCGCTGTCGAAGGAGGCGTCTCATCCAGCGCTGATGCCAACTGCCCAAAACCCGCAGATGATACCATCCAACACACCACGGGTGGGAGATGCTCCCAGACATCCTTGAGACCCATTTTCCTACGGGCACACATGTTCTTCAAAGAAATATCAGACTGGCAAAAAGAAAAGTCTCATCAAAAGTCAAGAAAGAAAAATCACCAGAAAGAGAAGAATGCCAAAGGTCGGTTTACTTACATAACCACCGGGGATGACTCTCGAAGAGCGATGACGCGATGGCTCCCGCAGCAAGGTACGCTCATCCGCAACAGGCTCAAACGCATCAAAGGAGTTCTCACTCCCCAAAGCAAGAGGCGCCCTAGCCCTCCACTCCACATTCGCCCAGTCATCAACGGTCAACCACTCCCGGATGACTGCAGTGCTCATGAAAGCGGCCATTTCTTGAAGATCAGAATGATAGAACGATTTGCAGAAGAATCGCAGAGAGAGAGACGGCAAAAGAAGCTATGAAAAAATAAGGGGATTCGCCCCCTTTATATAGGATGCCAAGCGCCATGTCGATCGGCATCTCCCCCTACTATATCGATCGGCACTGACCCCTTGCCTTCCTGAGGCAGCCCAAAAGTCCATGCCACTGCCGAATGGCACCCTTCATACTATGCCGACCGACACCCCCCTTAAATTTCATACAGAAATTCTCAGAAAATACCAGAAAACCTCAAAAAATCCTCGAAAAATTCCCAAAAATCCCAGGAAGGATTTAAAGCCTTTTTACCAAGAAAATTTCGCATTCCCCTAAGAGGAACCCCTCTTCCCCAGCGGAATCCTCAAAAACCAAGTGAAAACTCCTCCCGGCAAAGCTCCGGAGGATCCCTAAGGATCACCTGATCACTTCCCCAGCGGAATTCTCTTACAGCACCCAAAATAGGTTATTCACCCTATGAGGTCTCCTAAAAGCTTCCCCAGCTATCAGCTCCCCAGCTCAAATCAAAATCATAAAGCTCTTTCTCCAGCAAAATTGAAATCCAATCTTTATCCACTCTTGGGTCAGAATTGGCCCCGGTCTTGGATCGTCACCTAAGTTAGGTCAGAATTGACCTCGATCCTCGGTCGTCACCACTCTTGGGTTAGAATTGGCCCCGGGTCTAGGATTGTCACCTGAGTTACGTTAGAATTGACCTCGGTCCTCGGTCGTCACCACTCTTGGGTCAGAATTGGCCTCAGTCTTGGATCGTCACCTGAGTTAGGTCAAAATTGACCTCGGTCCTCAGTCGTCACCATTCTTAGGTCAGAATTGGCCCCGGTCTTGGATCGTCACCTGAGTTAGGTCAGAATTGACCTCGATCCTCGATCGTCCCCACTCTTGGGTCAGAATTGGCTCCGATCTTGGATCGTCACCTGAGTTAGGTCAGAATTGACCTCGATCCTCGGTCGTCACCACTCTTGAGTCAGAATTGGCCCCGGTCTTGGATCGTCACCTGAGTTAGGTCATAATTGACCTCGGTCCTCGGTCGTCACCACTCTTAGGTCAGAATTGGCCCCGGTCTTGGATCCTCACCTGAGCTAGGTCAGAATTGACCTCGGTCCTCGGTCGTCACCACTCTTGGGTCAGAATTGGTCCTAATCTTAGATAGTCACCTGAGTTAAGTCAGAATTGACCTCGGTCCTTGATCGTTACCACTCTTGGGTAGAATTGGCCCCGGTCTTGGATCGTCACCTGAGTTAGGTCAGAATTGACCTCGATCCTCAATCGTCACCACTCTTGGGTCAGAATTGGCCCCGATCTTGGATCGTCACCTAAGTTAGGTTAGAATTGACCTCGGTCCTCGGTCGTCACCACTCTTAGGTTAGAATTGACCTCGGTTATTATATCTTCACCTTAAGCCCGCTGATTTGGCTTTGACCCGTCGAATTGGTCACCCTCCCCAACACTACTTCAGGTCCTCAGAATCGACCAAAACCTCCGATCGTCATTCATCCCCAGCACACTCCTTAGGTCCGCAGAATCGGCCTTGACCCTCTGAATCGATCATACTCCCTCAAAAGCATCATGTGGTGTCTATTCGACGGTCATCATTTATTCTAAACTCACCCGTTGAGGGGCTCTATAGACACCCCATTATGTTCCCCCCTAACTCTCCTTAGGTCCCTAATACCTCCCTTCATTACCGTAAACCTAGGTCATGTCCCGAGTAGTGACCTGGAGGCCATCGGGCACTCCCCGGCTTAGTTTGACCCAAAAGTCAAACTCTTTATCTTGATCGAGAATGGATGAATCTTCGAAGGGCACTGAATACCCTTTCCAACGGACCACTCCGTGCGCGATTCTCACTTACCATGCGGACGAACGATCCGTTTGCGTTCGAAACCTGACCTAGAGGCCACCGGGCGCTCCCGGGCTCTGTTTGACCTATGTCAACTCTTTAGCTCGAACTGAGGCTGAATGAATCTTCAAAGGGAAATGAATACCCTTTCCAACAGTCCGTTCCATGCACGATTCTGACTTACCATGAGGACGAACGATCCGTTTGACTTTGAGAGGTCACCGAATGCTTCTCGGGCCCGGTTGACCAAAGTTGACTCCCCAAATTGGGTCAAACTCTTTGGAATGTCGAAATACATCTCCTAACCTTTCCAACGGTCCACCCCATGCGCGATTCAGACTTACCATGCGGATGAACGATCTGTTTGCGTCCGAACAATTCCCCGTCCAATGGATCGACAAATGCTTCCGAGCCATATTTGACCCAAAGTCAACTCTCGAACCCGGGAGCGGTCCAAAGGACTTTCAAAGTCTCTGAATTACCTTTCCAATGGTATGCCCCGTGCGCGATTCTGACCAACCAAAAAAGCCTGAAGCGCACTACCAAATGGCCGGTTCCAGACCTTGCCTATCGGTACTTGCCGATAGGCAGGAACAGGTCTATGTCGATCGACACTCACCTGGGCCTATAAAATGAGGCCTTCACCTCATTTGTAAGGGGAGCCCAGATCTGATAGAAATCTCTCTCAACGAATCCCAGAAACCTCTCTCAAAGGCACCGTGATTTCAACATCCAAATCCCCTTTTTACTTCCACTTTTCATCATCCTTTTCATCAAACTTGGTGAATTAACCACTCTCCATCACCATCCAAGTACAAGGGCTTCTCTCCAACATTAAAGATCAAGCTCAAGATCTTCTAGAAGGTCCAATTTTCTTTACTTTCTCTTAAATTCTCTTAAACTCTCAATAACTTGTTTTCTTATTTAGCATTTTTATTATATCATCTCACACATCCTAACATACTTTTTATTTAGTATTATTGTACATCTTTTATTTTCATAAAACCCAAAAAATAAGAAAAAGAGGGTTTGCTTATAAATTCCAAGTAGGGATTCTCACACTTTTTCCACACTTTTCTCACAACTAAAACACTTTTTCTACACACACACACACACTTACAAATAAGAGATCCCCTATTTGAATTTATGGGATAAACCCCACCCCTCATTTTGTATGCGAACTACATGGACTTTGATGTCTTTATAGGCTACGTACGCGTCTCGGGGTAAAACCCGAGACTCAAGTCCTTTTTTCCACTTTTTCTCTCATTTTCTATCTTCTCTAAATCCCATCTTCCTATATTATATATACTTGCCCTTAGTAACGTATTGTTTCATATGCGTTATCGTTCCATTTAGCGGTCAATGTAGGGGTAATCGCGTAAATCTTATTTTTTTAATATTATTCTTATATCTTCCTACGGACGACTCGCTTTATCTTTTCCATGATACAAGTCGAGGATTCCTACCTCCATTCTATATATATACACATGCACACATATCACAGGGGGAAACAAAAGGAAAATAGCAAATATTCATGAGAGACCAAAAGGGCGGAATGGGTACCTAACACCTTCCCATTTCGTAACTAGGCCTCTGAACCCTTCTCGAATCATCTTGGTTTCGCACGCACCAGTATGTCTTTGGATGGCATCCTTCGGGGTGGCTTCCCCTTTTTTTCTTTTGTCTGTTTTGAGTAAAATAGACTGGCGGCTCTGAATCTCTCTACATTTTTACACCACAAACGACGTCGGTCGAAGCGCTCCCGAGAGGGACGCGCGGGACCCGAAGGATGCTTTCCTCCACGCGCCCGTCCGCATGGCGAGGATCGAGGATGGCCACATATACCAAACACAACCTTGAGTGTTGGAGAGTTTGAGAGTTGGTTTGTTAAGCTGTTTCGTGTTGTAACCTCTTTGTGTTAAGATCTTGTTTCCAACTTAAGCATTAAGCTAGATCTGCGTTTCTTATTCGTAAAAATCATAGATCTAAGGATTTTATGTTACATCACACCTAGATTTGCATTTATAGTTGCTCATCTTGAGAAATCTATTGTTGATTCTTTTCTGTAAATGTTTTTATACTCAAAATCAACAATAACATTTTCTGTTTCTAGTTCTAGTTCTAGTTCTTTTGAAACAAAACCTTTGACCTAGTCGGAATCGTACTTGGTGATTTTCAATCTCAAAAATATTTTTAAAACCATGAGATTGATTAAGATCTTGATACGTCTTATGAGCAAGATAGTCGTGGATTCTGGGTTAATATTAAAGGTCAAATAAGGTTCAAAGTTTCCTAAGAAGAGAGAAACTGAAAATCACAGCATATAGATCTGATTTGTAATTTGCTAGGACTGTTTGTAAAAATAAGCGTGAGTGTGTGCAAGCATGTGTTAGATCACTATCACAAACACTTACACACTACAACACTGAAAGTGTTGGTAATAAGATCTTGATAAAAGAGTCGACGTAAAGACTGGAACAAAGTGAAGTTAGCAAAATGGGAGAACAACATCAACAATCAGAACTGCAGAAAATTTATAAGGACACCAGTGGGTACATTCTTAAACTTATATAGGTCTGATTTGTGTGCATGTGTGTTATATAGTTTGTAACTGCTATATTTGTTTTAGTGGATTTTTCTTTTTACTTCGTAGAGGGAGTCGTGGATGTTTCCTCAGTTGATTGAGGTTTTAACATGTTAAAAATATCTTGTCATTAGTCTTTCTACATCTCCTCATCCTTTTCTGTTTAGTGACCTGATTTAAAACTATTTTAGTTTTGTTTTTCAAAACTTGTTAACAAATATTGAACAGATCTCGTGCATAATTTTTAAACACATCTTGTGATTAAACTGATTTGATTTCTAGAAAAGAGTTTCTTCAAAAAATAGTTCGGAGTTACTTAAATAGTTTAATCTTGTATTAAACGGCTTTAGTAACAGTTTTTCAATATATATATATATATATATATATATATATATATATATATATAGGAAGGCCTACCTACATCATACACTATACATCACAAGGTACATCACACCTAATTCTAGGCCCTTGAAAACTTTTTTTTCAAATTTGATATTTTTCCCTTGAAATTAACCTTCCAATCAACCCATATGCAAAAAATTAGGTCAAAATACATTTTGTAGCTATTTTTAAAAAATTCACAAAAAACTGTTAGCGCAGACCCTTATAAATAAGGTATTTTTAGCAGGTATTTGTGAATTTTTTTAAAATAGCTACAAAATGTACTTTGATCTAATTTTTTGCATATGAGTTGATTGGAAGGTTAATTTTAAGTAAAATATATAAAATTTGAAAAAAAAGTATTTTAGGCCCTAGAATTAGGCGTGATGCATGAGTGATGTATAGAGCATGATGTAGGTGAGCCTTCTCCTATATATATATATATATATATATATATATATATATATATATATATATATATATATATATATATATATACTGGGTTATATGAACACAGTAAATGTTAATATTTGTGAAAATGTTATAGATATAAACTTATCCCAATGCAACTCCTACTCACCCAAACCGGAGTTCCGGTGGATCCAAACTCCTTTTATCTGATATTCTCTTAATTTCAGAGGTTCGCGCGAGTGGCACCCTATACCACTACTACCCACCCCAAACCATAGCTCTCATGAAAGTCGTTGAAGTTCCGACAATGGGGGTGGGTAGTGGTGGGGATTGAATGTCGTTAGCGTAAACCTTTAAAAATATGGTAATTTTGAAAAAAAAGAGGTTTGGATCTACCGTGTATATATATATATATATATATATATATATATATATATATATATGCATTTGCTGCACTATTTGCATGTCGAGTGGCATCATCCCTACAGCCATGTGAGGATTTGATAATCGAAGGAGATGCCCTGAGAATATGCCAAGCGCTCAGTAATCCGAACAGCTTAGCAGACTGGTCCATTTCCTCGATTCTCTCTCATATAAGAGATACGCTTCATGACCACCCCAATTGGCTCTTCACCCATGTGCAACGTAAAGGCAACATGCTTGCCCATCAACTGGCCAAGTTGACTATCCGACCACCTCGGGGCATCAATCACCAGTCCGCTCTATGGTTCCCTTCCCGAATGCAAATCTCTATCCGTAGTGGGACCGGAGTGAACCGGTCCTCAGTTAGTGAATCTTCCCGCTACTCCTTTCTTTTCTTGGTTCATACCATTCATATATATATATATATATATATATATATATATATATATATATATATATATATATATATATATATATATATCGAATATGCTTCAATTTTTAAAGGTGTGCGCCACCGGCACCTAATGCCACCCCTACTCATCCCAAACCGGCGCTCCGGAGGATCGAGATCTCATTTATCCAATCTTATTTTCAAAGGTCCACGCCAGCGGCACCTCATGACACTCCGGTGGATCCAAAACCCATTTATTCAAAAGTCTCTTATTTTCAGAGGTCCGCGCCAGCGGCACCACATGCCACTCTACCCACTCCAAATCGGAGCTCTGATGAAAGTCGTTGAAGCTCCAACAATGGAGGTAAGGATTGGATGCCGCTAGTGCGGACCTTTAAATATAAGGTAATTTTGAAAAAAAAGAGTTTGGATCCACTATATATATACTGTGTAATATTACCATAATAAAAGTTACTGTCTGTTTGTGAAAATGTCACATATATAAAACTATCTCATATTCTAGTGCATACAGTAAAGTTTACTGTTTTTGTAAATTTTTTTCTTTGAAATTTTATGCGCTTCATGGATCTTGTTTGATAGATCTCGTCGAGCAGATTTCAAAAATAGTAATTTTGCAAAAAACGGATTTGTGAATCAAAAGTAATGATCATTTTAAGGTTAAAAAAAAAGGTTCAACCACGTATGTAACTTCCTAAAGGAAGTTGCGGATGATTAATTATAAAAGGGTAAAATTATGAAAAAAAATTCTAAAAATTTGAAATAGGCCCTATATAATTATTGAAAAGTCAATGAAACTTATATATATGTTGACCTGACAAATAAGACTTAAATATAATAATGCCTAAATCTTAACTACTAATTGGATAGTATGCGTATATCCATTTAACCAATTATGTCTAAAATATAGAAACCCAATCAAAATTTACCTACATATCCATCACTTTAAACTCTCATGATCTACCCCATCGTGCGCCATCGCCACCCCACCCCATTTTGTGACAACAAAGTTCACCAATTTGTCTCTAACATTTTTCTTTTTCTTTGAAATGCACAATCACTTCGGCAACAACAGACCCACTATGTTCTATATTTGGTTCACACAAAGGTTGTCCATCCCTCACATTTTTGGGCCAGAAGGCACCAATCAATCCAAAGTTAGGTAATCCATTAATGCTTAAAAATTTACATTTCAAATAAAAAAAACCTTGTTCAAAATATACAACATGAAAATGAGTGTCTACAAGAGATAACTACTAAATGTAATTTATAAATGATAGGTTGAAAGCCAAATAATGGTTAGCAGAGTCGCGAAAGAAGAGCCCTAAATATGAAAAGAATGATGTTTGGCTACCCGGGTGTTAACCCCGGGCTAGCACAGGGATGCCCTTTTGTTTTGTTTTTTTGTTTTTTTTTTATTTTTCATGTAAAATGAGTTAAAAACAATTATAAAAAATAATTTTTTATTAGAATAGTTTATTTGTTTTTTCAATTATTTTTTTTAAAACTCATTTTATCCCTCAGACACCCATTTACTCAATATTCTTTTATTTTTAAGAATAATGTTTGGCTACCCAGGTGTTAACCCCGGACTAGCACAGGGATGCCCTTTTTTTTTTCTTTTTTTTTATTTTTCATGTAAAATGAGTTAAAAACAATTATAAAAAAAATTATTAGAATAGTTTATTTGTTTTTTTCAATTATTTTTTTTAAAACTCATTTTATCCCTCAGACACCCATTTACTCAATATTCTTTTATTTTTAAAGGTCTGCGCTAGCGGCACCCGTTATTTTTAAACATTTTTTTTTTATTTTACAACATTTGAAATAATTTTTGTATTTCTGCATTAAAAAACTAATCTAATATTTTTTTTTTAACTCATTTAGTCCCTCAAACACCCATTTACCCAATATTCTCTTATTTTTAAAGGTCCGCGCCAGCGGCACTCGTTATTTTTAAACTTTTTTTTTAATTTTACAACATTTAAAATAATTGTTGTATTTTTGCATTAAAAAACTAATCTAATAAAAAATTATGTTTTTAATTATTTTCAACCTATTTAGTCCCTCAAACACCCATTTACCCAATATTCTCTTATTTTTAAAGGTTCGCGCCAGCGGCACTCGTTATTTTTAACCTTTTTTTTTAATTTTACAACATTTAAAATAATTTTTGTATTTTTGTATTAAAAAACTAATCTAATAAAAAATTATGTTTTTTATTATTTTCAACGTATTTAGTCCCTCAAACACCCATTTACCCAATATTCCCTTATTTTTAAAGGTCCGCGCCAGCGGCACTCGTTATTTTTGAACTTTTTTTTTAATTTTACAACATTTAAAATAATTTTTGTATTTCTTAAAACTGTTTCAAAATGTAAAAAAAAATATTTGTATTAAACAATTTTTCTTTTTGGAAACAGTTTTTTTCAGAAAAAAAAATCTTTTTATATTAAAATAGTGTTTTTAAACAATACATTTTTTTTAGTTTATAAAAAATATTATTTTTTGATAAAACAGTTATTTTTAAATAAAAAAAAGTTAAATAATGCTAATAAATCACATAAATAATCAAAAAAATATATATCTCCATGTACTAACCCGGGATTAACACCCGGGTAGTGTATCATTACTCATATGAAAATAGTGTTCATTCAAAGATTGATGTATCATGTATATAACAAAATTACTGATTATATTTAAAACTAGGAGCCTTTAGTTTTAAATCTCTTACATTCATCCGTGAGTGCGAACAACTTTTGGATTTTATGGTGGGTCATAAAATTTATTATGACATAATGTGTGTGTAGTATCTCATGTTATATAATGACACTATTATATAACAATATAAACGGTGATAGTTATTCCCGCTCCATTAGAGTCTTAAACACTCCAAATAAAGATTTAATGATTATTTTACCCTTAACTTTTTACTATCTCAAAATATTTTGGAATGCTCTCTTTTTATATCTCGTATGAAGTGGGTATCCTGAAGTGATTATAAATGCTCATTAATAAAGAAGACTAGTGACATTAGAACTTTATGTTTAAAAAATGTTTATTTATATTTTTTATAAAAGCATCATTTTTAAAACTATTTTGTTTTATACAATTTTTTTAAAAATAAAATAAATAAACCTCCAATATTATACATACCATAAACATGTATCTAAAATAAATAAATTATTTTGATTATGAAAAATGTTTATTTTAAAAAATTGTTAAAAAATTAGTAATAAAATATTGATTTTAGAAAAACTATTTCCACTATTATAAAAAATTAATTGTTATTTTTAACAGTGATAAAAGTTTTTTTCTACTTTTTAAAATGGTTATATAAAGTTAAAAGTAACTTATACAAATTATTAAAAAATACTTTCTAAAATAAAAAGTCTTTAGAATCAAAACAGTTTATTTATTTTCGACACATTTTTATGGTTGGTATAATATTGGAGGTTTATTTATTTTATTTTAAAAAAAATGTATAAAACAAAATAGTTTTAAAAACAACGCTTTTGGAAAAAAAATATAAAAAAAGAAGTTTTAAATGGTTAAAACAGTTTATTTTTTAAAAGACTTTATTTTTGAATAAAATAATTTTTTACGTTTTATAAATAGTTTTTAAGTTAAAAAAAAAGAATTTTTTTTTAAAACAGTTGAAATATTTTTTTAAATAGTTATTTTAGGATAGTTTTTTAATTTTTAACTTTAATAACTATTTAAAAAAACATTTCAACAGTTTAAAAAAAATGTTTTTTTAATTAAAAAACTATTTATAAAACGTAAAAATTTGTTTTATTTAGAAACCCGTCTTTTAAAAAATAAACTGTTTTAACTATTTAAAAAACATTTTTTTATATGTTTTTACAAAAGCGTTGTTTTTAAAACTGTTTTGTTTTATACATTTTTTAAAATAAAATAAATAAACCTCCAATATTATACCAACCATAAAATGTGTCTAAAATAAATAAACTGTTTTTATGATAAAAAATATATTTATTTTAGAAAAATGCCTTTTTTTTTTAAAAAAGTTGTATAAGTTATTTTTAACTTTAAATAACCATTTTAAAAAGTAAAAAAAAAAAACATTACCACTGTTAAAAATAATAGTTAATTTTTTTATAATAGTGGAAATAGTTTTTTTTTTAAATAAATATTTTTTTAACAGTCAATTTTTAATAGTTTTTTAATAATTTTTTAAAATAAACATTTTTTGTAATCAAAGCAGTTTATTTATTTTAGACTGTGTTTATGGTATGCATAATATTGGAGGATTATTTATTTTATTTTAAGTAAAATTGTATAAAATAATTTGTATAAGTTATTTTTAACTTTAAAGAAACATTTTAAAAAGTAAAAAAAAAAATTACCACTGTTAAAAATAATAGTTAATTTTTTATAATAGTGGAAATAGTTTATTTTTTTAAATAAATATTTTTTTAACAGTTAATTTTTAATAGTTTTTTAATAATTTTTTAAAATAAACATTTTTTGTAATATAAACAGTTTATTTATTTTAGACTATGTTTATGGTATGCATAATATTGGAGGATTATTTATTTTATTTTAATTAAAATTGTATAAAACAAAATAGTTTTAAAAATGACAGTTTTGTAAAAAATATAAAAAAACGTTTTTTAAATATAAAGTTCCAATGTTAGTAGTCTTCTTCATTAATGGGCATGCATAATAACTTCATGATACCCCACTTCATACAAAATATAAACGGAGAGCGTCCCAAACTATTTTGAGGTAGTAACATGTTAAGGGTATAAAAGTCATTAGATTAATATTTGGAGTGCCTTAAGACTATCATGGAGCGGAAATAGCTATCCCCATATAAACATGTAATATTATACAAAAATGCTATTGGACCCGATTTTTTTACCGAAAGTGTATTGACCGAAACAGGTGGAGGGTTTCTATAGGTTCGTTTATGGGGTCCACGCTAGTGGAACCACAAAATCCACCAATATCATGCTGCCATGTCATTTTTCAGTCGAAATTTCGATAGAAATTTCGGTCTCAATATTATAGGGTGGTGTTACTCTTACCAATCTATTTTTGCCCAATCCAAACCAAAGCCTTAGCTTGCAGCTTGGCAACAATTTCATCCTTCCCATTTATAGGGGCATCTACCTTTTATTTTCTTTTTTTTTTATTTTTTTTCCTACCCATTCTCTTTAACTCTAATAGCAACGAACGCATATAATACTAAAACATAAATTTTCGCCACTAAAAAAAGAAACACGAAAAAAACTAAACTAAAATAAAATTTTACAATAAATTTTATTTTTATTACCTAATCCATACCCGACCTAATTAAATGCGACAAAAATTGATTTTTTTTAGCAAATAGTAACATGACCTAATTAAAAAACGATATGACACGGCATAATTTTTTTAGATAATAATTTTTTTTTGTTAAAATAAATTTTATATCTTTTTTAGGTAGTAAGACACGACACGAGTTTTTTTTTATTACACATGACATAATTAAGACGCGACATCACATAAGAGAATATTTGGGGGGTCGCTGGCGCAGACCTTTAAAAATTAGCGTATTTGTCAGTCGCGACACGCTGACATGTCGTGTCACGACACGTTAAGTTCGACACGCCACATATGTATTAATTTTTTTATCACACAAAATGAGTCAGGTCGTGAGTCGGCCTAAAATTTCTAATTTTTTTTATCACATACGACATAATGAAGACGTGACACCACAAAACACACTATTTTATTTTATTGCCTAATGCGAGCACGACAAAAAAAACGGTCGTCGGAGCTCCGGCAGTGGGGGGTGGGGGAGGTGGGGTGGGAGTGCCGCTGGCGTGGACCTTTAAAAATAAGAAAATATTGATTAAATGGGTGTTTGAGGGACTTTGTAGAAAAAAAATAAAAAGACTTGAACTAAATGTCTATAAAAAAATATTCGTATGACTTAATAATAATTGATCCTAAAATAAATGATAATTCTAATTATTTAACAATTTAAAATAAATTTTAAAAAAATTAAGAGAATATCCTTTAATTTTGTTTTGGCACTTTATTATTAAAAAACTTTGATTCTAATTAGATATCAATTTAAAATATTTAAAAAATATTATTAACCAAAACTTTTATTCTAGTGCCGCTGGTGCGGATCCATATTCAGCAAATGATGTGGACCAAGAATGTAGGTACGTGTCAGCGACACTAATCAATCGTGAATCAAATTTAATGCCTTACATTCGAGATTGATTGATGTCGTTGGCGCGGACCCACGTTCAACAAATGACGTTGGTCCAAGAATGTAGGTTCGCGCCACCGGCACTAATCAATCGCGAACCTAAAACAAAAAATTAAACAATTTTTTTTATTAAAATTAAAATAAATATATTTTTATAAATAAAAAAACTATGTTTACTATTAAAAAGTCCCTCACCACATAAATAAAAAATTATGTTCCAAAAATTTCCTCACCACATAAAAACACTTAATGTGTGCCATTGGCACGGACCTTTAAAATAAGAGAATATTAATTAAATTAGTGTTTGAGGACTTTTTTTAACAAAATAAAAACACCCAATGTGTGCCACTGGCGCGGACCTTTAAAAATAATAAGATATTGGTTAAATTAGTGTACGATGACTTTTTGGAACAAAATAAAAAGATTGGAGTAAATGTATATTAAAAATTATTTGAACCACTTTTTAATAATTGATCCATTAAATAAATCAAAACTCTAATGATATAATGCGTTATTTTTAAAAAATAAATTAAGGGTCAATATTATTTTGTCATTTAATGAGATGAAAAGAGGGGGGGTGGGTAACTCGGGGAGTCTATCTTTATCTAATATTATAATATGTAACCGTCAAATAGGAAAAACAAATACGTTATAATATCATATTGATTACATTACATGTCTTATTAGCTAGAATACAGAACTAGGAATACCAAAGTAGGAAGATATACAAGATTAGCAATAAAACATTCCATTAGCATCATGCTAATGATATCCTTTTTATTAATGAGAAGAATGTTTCAAGTGGCCTAACATTGGAATTGAGTAGCATCCAAGGATAGTCCTCTTTTCCAGTATATGTTTGAGCTGGACAGTTGAGAAACAGACATGTTTGTCTGTTCGATGTCATCTAGGAAAAACATAGTGCTCGATTAGGTAACATATCACCCTTCTCTCCCGTAGCTTTAAGCCTAAAGTCTCTTAGCTTCGTGACAAGACTACTCAATATCCATCAATCATATGAAATGAAAACTAATATTCTGCGATTGCAGTCCAGATTGTAAGCTAAGTAATGACACCTTGCAATGAAATCAATGTACTGTATTTGTTCTTTCACATTGGTTATTTGGGTTTTATAAGAGCAATTTTTATGGGCGGTCCAAAATTGCAATTAATTAGTCCAAAAATAATCTATCAAAACTAACAAAATTGCTACGAGCAAGTGTAAATATGGGGTATCAAGACTAAAATGACGCCGTAAGAAGAAAAGATGTTACCCCTTGGGCGGAACATCATGTTCCGCTTAAGGGCTCTTCAAAATTCTATTTTCCTCCCCAAAGGTCCTATGTCATTATGTGGTACCCCGAAATCATCTATTTTTTATAAGAAAAAAATATCCTTTGCCATTTAAAAAAAAAAGTAGCCGTTGCCATAAAAAAAAAAAAAAAAAAAAGTCGTTGCCATACATTAATCAAGCCGTTGCAAACATATGGGGTACAAAATGCAAATAAGGAAACTTTGGTGAAAGCTTGGGCGGAACATGATGTTCCGCTTAAGCTTTTTTTTTTTTTTTTTTTTTTTTTCTCCTCCTTTGCGCGGAACATGATGTTCCGTTTTAGGGTGGACCCCACAAAAAACTAACTAAGCCAATTGCATCTTTATTATTTTTTACCCTAGCAACTGTTATATTTGACTTTTTACCCTACCCATAAGGGTTGCTCTAAGTCTTTCATTGTTAAGTAAAACCTTTTTGATTCTTTCAGGTTTTGGTTTACTAGTCCTCTCTTAACTTTCTGTCTTAAAACGTAAGCTTTGTGTTTACTTTACAAGCGCAAATCAGCAAATGACATGATCACTGAGTAATGGATTCAGTAATTTGTCGTATTCATGAAAAAAATACACAAATTTTGAGATGCGATATAAATAGATCCATTGAATGCACATTTACGTTACAAGCTACAACCACTTATTGAATCACGTTGCGCAGTATAGACAATGAATACTGATTTAAAAACGTAAGCCAATCAATTGAAGAAAAAAAACCAGTTGTCAGTGATCAATTATCCCTATATCCAGAGTCAACCAACTACTCCACCTTTAATTTCAAGTCTCCTTTGCAAACATCACTTACTTAATTCATTTAGGTTCCTTTGACAGGCAATATTTGTTAAAAAGATAGTAAATGGTGACACAAATGAAGATTTTATAAAAAAAGTTCTCTCACAAATTTAACAATTTTTCGAAAATTGTTTTTTTTTAACTTTATTTTATTTCAAAACTATTTTTTTATTGTTAAAAGTTGTTTTTCATTAAAAACTGATTTTTTATTTCAAAACTATTTTTTTATTGTTAAAATTTGTTTTTCATTAAAAACTGTTTTTTATTAAACTATTTTTTTCCGTTAATATTGTTTCACTTTTGGGTAAGAAACTGTTTTTTTGTGTTAAAATTGTTTTTTTTTAATTGTTTTTTTGCTAAAAACTATTTTTTTTGTTAAAACTGTTTTCTTAAAACTGTTTTCTAAAAAAAAAAAATTTGTTACAAACTATTTTTTTCCCTCTTTATAAAATGTTTTTATTATGAAAAACTATTTTTTAAGAACAGTTTTTTTTTTGTTATAAGTTCTTTTTTTTGTTAGAATTATTTTTTTAATAACTATTTTATGTTAAAAATTATTTTTTGTTAAAACCCATTTTTGTATATATCCATCAAACATCTCACTTTTACACTTGAAAAATTAATGTTATCAAACAACCGTATCTGAAAACTTATAATATTTGCCATGGAAATTTTTTCCATGCCATGGCAAAATTTGGCCGCTTTTGAACCAATCGGACCCTTAGTTTTTTTGGCATTTTTTCACAATGAGATTCAGATAATTCCATTTTGTATAATGAACTCTTATTTAAGATGTTGCTGGAAAGAAACTTTAAAATTAAGATGCAGTTGCCCAGTTCACTAACTTAATTTCAAGTAATGCCTAACTTTTTTATAATCTCGCGTGTTGTATATAAAAATTATTCTCCTTCGTGGACCAATGATAAATGTACACTTGTCGTGTTACGTGGCCAATCAGCCACCTTGATCGGCATCGGAGATACTTACTCGGCTGGAAGGGCGATCAATTCCAGAATGCCAACCATCGGGAATATCAAAAGTTACTCGAATGGGATGCCAACCAGCATTGAATTCCAAGAGTTTCATTTGTTGTACACAGATGTAAATGCTTGGCAATATAAAGGCATTCCGTTTCTAGGGTTTTACACCATTATAAATACAAAATACTCCCTCGGCTCAAGGGAGAATTCGAATAACTCGTATGCACACCATACTGAGCTATTGTAACCCTATGAAATAATACCAACAGTGGACGTAGGCTATTTTACAGTTGAACCACTGTAAAAATATCTTCTCTTATGCATATGTGATTTGATTAACTTATTATATTTTTATCTATAATTATAAATCTGGATTGAGTTCATTTTTAGATATCAACAGATTGGCGTCGTCTGTGGAAAATGACTGCTAGTCATCGTTTTCTACCTCGTATATTTCATTCTTTGGTTTAAAGAATGACTACTGCCCTTGAAAGCAGCCTGGTGGCTGCAGGCAATAACCAAGAAATATCTGTTCCCCCTTGTGAGACAGACCTCCAAAGGATTGTGTTCAATTTGGCTAAAGGACAGGAGGCTACACTAGAGTCAGTCAGACAGTTGGCTCACATAATGCAAGACAAGTCCTCCAATTACAAAAGATATATGCCACCTCTACCAACCATAAACAAAAGGAGTTATCATTCCCGTTCTTTTCATGACCGATGATATCGTCCAGGCGCAACTTCTTCATTCCAATCAACGGATTACTATGATGGTAGATCTTTTTCAAAGAAAGACCAAGTGTATTAAAGAGGCTAAGTAGGGAGTCTTCTTTTGACCGTCTAGGTCCCCGAGTAACTAGAGGTCGTCACAGTGAGCAAGAGCATCATCGTGAATACAGAGAAGGATCTGTGAGATCAAGAGCTACTATGAGGGGCTCTGAGGGTGCCGAGCAGACTTCTTAGGAGGAGAGTTCAACACATATGCACAACAAAGCCACAAAAGCTACCTAGGTCAAATCTAATCCAGAAGAAGGGATCCATGCAACGGTTAGAAGATCGCTAGCGAAAATGGTCAAAACAAAAAACCCATTGCAAAGGATTTTTATTAGAGGCTCACCATTCATCTATGCTACTGTGGAATACCACACACTCTTCAAGTTCAAGCCACCAGTGGTCATTTCAAAGTATGATGGAAAATTGATCCAGTCCTGCACATAGAGCAATATCAAGTTGTTGTCGACATCTACTCAGTACCCAATGAGTTGAGTTGTAGAGCTTTTTCCAGTTTTATCACATGTCCAACCCAAATTTGGTATAAATATATACCTAAAGGTAAAATCTCCAGTTTTCACCAATTGGATGAATTATTCGTTAATAACTTTTGCTCTGGGACTAAGCCACTCAAGAGTATTACTCATATCTTGACCGTGAGACAAAAATCGGGAGAAAGTAGCCAAGAGTACATTACATGTTTTAATAATGAAAAGCTAGAGGTGGTGGACTATGAGGAGAAGACAGTCATTGCAACATTTATGATTGGGTTGCTCGCTAAAGATCTTTACTATGCTTTATCGAAGAATCCACCCAAACCCATGACAGAATTAATGGCTAAGGTTGGAAAGACAATTAATGCCGAGGAGGCTATGGCTGCTAAGGAAGCTCCTAAAACCAAGGACAAAAATCGGAATAAATAATTATAATTCATTCAAGAAGGATCAAAAAGACAAAAGGCTTGATCAGATAAAAAAGTATGATGAATATACACCCCTCAACAAAGGTGTTCACCATATCCTGGAGGAAATCAAGGGGAACCGAGAATCAAATTGGCCTGAAAAGTTGAAGGCATCCCCCAATAAGAGGGATAAGTCTAAGTAGTGCAACTTTCACAGGGACTATGGACACAACATCGATAGCTACATGGCATTGAGAATTAGGTTGAAAATCTTATCCGACGGGAAAAACTGAGCAATTTTATTGATCAAAATAGCAACCAAAATGATCGGAGGAGGTTTGAATATCCAACCAGAGCAAAGGAGGAGAACAAAAGAGCAAGAAATAATGATTTTGAAAAGATACAGACTTGTCAAAGAAGTCAGGTTGGCATGATAACCTTTAGATGCCACTTCATCGCACGAGGAGATACCGGATGAGGAGACGTGATTGTAGAAAGAAAAGCTTACATAAATGAAGTCAAGCCCTACCCAATTGTCAAACAGATTGACATGGTCGAATCCAGCGATAGTCGGCCAAGGAAAATCAACAAAGACAGGTTAGTGATCGAATTTTTCAAAAATGGTCTTAGTGGGGTACTTTATCCTTACGACGATCCATTAGTTATCATATGAAGAGTTCATCGTGGCAGAGTTGCAAGGAAACTAGTTGATAATAGGATTTTAATTGATGTAATGTTCTACAACTATTTCAAAGCTTAGGGATAAAAGACAATAAGCTAGATCCATACCACGGACCTCTTATAGGATTTGTATGTGAGAAAGTATACCCCTTGGGCACGATCAAACTGGAAGTTTTGGTCGGCACCTGATCGAAGAGAGGGAGAGAAATAATTCATTTTTTATGTTGATAAAAATATCCCATCAGCCTATAATATCATCCTAGGAAGAGTGGGAATAAAGCAGTTAGAGGTTTTATCGTCTATAGTGCATTAACGGATGAAATTTCTAACAAATTATGGAGTCAGCGTAGTAAATAGCAATAAAAAAGAAGTTAGGGAATGTAATTATACTTCAGTCGACCACTAGGAAATACAAATGAAGGACACAACCACCTTTCACATTGACACTCTGGATCATTGGTAAGAGGAGGAGCTGGTGAAGGGGAAAGTTATGGAAGAAACTTAAGTTATTGTGCTGGACGACGAAAAGCCAGAAAAAACTACCCAAATTGGTTCAATATTGTCTCCATCTCTCAAATATAAATTAATTACATTCCTTAGAGAAAAGGAAAAATGTGTTTGCTTGGAGCCATGAAGATATTCCAGGGATTGATACTAATTTCATTTGCTATGAGCTTAATATCTACCCAGATTCTAAGCCGATTAAGCAAAAGTGAAGAGTTTTTACCCTGAGAAGAATATGGCAATCCACAAGGAAGTGGAGAAATTACATAGAGCACAATTTATTGAAGATGTCAAGCATCCTAGCTGGTTGTCTAATGTGGCAATGGTCAAGAAGAGGAATAACAAATGGTGCATGTGTGTAGACTTCACAGGCCTTAATAAGGCATGCCAAAAATATCACTTTCCTTTACAAAGGATTGATCAATTGATTGATGCAACAGCAACTCATGAATTGCTCAGTGTCATGGATGTTTATTCTGGTTATAACCATATTAAAATGAAACCTGAAGATAAGGAAAGCACTTACTTTATTACCAGCAGAGGAACTTCTTGTCACAATGTCATACCCTGTGGGTTAATGAACGCTGGAGAAACCTATCAGAGGCTAGTGAACAAGGTTTTTAAAGACCATATTGGAAAAAATATGGAAGTGTACATAAGTGATATGCTCACTAAGAGTAAATTTATTGTCGACCATATTGAGGACTTAGCTCAAACCTTTGATCAACTGGAAAAATATCAGATGAAGCTCAACCCAACCAAATGTATCTTCGGAGTATAGGAAGGAATGTTCCTAGGATAAATCTTCAATCAAAGGGGAATAGAATCAAATCCTGCCAAAATTAAAGCCTTGTAGAAATGCAGTCCCCAACCAACAAGAAAGATAATCAAAAGCTGACAGAAAGAGTAGCGGCATTGAACCGTTTTATCTCCCTACCAACCGATAAAGGTCTTCCATTCTTTAAGGTTCTTAAAAATGCATTTGAGTGGAATGACGAATGTGAGTAAGCCTTCCTGGATTTAAAAAAGTACTTAGGTCTCCCCCATTCCTCTCTCGATAAGTTTTGGGAGAAAAACTATATCTATACTTGGTTGTTTCAGTGTCAGCTGTCAGCTCAGCTTTTATCCGACTAGATGTAGGAGTTCGAAGGCCAGTATATTATACTAGCAATGCATTCCTAAGAGTGAAAATCAGATATCCACACCTATAGAAGTTAGCATTAGCTCTCATTAAATCTTCAAGGTGAATGAGGCCATATTTTCAAGATCACACCATTGTCGTCTACATAGATTTTCCTCTGCGATAGGCATTACAAAAACCTGAGAAGTTTGGAAGGTTAATGTCTTGGGCAGTTGAATTGGAAGAGTATAAAATTATTTATGAACCTAAAGTTGTAATTAGTGGCAGACTTCATAGCTGAATTCACATATACAGAGGTGCAACATAATTCAAATTTTCATACCGAGCAGACTTCTTCGAAAGAGATCTTAGCTCAAAAGCAAACAAAGATTGTGGTCGATCGACCCGAATCGTCAGATGTTCAAGAAATAATCAAATAAAGTAGAAGATGTTCAAACATGGAGTGCTGACAAAGGAAGATTTCTCAAAGGACGCTCTAATCTGGAAATTGTTTATAAATGGATCCTTATATGCTACTGGAAGTGGAGCAGGCCTCATCATCAACACTCTGAACAACTTAGATGTTGAATATGCTTTGATATTCCAATTCAAGGCTTCCAACAATGAGGAAGAATATGAAGCATTAATCACAGGATTAGAATTGGCTTCATCATTAAGCGTCGACCAGGTGTTGGTTCATAGTAATTCCCAGCTAATTGTTAATCAAATGCATCAAATTTATGGCGTGAAAGGGGAAACGATGGTGAGATATGAATAAAAATATATGGAGGTTATTTCTTTGTTCACTTTAGTCAGGATGGTGGGGATTCCTAGAATACAGAATGCCCGAGCAGACGCTCTTACTCAGCTTGCTTCAGCACCTCAAACAGAACTCATGTGAATAATCCCAATGGAAATTCTTTCCCATAAAAGCATTGATGGGATGGAAATCAACGTCATCTCTGTGGAATTAGGTCCCTCGTGGATGGATCCAATTAGAGAGTACATTAAAAGAGGAGCACTATCGCCCGACCAAAAAGCATCCAAGACAACGAGGTATAAAGCGGCCAGTTATGTGTTAGAAAAAAGAGTTTTATATAGGAGAGGATGCGCTATTTCCCTACTTCATTGTGTTCATACAAATGAAGTAAATGATCGAATCAAAGCGGTGCATGAAGTCTCATGTGGAGCTCACACAGTCGGGAGGTTTTTAAGACAACGGATAGTAATGCGAGGTTACTATTGGCTGATGATTAAATTAGACTGTGTTTCTCTCACCAAGAAGTGTGATAAGTGGCAAAAAAAATTCCACCATCCATAGAATACAAGAAGCAACTCTAACACCGATCATTTCTCTATAGTCTTTTGCTAGATGGGGAATTGACTTAGTTGGACCACTGCCGACCACTAAGGGAAGGTTAAAATATATGGTTGTAACAGTTGATTACTTCACCAAACGGGTGGAGTCTGAGACTTTGATTGATATGCCTTATTAGAGGGTTTTCTAGTTTATATGGAAGCAAATTATTTGCAGGTATGCCATAACTTATGCCTTCATCATCGACCATGGAACTCAATTGATAATGAGGAATATAAAGAATATTGTATTAGGTCTGGCATCCAGAAACTTCATTCAGCATCTAGGCACCCATAGTGCAATGGCCAAATAGAAATCACCAATAAAACTTTGTTAGATGGGTTGAAGAAAAGGTTGAATGAGGCTAAAGGCAACTGGATTAATGAACTCCAAAGTTTCCTTTGGGTATATAGGACCACTCCCAAAACAACAACAGGGGAAATCCCATACATGCTAGCTTTTGTCAGTGAAGCAGTGGTACCAGTCGAAATAGGTCAATTCATAGGGTATTTAACTTTGATTCACCCAAGAGTTACCTCATAAGGCGACTAAATCTGGACATTATAAAAGAAGTTCGAGAAAATGCCACTATTTGGCTTATTATCAATGAAGGACTGCAAGGTTTTATAATCAAAGGGTCAAGCCGACCAACCTGAAGCAAGGAGATCTGGTGCTCAAGAAAATAATCCAAAGTGAAACAAGATGGAGCCTAATTATCATGGTCCATAGACCTGTCAAAATACACGATAACCCGTTAACACGACACGACCCGACACGAAATTATAAGTTAATGGGTTTACCCTTATTGGGTTTGGGTCATTAACGGGTTGACACGGTAGACCCGTTAACACTAACGGTTCGGGTTTGGAAATTTACCTGTACCCGTTTTAACCCGTTTCTACCCGTTAACACCCGTTAACACTAACGGGTACTATAGGGTCACCCAACCCGTACCCAATAACAATAACCATTAAAACCCATTATTTCTAAATCTTTAAAGACTAACGGGTGCTATAGGGTCACCCAATCTATACCCAATAAAAATTACAATTAAAATCCATTATTTTTAAAGTATTGAAGACTAACGGGTATTATAGGGTCACCCAACCCGTTACCCATTTCGACCCAAAATGATTCGTTAATATTAATGGGTGTTAACGGTTTGGGTCGTGTACCCGTTAATAATAACGGGTCGTGTTTGGATATTGTTATTAGACCCGTTAGGTTTAACGGGTCGTGTACGGGTTAAGGGTATTTTCACCCGTTAACCCGTTAACCCGACCCGTACATGACCCAAACCGACCCGTTGACAGGTCTAATGGTCCATACCGTATCTCAGCGGTTATCTGTCCAGGAACCTATCGCTTAGAAACTCTAAAAGGAGATGAATTAAATAATCCTTGGAACACAGACTATCTGCGTAAGTATTATCAGTAATTTCATTTTTAATGTAATTGGTTATTCAAGTTAATGAAATTGCATGTTTTCCTCCATTATACCTCCTTTTTGTGTTTTGTGTTTCGGAGTATGGTGCATTGCACCATAACCCTAAATTAATGAGACATTTTGATTCAAATTCTAACTTCAAAAAAGTTAATTTTGATTCAAACTTTTCCAACTTTAGAAAAGAGCATGGTTTAAACCTTTTCAACTTCAAAAAGTTAATTTTGATCCAAATTTTTCCAACTTTAGAAAACTGCATGGTTCAAACTTTTCCAACTTCAGAAAAGTTAAACTTTATGTATGATTTGTCCTCGATAAGTCAAGAACAAGAAGTCAGTAAAATTTATTCACTAGAGATTTTACCCGACCAGGTTAAAATGCACGAATAATTATACATACTAATACATTTGGTTACCACTGATAACTAATGCTACAACTTAGTATAATAAATATTTTTATATTTTTTAAGGGCATTAGTCTAATCTAAGGCCATAAATTATTCAAACACGAATCAAATATTAAACATTTAAGCAACTTATATAGTCTATAAGCCGATTAACTAATCATTATACAGGTTACTTAGTCAAAAAAAAGATTAATATCAACCATAAGATTAAATAAAGGAAACTAAATTGAAAATAACTTCATTTCATTGATAAAAATACATTACAACAGAAAAATAAGTATAAAACTATTCTATTGGGCGCTTTCCATCAGCCTTGCTTGTCCCAAGAGGAGGTTCATCAAGTGTTCTCAGATGATTGATATAATCAAAAGGCTTCCTCCTACAATGACTATTGCCACTTGGTCGATCTATAAGGTGAGGAGGATGAACATACCCCACTTCTCTTTCAAGGCCAAAATCCCTAACATATTTTCTAATCAAACTCTGAGGAATAGCATCTTGAGGAATCCAACCGAAGTCAATCGAGAAAGGAGGATCAGGATAATCCATGATCCCTAGAGTATGCCAGTGTCACAGTTCATCATTTTTGGGTACCTTTAACAAGGCAAACGGGTTTAAACAACCCCATTTATAACCTTCATTTATGTCTTGCTCCATATTCACATCCAGATAAGTTAGAGCTTCATCATACCCATCCATCCAAACAGAACTGGATTACTTATGGAAATGGAAAGTAAGTTGGTCTGCATTATCTTGAAGCTTTTTTCATAGCCTTGTCTTTCTCCTTAAGTTGATCATCTTGCTCGACCAGGTTCTCCTAGTTCTTTCCACATCAATATTAGGTCGAACAACTATATGTTTCATTTATTGTTGGCCAGAAGCGGATTTAGTTTTTTTTTTGTAAAGCCTCAGCTCCTCCAACAACCTGGAATTTTCAGCCTTTAAAAATGAAACACCCTCATCTGGATCAGTATTGGTTGATCTCTTCAGACTATCAAGTTCATTTCTTAGGGCATTATTTTCTCTCTCTAAATATTATTTCAGAGATAATTATTTATTATTCATAACATTAGTGATAACTTGTAGTTTTTTATCAAAATCATTTGCTTCACTCAAGGCCTTATACTTAACCTCATAATCAGAGTGAGGTAAAGCCGAGGACAGCTTGTGGTGGTTCCGCATCTTCTCAATCATATCATAATAAGAAGCATTATTAGCTACAGTCCTATCCAAAAGGAAATGAAGATGGATATATGACTCATTAACTTGGTCGAAGACATCTGGGCCTAAAAACCCTATCAAGTATTCCTCATACATAAAAATATGACCATCTTTTAGAATATTTCTATACCGCCTAAGTAGGTTGGATTCAACAGAGACTATGGCCCTCTTTCTAGAATCAAACGGGAAAGTTATAGGTATGAGTTTATGGGGTAAATACAGAGAAATAGATAATACAAAAAAGAACAAACCAGTAAGAAATCAAAGTCATTCAAAGTTAGTAACAATTGAGGAAAAAAATGTCTTTCATTGATTAATTTTAAAGTACAGTGGTAGATACATCAGCATGAAAGAAAATAGAAGCAATAGAAAATACATATGAGAAAAGACATAAAAAAAGGAAATTAGCTAAAAAGGAGCTAAACCTTCTCCTTATCCTTGGCTTGGTCTTGGCTAACAAGAGATAGGTCGGCACTTACCTCTGGCACCACTGAAGACTCAATAGACATCATTGAAGATTCTCCTAACCCTTTTTCATCGTCAAACTCCTCATCCAAGTTAGGAGGAGTGCTTGGGTCATGCCTTTGGAAAAGCTCAGAGTTTGCCTCTGTATCGATCACCTTCAGAGCCTTCGACCAACCTTCCTTGAATGAAAGTTTCCTAGTATACTCAATCTGGGCAGAAGCTGCAAAAAGTTCTTTCTCCCAGCCCTTATCGAAAGCATCTTATTTGTCCTTCTTACCCTTATCCATCAAAGGGGCAACCTCAGGAGTAAGACCAACCACTTTATCTTCAGTAATTTTAGCCTGGTCCTTTATCTTTTTTAATTTATCCTTGACAGCCTTGGCCCTAGCATCAGCTTCATTTTCCTTATTCTCGACAGTCGGGGCTTTTTCATCAGCAGCCTTTACTTTGCCTTCTGTTGTAGTTGCCCTATCATTAGCTTTATTTATCTCCTCATCTAAAAACTTTTTCTTTGATATCAAATCTTATCGAGCAGAAGCCGAAGATTGTATCAGGCCATCAAAGGCATCATCCACTTCACTAGGGGAAGACCTCAGTTGGTCATCCTTTTCCATTATTTGGTTAAAGTCAACCAAAAATTAAAAAAGAGCAAACACAAGATGATTAGGAGAAATTCAGCAACATGGAGAAAAAGAAAAAGATAAGATAATTACCATAGCTAAATTGTGACATGCCCTCTCATTTAGCCTTGACCTCGGCATAGGGGTTGATGCAGCTCGATCAGTAGGGAGAGTTCCAAAATTGATTAAGCCCTTGTCCAATCCAAGGTTAACAGCAACAGATGTTGACCCGGTGTCACTAAGGTCGGGTTGGATTTTTTTCACTAACTCTTGTTGGTCGGCTAGAGTTTTCTTTGCAACCAATGCTTACTGGTCAGCTTGAGTTTTCTGGGACTATTTCTGAGGGTCAAGAAAACCTCTATTCAATATCTTAAATTGAGACTGAGTATTTTAAGTCTCATCAGCACCAAGGACTAGAGGCCTCTTATCATTGGCCTGGGATTTCTTCTTAACTAGCTTCTTACAAGTGTCATCACTTTTCTTGGGGGGAGGAGATAATGGACCACTCATAAAAATAGAAATCTTTCCTTTCACCTTATCTATTGAAGGAGAAAGTGGGATTTCATAAATATCAAAGGACTCAAATGAGGAATAAGTTCCTCCTTGGGTGCGTTCAGCACCAACAAATTCTGCATCTGAAGAGGTAGACACGAGATCTTCCTCTAGATTTATGGCAGCATGGGGTAGCACAAGTGTTGGTTGGGTAACAAAAGAGATGATAGAACTCTTATATTCCAACAATAAGGAAGCATCTCGAGGATGTTCCTATCCAATTCTATGGTTAAGTCCCTATAGAAATTTGAGCTCCTCAAGATTGATCCCACCTTCTTTGGGACACCTCTTCTTACTCTCCTTTGCGTTAAAAGCAAACAACAAAGTTAGTTGACAGAATTGAGAAACACATAACGAAATAAGAATAAATAATGAACAGAATTACAACTTATGATATGCCCTACTTGGGGGCATCTGGGCCCAATATAAGACTCTCTCTTTAGAAGAGGAGCGTGGTTCCAATTCTTAATAACTACACCATAATCCCAATAGTCCTTATTGGAATCTGGTAAATTCACTACTAAAGCCCTATTGACTTGCCTAGTCTTCAAATAATATGTGTTCTCTCCAACAGTTCCCATTTATAAGAAAACATCAACTCTTAAACCCCAATATGAGTCCCATAAATTTCATTCAATCTATTGACGCCGTTTACGACCCTCTAAGTGTTTGGTGCCACACTAGCAAGAACCACATCAAAGTATTGACAAAATTTAAGGAAAATAGGGTTTGGTGGAAAAGTGATGACACACTCAACAATAAATAAGGTGGAAATCCAGTGACCCTTAGGAAGAGCATATACTTCTATAGGACCTTGTGCTATTTCTAAATATACCTAATTCGATTTTTTTCTTTTTTCTTTAAATTTCTATAGTGAACCATAGTGAAAATATACAAAAGGATGATAAAACAGAAAAATAGGGAAAGAAGGCTTACAGAGATCTAAAGGTGACTGCAAAAACTGAATAAAAATGAACAAACTACGAACAATCGTGCAAAGAAAGCTTGAAGATGAAGGAAATACTAAGTGCAAAAGGTTTGAGGTGAAAAGAAATGACGGAAAATTGTACCTATTTATAGGTTGCTTGGATAAATGGGAACGAAATGATTAACTGACCGAACGATTGGGCTTTCACTGACTGCACGCTTACCGAAGATTCAAAAGACTATAGTATCCTTTGGCGGTTCAAAAAAGTTTGAATTATTTAAAAAAATGCCATTATCAAACAATACCAGTGAAATTTTTACAAGTCTAGGAGATCGGCAACCAACCACACAATCAAAGCAATACGTCGAGCAAATTTTTTAGCTAAATACTCCATAGTTTCAATCAATCATTAAGCATGAATCACTGGGAGCTTTTGTTATATGTAAAAATTACTCTCCTACGTGGACCAATGATAAATGTACACTTGTCCTCATACGTAGCCAACAATCCACCTTGATCGGCTTGAGATATACTTAGTCAGCTGGCAGGCCGACCAATTCCAGAATGCCAACTATCAGGAATATCAAAAGCTACTCGGATGGGATGCCAACCAGTATTGAATTCCAAGAGTTTCATTTATTTCACCCAGATGTAAATGACTAGTAATATAAAGACGTTCCATCTCTAGGGTTTTACACTATTATAAATATAAAATACTCTGTTAGCTCAAGGGATAATTCGAATCACTCATATCCACACCATACTGAGCTATTGTAACCCTATGATATAATACCAACGGTGACATAGGTTATTGTATAGTTGAACCACTCTAAAATCTCTTCACTTATGCGTGTGTGATTTGATTAACTTATTATATTTTATCTGTGATTATAAATCTGGATTAAGTCCATTTTTAGACATCAACATTGCGTTTCCATTTTCATGGTCCTACTGGTGGAATATTACTAACTCGAATTTATACCTCAAGAACTTTCTTTTTTTAAACATCCAAATATGGATTTCATTAATGGACGGCAAAATAAAACTTGACTATGCGTAGTACCCCAAACAAACACGTAGTATAAAGAACCAACACGTGTTGGCAGCAACAAAACACATTAAAAACTCATTAAGTAAAAAGAGAAAGGAAAGCCCAAAACAAAATATAAGTAAACTAGAGAAAGAGAGAGATCTACTTGGAAGCTTTAACCATTTACACCACCATCAGCCGATGCCATCCGGAGGGAAATCCTGGAGCAATAGAGTTATAGGTTCGTGGAGTCTGAATCAACCAGTCATGTGATATATCAAATATGTGGATATATAATCCCAGTAATAATAATTTTATATCAAATCAGTGGATATGAAATCCAAACAATCCTGCACTGCTACGAAATAATAGTTTTATATCAAATCTGTGGATATGAAATCCAAACAATCCTACCCATTGGCAATAACAAATCTTGGAACATAAGTTCCAACAAGTCCTTGTCATAAGACAAATCAAATTATTGGATCTTTTTCCAATTCTAATCCTGGATCATAAGACCCAAACAAATCCTGGATATTTTAATATCCAAACAAATCCTGAATACTGAAGTATTCAAACGAATCCTGGATCATAAGACCTAAACAAATCCTGTATATTTTAATATCCAAACAAATCCTGAATACTGAAGTATTCAAGCCAATCCTGGATCATAAGACCCAAAAAAATCCTGGATATTTAACTATCTAAACAAATCCTGAATACCAAATTATTCAAACAAATCCGCTCTTAGAGCTATATTCATATTTATATATGAAATAAATCATAAGTACACTCACCTTGGATATTTAATGGCATTTCCCTTGTCTTTATCCGGTATTCTTTCAGTCGATTATTCTTCTCTTCCTATCATTCTTACAATATTAGTATCATCATAATAATATTAACAATTCAAAGAATAACTTGAAAATTACTCATCTCATAAGCATCATATGATTCTATTCAAATCATTCATCACAAGTGAAGTTCCATCCAAATTCATGTTAATATATTTATCATATCCAAATCATAGACCAAACTTATATTCATTTATTCTTCGTAATTAAATCCTTATCATATTATTATTCCAATTCAAAAGACGGCACATCATTTCAAGTTTCCTAGAGCAAGATAGGCCCATTTCTTTACTACATAGAAAATCTACCCTATAGGCTCTTTTATCGTTCATTTAACTTCCAGGAATTTTCATAATTTTTCTACATCATCACTTTCTATGATATTTCACACAACATCAATAAACATATTTAACAATACAAAATTAAAGTTTCATAATTTTTAAGGTTCATTTTCTATGTCAACCAAAATACCGAACACATGGCGTGCATACTTTCACCCTTGGGGCAGATTTTATACCCGGACTTCAAACTCTCACCAAAGATTTATTTATTGGTATTTTCACATTTTTTTCGGATATTTCATACATATATGAGTCTATTTTCATTTACAATTTGAATCAATCAATTCTAGTAAGTATACAAAAAGATATGGAAGGTTGAATAAACAAGGTTACTAAAGGAAGCAATTTTAAGGGTTTGTACATTCAACTTAACTTAAACTTGCATCTAACCATACATATACATCAAGGGCTGAAACTTTAATAAAAAAATGATGATTTATATCATCTAAATCAGTAACATAAGAAAAATAATCAGATTTGGAGTTAGGATTGCCTTCGGGACTTTTACATAATTTCCACGAATTTTTCTCCTCACTTTCTTCCTAAACTTTCCCATTCTCTCTTCCTCTCAAGACAAAATCTTTAATGGCTGAGTTAGTCTGAAGGAGGGTCTTATTTCAAGCCTTTAAAGTCGGTCAAAACCAACATCTTTCTTTAACCAATCAAAATCCACCATTTGTTAGCCTAATAAGACGAAATATCATTTAAAGAATGGACAAATTTGTCCCTGCTTCGTAATTCCAACATAACTTCTCGCTCAGACCTCCATTTAACACACTATTTATCGTGTTACAAACCTAACTAATATATATACAACTATATAGTTTTCTCCTCAAGTCAATTGTTACGTTATAAAGGTCAAAACTAGTCTTAAACATGAACATTCCTACCGAAAACTTTAAAATTTTATATTTGTAACTAATTCAATATTTCATTCTTTATGAAGGTAGGATCAGACTAAGGAACAAATTCATATTCAATATTATTCTAATCATATCCTTAACTATGTATAATACATCTTACCAGTGATTGATATTCAGATCATACCCATAACCATGTGTAATACATCTTACCCGTGAGTGATATTCAAATCATCTCCATAGCCATGTATAAGACATCTTTTTCCAGTGAGTACACTCACCTTGGCCACTTCATGTGTTTTTCCCTTGCCTTTCTCTGGCACTTGTTACATCAGTTCTTCTTCCCTTTCATATATAAAGTCTTAAAATATTAGTGTTATCATAAGGATATTAACAATCCAAAGAATAACTTAACCTTAACCGAATTCATAAGCATCATATCATGCCATTCTAATCATTTATCATAAATGAAGTCTCATCCAATTTCATGTTAAAATATTTAATATATCCAATCCATAGCCCAAACATACTTTAATTTCTTCTTGGTAATGCGATTCTTATCATATTAGGTTCCCAATATAAAAGACAACACATCATTTCAAGTTTCCTAGCGCAAGATGTGTCCATTTCTTTATTATAAATAAAATCTTCCTTATAGACTCTTTTATCGTTCAGTCAACTTCGAAGAATTTTCATAATTTTTCTGCATCATAACTTCCTTTTATATTTCACCCAACATCCATAAACATATTGAACAATACAAAATTAAAGTTTCATAATTTTTAAGGTTAATTTGCTATGTCAATCAAAACATCGAACACCTGGTGTGCATACTTACCTTTGGGGCATATTTGATATATGAACAATACAAAATTAAAGTTTCACAATTTTTAAGGTTCATTTGCTATGTCAAGCAAAACATCGAACACCTAGTGTGCATACTTACACCTTTGGGGAAGATTTGATATATGAATTTCAAACTATCACCAAAGATTCAATCGACATATGAATTTCATACTTAAACCTAGTTATACATATATGAGTCTATTTTCATATGCAACTAGAATTATTCAATTCCAATAAATATACAAAAAGTTATAGGAGTTGGAATACACAGGGTTTCCAATCGAATCAATATACATGATTTACACGTCCAACCTTACTTAAACCCGCATCTATCCATACGTATACCTCCAAACACGGAAGTTTAGTAAACAAATCATTATTTATATCATTTTAAATCAATAATTCCAATAATATACAAGATTTACAGTTAGAATTACCTTAGGGATGTTTTAGTGATTTCCTATGAATTTTTCACCAATTTTTACTCGCCTTTCTCTTCTTAAACTTCCCGTTTCTCTCTCTTCAGGACAAACTCTCTAATGGGTGAGTTTAGCTGAAGAAGAAGGTTATTTCAAGGGGCTTAAGTCGGCCAATCTTACCCCCCCCCCCCCCCCCCCCTCCAACCAATGAAATTCATCCTTTTGTTATACATATAAGACAAAATACCACTTAACGAATGGACAGATTTTCCCCTGCTTTGTAATTACAGCATAACTTCTTGCTCGAACCTCTGTTTTACACAGCATTTATTGTGTTACAAACTTAACTCATATATGTACGACTATCTAGTTTTGACCTCAAGTCAATTATTATATTATAATAGTTAAAACTAGTCCCGAACTCGAACATTCCTACCGAAGACTTCACAAATTTGTGTTCGTGACTAATTCAATATTTCATTAGTTATGAAGGTGGGATTAGACTAAACACAATAACTTAATATTATATATTCTAATAATACATTATCCCCATCCCATACGGTAAGCATGATTTAAACATGGTTTATCATAATCATATTCGGGTCGTCACAAAAGTGATACACAATTTTTCTTTTTAAACGACCAATAGACAAGGTTGTGACCTAAGTAAAAGCACCCATCGGAAGTGCTTTTACTATCATCGGCACAACCGGACGAATCGACATCCGTATACCCAATTATTTTAGAATTTATGTCGATTGTGTACATAATACCAAAACTTAAAGTACCATTAACATATTTTAGTATGCGCTTAACCGCAAGCATGTGAGATTCATTAGGTTCACATGATATCTACAACACACACACACACACACTATGCATTATACCAGGTCTACTAGACGTTAAATAAAGAAGGTTACCAATTATACTACGATGAAGTATGGCTTCAACCTTTTTACCCGATAAGTCTTTAGATAACTTAGTAGTGGAACTCATAGGAGTCCTAGAAGTTTTCGCATTCGTTAACCCAAAACGCTTAACAAACTCAGTAGCATATTTAGTTTGGGATATAAAAATGCAATTCAGTTTTTGAGACACTTGTAAACCCAAGAAAAATTGCAACTCACCCATCATAGACATTTGAAATTCAGATTTCATAATATTAGCGAAAGTTTTTGCCTCTTGAGGAAATGTAGACCCAAAAATAATGTCATCAACATATATTTAAGCAATAAGAAAGCAGGTTGTGTTTCTTTTAACAAACATTTTTAAGTCTACTCCACCTCGATTAAATTCGTGGGTTAAAAGAAAAGATGTAAGATGCTCATACTAAGAATGAGGGGCTTGTTTGAGTCCATATAGAGCTTTATTTAATCTAAAAACGTGATCGGGAAGAAACGGATCAACAAAACCTTTAGGTTGTTTAACATAAACTTCTTCATTTAAAAGCCCATTTAAAAATGGAGATTTTATGTCCATTTGGTATAATTGAAATTTTAAATAACATAAAACTTCAAGTAAATGTCTAATAGACTTTATTCTAGCAACCGAGGCAAATGTCTCATCAACATCAATCCCATCAATTTGGGAGTACCCTTGAGCTATTAGTCTAGCTTTATTATGCAAAACATTATCGGTTTCAACATATTTATTTTTAAATATCCACTTAGCTCCAATTACATTAGTATGAGTTAGACGTGGAACTAAAAACCAAACATCATGGATGTTAAATTGACCCAACTCTTCTTGCATGGCAAGAATCCAAGATTCAGCAACAAGAGTATCTTTTATATTTTGAGGTTCTACTAGAGAGACAAAAGAAGACATCAAGGCATTTAGAGTTTGAGCTCATGTTTTAATTGGTTCTTTAACATTACCCAAAATGTTCTTTTTAGGATGATTTTCCCTAACCCAATTTGAAACATCAAGGTCTTCCGATGGAAGGGAATCCGAGTCACTATTCGTTGGTTATCTTGGTAAATCATTTGACGAAATATTTTCAACGAGTAATGATTCTGGACTATCTTCTACCAAAGGGGCAACAAAATCATTTATCACAACATTAATGGATTCCATAATAGACTTAGTTTTCAAATTATAAACTCTATATGTTCGACTATTTTGGGAGTAACCGAAAAAATAGCCTTGTCTCCTCTAGTCTCAAATTTAGACAAGTGTTCACGATCCTTACACACACAACATTCACTACCAAATACCCTAAAATATTTCAGATTGGGTTGTCTACCATACCACAATTCATAGGGAGTTTGTTTAGTATTTTTCCTTAAATGAACCCTATTAATTATGTGACAAGCTGTTTGAGTAGCTTCAACCCAAAAATATTTTAGTAAATTCTTAGCATGAATTAAAACACGAGCCATTTCTTAAATGTTTCAATTTTTTCTTTCTATAATACCATTTTATTTTAGTGTCTTAGGAGCACTAAATTCATTTTGATATCCATTTCCAATACAATATCTAATGAGACCCGTGTCTTCGAATTCCCCACCCCTTATCACTACGAATTCAAGTGACTTGAGTATCTTTCTCATTTTCAATTTTTAGCAAAATTTTTAAAAAATGATTAAAGGTGGATAATTTTTCCTTCATAAAAGCAACCCATGTAAATCTAGTGAAGTCATTAACAATAACAAGAATATAGGAATTATCACATAAATTAATTATCCTAGAGGGACCCATTAAATCCATATGCAATAATTCTGAAAGGTGGGAAGTAAAAATATCAGTCACTTTCTTATACGGTGCCTTATGAATTTTATCAATTTGACACGAACCACAAATAGAATGTTTAACTTTGGTTATTTTGAGTACGCCACGAACAAGATTCTGACTAGTTAATTTAGACAAACTATCATAGTTTAAATGTCCTAATCTTTCATGCTATATGTCTAAATCACTCATCCTATAAGATAAATAATTTTCAAATTCATGATCTTGTTTAACGGCATAGCAATTGTCTAAAGTCCTAGTACCACACAAAATAACATTCCCATTTGGGTCTAAAATTTTACAATCGGATTTGGAGAAATTAACAGCATGATCGGTGTCACAAAATTGACTGATACTCATTAGATTTACTTTTAATCCTTCAAAAAGTAAAACTTCCTCCAAGTTAGGGTGCCCATCCGTCTTAATTGACCCTTTGCCTATAATGTGGGACATCTTTCCATGACCAAAAGTTACCACACCACCAACAAAAGCTTTTAAGTTGGTAAATTTGGATACGCCCCCCGTCATATGCCTAGAGCAACCAGAATCTAAATACCATTTAGAGTTTTCATTACGAGCATTTAGTGCTGATAAAACAATATTACATCTAAATGTGTCATTTGATTCAAATTTTTTATCCCAATCAGCCTTAGTTTTTTCAAAAACAGTTTTGGTTTGAAAAGGCGGCTTGTTGGATAGATAAGTCTTCTTAACTAATTCAGTTTTATCATATAACTGGCTCGGTTTGATTCTAGCATGCAGTCTTTTATAACAAAAATCCACCAAATGCCCATTTTTAAGACAAAAATCACAAAGAAAGAATTTCCTATAAACAGGTTTTGACGGAACAGCAGCTCTATGACCAGTTTTAGAAATAAATTGGTTTGCCTTTTAAAAACAAAATGGTTCTAAGTGACCATTTTTAAAGAAAAAACCACACTGAAAGACAGGATTAGTAGTTTGAATTTTCCTGTTTATTTCAGTTTACCTAAATTTGCCTAACTTAGGTTGATTATGTCCTATTTCTTAAAACATAATTTTTCTAAATGTCCAAATTTATTACCAAACCTGCATTTAAACACAAGTTTAGAAGACGTAGAACAACCCTCATTTTTATCATGTTTATATGACATCCTAATTTCAATTGAGTTGGGACATTGTTCCTTTGATATGACAAAATTAGTTACATCAAATTCTTCTCCCTCAAAACCAAGTCCTTTAGTAGAAACGAACTCTGAATAATTGTTAAACGGGTTATAAAACTTATCCAAGGACTTTATCTTAATACTCGCATTTGAATACTCACTTAATCGTTTTATGATGACATCAAGCTCTTTTGATATTCAACAAATTTAAACAAAATTTCCTTGTTTTTAGTCTCAAGAGAGTGATTCAATTCAGTTAGCATAACAATCCTCTTTTCAGGTAAAACAACATCTTTTTCCATTTCTTCTACGGGAAATGTAGATTCTTTAGATATTAAACTGATTTGATTATTTAAGACGTCGATTTTAGCTAATAACCTAGCATTAACTTCACCCAAGTGTGTGTTGTTATCAATTGTGTCATTTTCATAAATATCACACACACACTCTTCAACATTTGTAGGATCCTCAATTATATTAGATTCGTCCAAATCAGCATAAATATTTCTAATTTCAAAAAGAGAGGCCGTGACAGTAGGGTGATTTTGAACAGGAAATATGTGAGACAAATTTACAAAGTTTGAATCACAATAATTATCACCCAAATCATAAATATCAAAGAGTAGATAAGTTATCAAAGATGTCCTTCGATATGATGTTGCACACGGAGATAAAAGCCATAGGATTATCAAAAGTTTCTTCATTATCACTATCGTAACTATCACCCCAAGTTTTAAAAAAATATTCTTTATTTTATGGTTACAGTTTGTTTTAGAAAATCACTTATCAGCATAGTGACCATATTCATTGCACTTTCGGCATTGAATATGGCTCAAATTCTTTTTAGGTCCAGATTTTTCAAAGCTTTTCTTCTCAAAATATTTTTCATGGGATCTATTAGAATAACTAGGTTGACCGTCTTTTGGAAGCAAATTTGTTCCTAAATTTCACAAATTTCTTAAAGTGTTTGGTCATGAGAGCAATTTCATTAACCAAAGAATAAAAAAAAACACAGATTCATTCACATTAGACAGAGAAGACACAAAAGCCAAATTATTTTCACTAGTTCTAAAATTAAGCACATTTTGAGTTTCGGTGTGTGCACGTGCTTTGCCTCTTTGCTCATATCTTAAAGTATTTTGAAATTCTAAAGTTTCAAGCTTACTACACAAGAGATGAGGAGTATAACTATCCAAATTATCATCTATAGTGTGAGCAATTAAATCAAACTCTTAGGAAGAGACTTAAGGATTTTATCACGTATTTCAGAGTCAGCGTAAATGACACCATTAGCATGTGGTTGATTTACAACATCTTGCAATTTTAAATAAAAATCATTAAATTTCTCATTATCTTTCATGTAGAGAGAATCATAGAGTCTAACTAGCATTTGGGACTTGACTCTTTTAACTTTAGAGTCTCATTCATGGGTAGTCATTAGAATGTCCCACGCCTCTTTAAATGTAGTGCAGGCTGAAATTCTTTTAAATTCAGTTGCACCCATCGCTTGGAAAATAGCATTTTTTCCTTTGTTATTATATTGTAAGCATAGATTTTCCTCTTTGGACCATTATGAATGGGGTTTTCGAACAAAAATTTCATCATCATCATCACTAAGTTTAGTAAGAGCAGAAAAAATAGTTTCAACCATATTCCATACCTCATCTCCCAAGTGTTGGAGGTGCGCAACCATTCTTACTTTCTAGTAAGCCAAGTTATCACCACCAAACACGGGAGGACGTACGGAAGACCCAATGTGGTCACCCATGATAAAAAAGTTTGATATTTTAAAAAATTAAAGAGTTCCGGATCTTTGCGGAATAAAACTTTTAAAAGTGAGTCCTGACATTTTAATACCACTTGAAATAACCTAAACTCCATAACATATTTCAGTTAATAAATAAAACTTTTAACTCTTTTAATTTCAAATTAGAGCCTTGATTGAAATTGTCGTACACACACACAAATTGAAAAAAAGATTTGCGATGAAGTCGCTGAAATAAAATAATTTAGAATGGGATGAGGCAAATTTGAAATTGACACAGTATTAGTTCTCGAGGAAACCACCGTGATGGAAAATTAACTATTACCAATTACTAGTTATAGATTACAATCCACCAGTTTACAATGATTTAAACTAAGCAAATACAAACAGTCCAACCAGCAAGGTCTAAATACAACCCAACTTGACTGAAAAATCAGTCAACCCAATAACACCTAGGTAATAGCAAATAGAACACACGCACAACCACACACTCAAATCCGAGACCCCGTGAAGTTTTACTACACACAGAATTAATTAAAAGATTTCTTTTAATTAGAACATAAATATTATCTTGTTTAATAAAATGGGACTAAACACACACCGGGCTATATCTATTTTAGTTAACAATGATAATAAACAAAAGGTGATTAAATAAGCAGAAGTAGAGCCAAACACACAGTTCTCAAAAACTGTAATAAAACAGATTTTGCACAAGCCAAAAGCACACCAACAATCTTGTTACAAACTCTTCTTAACTTAGTTTAAGTCTTACCTTAAATTAATCTATTAAAAAACAATTAATTTTATTAAAAATAATTAAGTTTAATCAGATCTGAAATTACAGTTAAAACACACACTTGTCAACACACTGAGTTTAGAACGAGTTAAAACACTGAGTTAAAAGCCGATTTAAATCACTGAGTTTAAACAACTGAGTGAAACCTAATTAAATATTTTTTAAACCCAACTCACACACCACCAGATCTGAAAAAGAAATAGAAATGCACACACTCAATCCAAACAGTACCAAACTAAAGGGGAAAATATATATAAAGATAATAGAGAGAGAGGTAAAAATGGTCTCACAGAACAACCTAAACTGGCTTCGACAGTAAGGAGCAAAAAAAATTTCCACGCTGCTCGGAATGAAGAACCAAGTAGCAATGATTCCTCACCAGCATAAAACCAAGATATGAACTAGAACCACACTTGGTAACACAGCCAGCACCACTCAACCCAAACAGAAACCAACAGCTTATAATAAAATTAACTCAAATCGAACATCAACACAGAATACATCACCACCGAAAATACCACAATCGGAAATAGTACCACCGTAAAAATTACACCAACACACACACTCTCAAAAGAAAATGGAGTATGAGAAAAACAAGGCATCTAAACACATATTTTTTCTTCAAACCATATATGTGAGTTTGTGTGTTTAGATCTAGTTTGAGGGTTTGGGAGCTCAAAAGCTTTCGGCTAAACTTACCTTTTTACATACAAAAATATATGTAAATATTTATAAATGCTTCTAACCTATTTTAAAGACAAAACCTAGTTTTTGAAAACCCTAACTTTGAAACCTTTCATTCTTGACCAGATCTTATTAAACTTGTTATAATATATATATATTGCATTTTCAGTAGATATTCTTTTATAAACTAAATCTTTGTTTAAAACTCCTAGACACTTTAAAAAACAAGATTTGGTTTGTATTTCTCATATTTATGAAGATCCAGTTGTAGTTTGTGAAAGTTCTTGATCTAAAACTTTCATTACACAAAACTAACTTTTTCTTTTCATGCGGTTAAAACTTCAAATTTTAAAGCAAAGAATCTTGTTATCTAGTCATTAGGTTTGAACTTCCAACCTCATGTAAAAAATAAAAACTTATTTTGTTATACATCTTCACTGATACTCTTGTCGTAAGTGTGAATGTTTTTGTGTGTGTACTACTAAGTTCACTATTTGTGTTGTTTGGTATAATTTCAGTAGTTGTGGGGTGATTTAGTATTAGCCTTGGTGTACTGAGTGTATTGGATGTACATATCCATTCACATTGAAATCTGTAAATTATACTTGAACTGTTATTATAGTTGACTTATGGTGTGTGTGGTCTTGGTACTAAAAGACCCGGGGTTTTCTATTACGCTGAATTTATTGTTATCAAATTATTTTGTTCTAATTTACTTCTCCTCGTCTCATTCTATTTCTAATTTAAATCCATTTTACTTTGAACATCACACCAACTAGAACTACATTTTTTTTTGTGTGTGTGTGTATTCAACCATTGAAGGTTAAAAGGTTTTTACCAAAAAGTTAAAAGAGAATTTTATTAATCTTGACACTATAGTGTATTAGATTATTTTCAAGTGGTATCATAGCAACATGATTACTTCATTTTTCTAAAAAAATTACTCTTTAAGATCCTACACTCTTTTGAAATTTATATTAAATAGAAAACCATAATGGTAGTTTTTTACGTCCTATTATGTTTAATGCTGCAAACTTTGCTTACTGGAAAGTAATAACGATTGCACATATCCAACAATTAGGAGATGAGGTATGGGCTATGGTTGAAATTGGATTTACTATACCAACTAAGCAAATTGGTGAAGGTGATCTCAAAGATTTGAATGAAAACTTTTTTCTGAATGGACCAAAGAGGAGAAAAAAAGTTCACAATATAACAATAAAGACAAAATTGTTATTTTCCAAGGCATGGGTGAGTCTGAATTTAAAAGAATCTCACTTTGCACTACATATATGATAGCTTGGGACATTTTAATGTCTACCCATGAGGGTGATGTTAGGGTTAAAAGGTCTAAGTCTCAATTATTAATACATATATATATGATACTATATTTATGAAAGATGATGAAAATTTTGGTGATTTTTATCTTAGATTGCAAGACATAGTTAAGCAATCACATTCAAAAGGTATTATTTATGATGATTCTGAAATATGTGCTAAGATACTTAGATCTTTACCCTATACATTTTCGATAAAGAAATATTCCATAGAAGAAATGGATGACCCTAACATGACACTTGAATTGTTACGTACTAAAATGAAAATATTTGAACTAGAAATTTTCCTAAGTGCAAATAAAAAAGGAAAAGTGAAAACACACACTACACAACCCTCATTAGTGTTTAAATCTAATGTAAATAGTCTTGTTTTTGTTTCTTACCTGTCTAATGTAGATTACTCTTTTGTTTCTCTTGAGTCAGTAGATAATGAAATTGCCTTATGGTCTAAATATTTATAGAAATTAATTAAGTTTAGGAACAAATTTACTTCTAGAGAAGGTCAACCCAGTTATACTAATAGGCCTCATGAAAAATAGTATGAAAATAAACCTTTTGAAAAATATGACCATAATAAAGATTTAAGTCATATTAAATGTAGAACGTGTAATGAATTTTGTCATTACGCTAATAAGAATTTTTCAAAAATAAAATGACAATCTACTAACAATGCCCGTTTATCTGAGACTTAGAATGATAGGTTTCACTCTAACACTGATAGTAATGAGACACTACACCATAATGGCTATTTTGCAACTAATAGATTATTTAATTTGTAAGTATTTATAACACTTACAAAAGTTACAATGGTTTTGGACACTTACAAATGTTGTAAGTGTTCAAAACCGTTATAAAATTTGTAGTTTTATTATTACCAAAACCTAAAAGTGTCATATAGTCCCCCAAAAGTGTAAAGACACAATTTTCCTTCCTCAATATTTCCCTCGTCGAAAATTCCCTCCCTCGTCTAATAATGAAGTTGCACACAAAATTCCTTCCCTCTCCCTCGTTTCATACTGATCGCAGATAACTTTACTAATCGCTGATTAACCTCGTTTAAAATTGCAAAAATTTCAATATCATGTATAACCCAAAATTGCAGATAACCAAATATCATCCCAAAATCGCAAAAAATTTCAAGATCGTAAACGATTTTAGGTTTTACTTCATCTGAAATCGCAAACAATTTTGGGATTTACTTCGTCTAAAATCACAAACCCTCGTCTAAAATCACAAACCCAAAACCCTCATCCGAAATCGCAAACCCTCATCTCATACTGAAATCGCTGAAGGTATTTGGAGCAAGGTGGGGTTTTTACATCTAGTGGTGCTGAGGATATTCTTAAACGATTCTTAGGTATGATTAGTTTGGTTAATAAATTAGTTTTGGGGTTATTGAGAATAATGGGTTTTGGAAATAAATGCGAACTAGCATGTGATTGAGAAATTTGTTAGATTTATGATGTGAATGCAATGCCTTTTCCTTTAGTTAGTTTTATTAATAAAGTGTAATTCTATAGAGTTTGGATAGTTGAGAATTATGCATTATGAAAATCATTATGTGTGTACGTGTTTTTATTTTAATTAAGGTATGGTTAGTTTGATGAATAAAGGATCAATTTTTGGATTTGGGGTGCTTGAGAATTATGGTTTTTGGAAAGCAATGTGAACTAATGTGTTTGATGATTTGTCATAGGGATTTTAGAGTTGTTTGTCTTTGTTTGATTTCTTGATGCGAATACAACGCCTCTTGTTTAATATCACATCACTTAATGCAATGCCTTTTATTTCTTTTTCAGTATACTTGATGGTCATATGTTTTTTTGAATATACCTTATGTTTTCTTCTAATATACTTTATGGTTATATGTTTTTGTTTCGTTATGATTCAGATATATTTGGATCAATCGCAAACTTAGCGCATCGTTTTTTTGCTTATTCTCAGACAAATATAATGCTCAATATTTATACATGTTTTTATATTGGAGACTATCATTTGTCCATCTTTATATATGTGTATGTTGTATTGGAGTATCAAGGTGTAACAGAGGAATACAAGCAACCAAAAAGGGAAAAAAAAAATTTCAAACATTTATTATGTTCTAAAAATAGAACAATAAAGAAATCTGATGTGATGCAACGTTCTATCACCTCATATGGTGTGATACAATATTATCAAATATATTTTATGTTACTCCGTTAAGTGTATAATGAGGTGCACCACATTGACACAATGTTCTATCGCCTTTTGGATAATATTTATTTTCACATCCCATAAATGTAAAATCTTTTAGCTATCATGCATATGTCTGTGACATGATACATAACTACACTTTGAATTTCCTAAAAGGTCATGTATTTTTAATTTGCTCCACCTTTCTTTATAGATTCCACACTGAGTCTTAACCTTTTCGCTAATTGTATTTTCAAATACTGAGCTAGTTTGTTTGGAAATCGAATATATTAAAATGATTTTAAAAGCTTTTTTTAACTAAGAAATATAAAGACAGTGATAAGTATGGCACTGGCGAAGTACCATTCATCCCCAACTGTTAGAGCAAGTGCAAGTAATGTGACAGTTACACCATTTAATGTAGAAAACTACTCACTAGAACATGGTATCTCATGTTATGTGCAAGGGTTTAATGGTAAGGTTATCGGCAAGGGAAGGATAGACGCTGCCCCTCGAGACATAGTGCACAATCATATAGTTGATTATAAGAAATAGGTGGTATTGTTATTGGACAAAGTGCTCGGCGATAGTGCTTCTCTTTAATTGAGAACACGAGGTAGGGTTGAGCTTCTCTAAGATGTTAGTAGTGGAAGTTAGTTGATGTGGCCAAAGAGTTTCGTCATATGTAGTGTTGGACCCTTATGACTTCTTGCTTTTAATTTTTGTTAGTGACTTGTTAAATTCATTCTTGTGTTGAGTATTCTATGGACTTTATTATGCTAGTATTTGATAAGGACTTTATTATTCTAGTATTTGCTATGGACTTTATTTTTTCTATTCGATATAACCTTTTTTAACTCCACCAATGCAAATATTTACTTTGCATTACCAGTCCCAAACCCGGATAAAGGAAGAGAGGAAGAGGTTTTTATACTTTATATTGGATGTAAAGGTCGGTGTGTTTGATTTGAATGGAAATGCAATTTTAATTACTGACTTATGGAAGGATAGGAAGGATGTTATCGCATTTGCTCGCCATTTTGGGTATTTTTCCTTTTAATATTTCTGCGATTTATTCATTACATGAATTCCAGATTATAAAATTTTATGGTTTGCTAATATTGCATATGAAATTGCACATGCATCCTGTGTCACAAACAAGCTGGTTATCTTACCACTAAGAAGGGAATTTGCTTATTGAGTCAAAGAACATATCGTGAGTGCTACTCCTCAGACTGGATAAAATAGAGGGTTCAGTTCATGGGTTTGTTGGCTTGTGTTAAAAATCTAAAGTATTTTTTTCATATAGCAAACCTAGATCCATTCTTTTTCAATCAGTTTATCATAAAAACATTACTCTTAAAATCTCTATTCATATATGTGGAGATGTCTATATAATGCAGTTCCTTTGGAGACTGTTATTAGATTTTAACTCTTGTTTTTCAATACATTATCTATAATGTAGAATAAATTTTTGTTCTTAATTTTCATTTAGTATTTGTAAACTAATGTATTTTTTCCAAAAATAGTTGTTCTTAGGAGTCAGGATTGAGCCAATTGAATCTTGATTAATGAACTAGTAGTTATACAACCTATTGTACGATTTATGTTATGTCGAACTTACTCTAAATGAGAAGAATAATTCATTCACACCTTATTGCGTGCAACCACACAAGCGGGGGAAATGTAGGATATGGTATTCTACATCATTAAAAGGTAGGAACTTTTTCTTACTTTGTGTAACTCTATGACCCACAACTGCCATTATATGACAATTCTACCCAAACAATGCAATAAGATGACTAGTCAGATCAGGGGGCAACCTGTCTTAGTCTTGCAACCTGCACATAGACATTACTGTTAGTTAGTCCTTAATTGTCTCTAGTTAGTTCTTAATGTTAGATTATAGAGGATATTACATAGTTCACCAAAAATTGATATGAAAACCTCTAAATTTAATTTGTTGTAATTCGAAGAAAATGAGATGGAGGAAAAACTCAAGGAGCTTCGAGAAGAAGTCGTTGAAGCCAATTTACAGTTTCGAAGGTTAAATTCAATTGTTTGTTTTGGCAGTTCATGTTTGTGCATATATAAAGGTTAGAAGTGCATCCTCCCAAGATGAAGTATGCTTTTCATAAATATTGGGCTCCTAAGTCGTGTTGGAATAGAATCTCTTAGTTTTTGGTTTCTTTCCATGTCAAATAGATTTGGAGAACATATACATAATAAATAGAATAATTTATGTCACTCTTAATGTATATCGTTATCATTATTTTTAACTGCTTCTGTTATGGTATTCTTTAATTATCCACTTAATAGCCTACTGTATTTTAGTCAGTCATTTTAGTGGTTGGAACTTGTTATCAATGTTGAAAATTAAGCTTTTTAGATGTTGGCAAGTTATTTATTAAACCAACGACTCTAAACTCCTCTTTTCCCAAAAAAAACCTTACTCCATTCTTGAATAGTTGTTGATATTGTCTTTATTCTTAGTTTTTAAGTTCTTTGCAAAGAAAATTAGAAGCACTTGAGGATCTTATCTATGATAGTTAAGATACTAGATATATTTTAAATGTTGAAAAATGAATGTGTGTTAGGCTTGTCAAATTGATATCGGTACTATGAAATTGATCGTACTCACCCACTATAGAGTCTCTATTGGGACCAATATTTACCTAAATTGAGATTCCCACACACATGCACATTCACACACAATTAGATTTAAGGATGAGTTAATTGGTAAGAGATATGAAGATAAATACAATCATGAACCAAATAGGGTTTTTAAATCTGATTTCATCCATGTGTGCTTCGATTATTGTCTTATTTGTAGAGCTCCATTAAGAGTTTGCTTGAGAGAAGTTCACATGTGCAATTTGCAGATGGATCGCCATAGGCATTATTAATAATGCTTGAGAGCATTATTAAGACGATGCTAAAAGAAATGGGGGAAATTTTTACAATGACCGTGGATGGTGTAAAGGATGCGCCTGCACTCAAACTGGTTGATACTGGGATCGCCATGGGAATTACTAGAACAGAGGTAACGTAGAAAACTAAACCTTGGGGCATTTTTATGCATCTCGTATTTTAGTTATTATATCCACATTTATCTACTTTTTCGATGCAATATTAGTTAATCACATGATTACAAGTGAGGAAATTTTTTACTGGTAGGTTACAAAGAAGATTGATGTTTATTCAAAAATCCAGAATATAAAAAGGAAATGATAAAAAATGTTGAAAGTGATAAGATGTTGAAAAAACTACTGCCCCAATTTCTATCCTCAGAAAGGGAGGATAACCAAACAAAATTACATCAACAGATAAAGTAGAGTCAATTAAGCAAAGCACTCTATTAGAAGTTGAATTGGTGAATACTACATCAGCAGATCTACCAGTGGTTCTTGCTTTGTCTAAAAATAATATAGTCAACTTTCAAAATGATGTTGTGACTGATACAAGTATGGCCCAAGGAAGATAAATAAAAAAACTTAAATAAAACTCTAGCTTTGCCACCCAAAGTATCATTCTCATATATGAATTAAGTTTATGAGGTAATGTACAACAGGGCATCCTGAGGACAATATTATTTGACAATAAGACAAGTAAAAATATACTTTAATGTCCGATTAAATAGGTAGAGAATTAGAGATTAAGCGTCAAGGATTTAGCAAGGTAGAGGTTAGAGCAGGGTCAGTCATCCCACTCGAAGGAGGCTCAATATCTCAGGTCAGTATATTGTTTTCCTATGATAAATTATGTTGTTACAAAATTTCCAACATATATAAAAAAAAAACTGTTTAGTTGATAATTAAGATCTTATGTTGGTCAACTAATATTTTGTGGGGATGATCAGGTATGCCTTATTCGTATTCTTTTTTTTTAATATATCACTCTCAATTTGTTTCTTATATATAATCCAAATGATTTATTTTACAAGGATGCATATACATAGTCAAAATGAACTCCCACACAAGTACCTTTTCTCAAACCCACCACAATCGAAGTAGTTGTAAGCTTTACCTTACCCACCCCCTGTTGTTGAACATATCATGGAGTATGAAAGTATTTGAACTTTAGGATAGGTGAAATGTATGACAGTGTTGTAACTTCTTCACCTCCCCATATCCTGCTGTTGAACATATTATAAAGTATTTTCTTGGGTTCTAAGGTAGTTTTAAATTATTAAGTAAATTAATTTCGGTTCTTTCTATCAAATTGTTGACTTGTAGAGTTTTGGTTATAATTGTCATGTTTTTAGCCATTTTTATTGTTTCCTATATGTGAGGGTTGTGGCATATGGTGGATAATTTTTATTTTTTTAATATTTTAATCTATGTAACGGTTCATAATACTTACAAAAGGAACATTTTTTTCCTTACATGTCAATATTTGTAAGTGTTCTGAACTGTTACAAAAACTACATATTTTATCATTTGCAAGTTTTTAGAATCGTTGCAAAAAAAAACTTATTGAATTTTGTCACAGTTTTGAACACTTGCAAATGAAAATTTTGTAAGTGTTTAAAACACTTTCAAAAATTTCATTCACAAGTGTTCAAAATCGTTGCAATTTTTTTTGTAACGGTTATCCAGAACGAATATTCGTTCCTAATAAACATTACAAATAGCATTTGCACAGTTTTGAGCACTTACAAAAAATTTGCAATGTGTCAATTTGCAAATTTTTTGAACCGCTGCAAATGACATTTGCAAGTGTTTAAAGCTCTTGAAATTTTTCTATTTTGGTGTAGTGAGACTTATAATATCCAATTGACTTTTACTTTTATTTGTCTAAATAAGTTTGATAATGGTATTGATAATTTGTCTATTTTGTTTGATGATTCTAAAATATTTATAGACAATTATGATTTACCTCTTGTAAATAACTCTTTACCTACTAAGCTCATGTATATAATCTTACTAGTGTTACTATTTCCAAACCTCTTTATGATTCTAATTCTAACTCGAATGATGAAAATGATGTGTATAATGATTTTCCCTTATAATTGAATTTGTTGATAGTGAATGTGATGATGAAAACCTTCACTTTAAGAAACTGTACAAGTCTACTTTGAAAAAGTGTACACATCTAGGAAAAATTAATTTTAGGCATTATCTAAAATCGGTGTTCTTAATAATCAAATACGCTAAAAACTTGATGCTAGAGAAAAAAACATTTCAAATTAAATAAAAGCAGTCATTTATTAGAGCAAAAACACAAAGCTATCTTAAATGACTTTGAAGAATCACAACATCATTTAAAAGAAGCTTTGAAGAATTTGAGTGCTTTCAAAACTTTTGGTATCAAGGTTAAATAACTTTTAAATTCTGAAAAGTTTACCCCTTATTAATAAAGAGAAAATTGGTTTTAAAGTAAAAGAAATTTTTGAAGCAAATTTTGTAAGTATCATTGTAGATTGTCCAGAATCCTCAAAAATCCATATGTCTATTCCGCATTTTCAAAAACAGTTTAGACTCAAGCTCACTACCCTACTAAGCATATTTATCACTATAATTTTTGTTCTGAAACTACTCAGTTAGAACAATTTTGTTATAAATTATTAAAGCAAAAATGAAAAAGTGGGAAAGTTAGTAGACCTATGATACATATTAAGGCTAAATATGTTAAGAATCCCATACCATCTAAGTCAATGCCTTTCAAGTCTAAAACATTTTTTTCAAAAAGTTATCAACTCAGATGTAATATTGTTGTATCAGCATTAAATTTTTCATATAAAAGCTCTCAATGTACCTTAATTCTAATTGTTCTAGAGATATGACGGGGGACAAATTAAAATTTTCCTCTTTAAAAACTTCTGATGGAGGAAATGCCACCTTTGGAGATGGAAAAATGTCCCAAATCATAGGCGAGGTAACAAATAAAGGTGAAGGGATTCCTAACTTGGATGAGATACTATTGGTTGGAGGATTTAATGTCAATTTATTAAAGTGTAAGTCAATTTTGCGACACTGATCACACTATGAACTTTTTTAAATCCGAGTGAAAAATTGTTAGTTTAGATGGAAAAATAATTCTTTATGGTGAAAGAACAGCTAGTAATTGCTATGTTGTTGTTCACAACAAAGAATTTAAAAATTATTTATTTGCTGGGCTAAATGACTTAGGCTTATGGCATAAAAGACTAGGACACATTAATTATGATAATCTGTCTAGATTAACTAGTCAACAAATTGTACTTGGTCTACCTAAAATACCAAAGATTAAACATTCTATTTGTGGATTTAATGGTTCCCTCAAGGAGTACTATTATATGTGGTAGCTCCTACATCATTATGATTGTAGAGGACTTTACTAGACTAACTTGGGTTGCATTTGTGAAAGATAAATCGAAAACTATTCAAAACTTTTTAAGAATCCTTTTAAGAATTAAGAATGAAAAGGACATCCAGGTAACTAGGATTCGAAGTAACAGGTATGGAGAATTTAAAGACACTGATGTTGTAGAATATTGTATATAAAATGGATATAAACATGAATTTAGTGCACCCAAAATCCCTCAACAAAATGGTATAGCTGAAAAAAAGAACTAAACCATACAATAAATGGCTCTTGTCTTGCTTGTAATACCCCATTTTTTTATAGCTTTTAAATTATGGGATTTATTAAATTTAATTGAGATAAATTAATTTAATTTTAATCCGGAATGTTGTTTTAAATATTTACTAGCGTGACGAGAGTTAGTAATTATTGAAAATTTGTTATTTGTTGAATGTTACTGGATGAGTATAGTAATATATGAGATTTACTTTTATAATATTGTCAAGTGTGAATAAAATGACAATTATGGAAATTTAAGTCGGGACGCGCCTAAGTCGCGTCGGGTATAAATGTTGATTAATAAAAATGAATATTTTATAGGTTGTTCATATGGTCGTTTTGAGTGCGCCAACGCGTCCGGAAGGGTCGAGATAGTCAGAAAAGTGTATCCGGGGGTTTAGTTTGAGTCTCGGGGCAAGTTTAGGCTTAATTAGTACCCCGGGAGGGCATTTTGGTCATTTTACATTTTTGGATAATTAAACCCACGAAATTTCAAGGGTTATATCAGATGTCTAAGGTTTCCTTCTAGGGTTAGAACAACCAAAGACAAGTGATGGCCATAGGAGAGGGAAGGAGAGAGCTTCCAAAGCAATCTAATGCCCGAAATCCATCCGTTTGCACCGCCTCCACCACCAACGCGTAGATCGCGAGACGGGGAATGCAACCACACCAAATTTGGCACCAAACCAGAACGTCAAAAATCCCAGGCAAGTGTTTATCTCGCTTATTTTCGTTGATGCATCACTCATACTAGTTTAGGAATGATTAGGATGAGTTGTATGGAAGAAAAACCCCATTTGAGATAGGAAATTGCATGTAAAGATGATTTAAATGATATTCTGGAAACCCTTTTGCCATGTAGAGGATTAAACCACGAATTTATGATGTTTTATAAGAAGGAAATTCTGGAAAAGATGTGTTAGAACCATGTTTAAGAGATTTTTAGGGTTCTTGATATTTACATGAATTTTGGGTTGTTAATCCATGTTTAGTGACGGAAGCTTACATGCTTTACGTAGGAAATACATGATATGATGATATAATGTTAGTAGTGCAAATTCTGGGACGATTGGGAATGAAAAATATGGAATTGGTTGAGGTTAGAGGATGAAACCCGTAACTGCAAAACTGCAGAAATCGCATACCTGCTTGATCGATCGATCGAGCCAAGAGCTTCGATCGATCGAAGGTTCGATCGATCGAGCCCCAGACCTCGATCGATCGACCCCTCCTGGCAGACTCATGTTTTCCCTTCTTAATTAGTTGAAATTCACTTTAATGAGGAATAATTCATGGACACCCTTATAAATATGTTTTGAGAGATAAAGAGGACCAGTAGGGTATATGAATAAGTTTTGGGACCTTTAAGGTCAGACGAGAGTTGTATCCTTGGGAGATTTCATATATAAGTAACGATAAAACTACGTATTTAAAGTGAGAAGATTACGTAAAATAATTACGAAAGAGAATAGATGAATACCTACTGAATTTTTATAGGTGGGAGGATAAAACCATGAGAGTTATGTGGTAAGTTGGAATAATACCGAATTAAGGTTAGAAACGAACTGTTACATGTGATAACAAATAATTTGATATGAGAAATAATGTCGTAAGTATGGGATTTGAGAATATACCCAATATTGATTTGGTAATATTATTATAGTTATATGATTGTGTATGCATATGCTATCTATGTGTGGAAAACATGCCCGCGCTACTTGCTATCCCTGAGGTTACCGCGCTGGGACGATCTTATCTCGTGTGCCTTATGGGGGATATTGACTCATACCCTAAAAGATAGAAATCCTAGGTACGGGCTATCGGATCAATAGTCGGACGGTCCTAAGAGACATGAGGGTATGTACTGACCTCTTGGACTTGGAAACTATGCTTCGCCTCAATATTGTTTGTGTATGTGTTAATACAGTTCGAGAGTGATTCCGAACTTGTATTTCCCTTAGTACGAGTGATACGGGGATTGGATAGCAGAGTATGCCCGCACCATAATTTTTATGTGGGGTGCCGTTAGAATATATATATTATATGAGTATTTAATATATATATATATGAACTTCTGAAATTTGGGAAACTGCCTACTGTGTATGGTAAGTAAGACATGTGTAATGACTCAAATTGGAAATACTTGCTTTGAAACGTATAATATGATATTGAAAAACTTTATGAATCAATAAAGTTAAAATGAGCGTTTTGTATTAAATGAAATTTCCCTTTTAAACCATGATGTTGTTAAATCTTAAATCTTGAGAGTCACCTAAGATATGTTAAATCCTTGGGGAAATATAGTGTGATATATGATGAGATAAACCATTGGGAAGGTTAGTGCGATAGGAGTGCACATTAGAAGAGAGGTGAGAATTTCTCAAGAGACTGTTGCACTGATATGTTGTTGCATTGGCCTGTAATCAATTTAAATACTTGCTAAATGAATTTTTAAATCATATACACTATCGGGCTCTGACATGTTTCCATTTCTCTTTCTCTCTTGTATATATATGTATGTATTACAGATGCCCAGCCACAGGGGCGTCTTGCATAGGATCCTTTGGATGGAACGCGCTGTAGCTTTTGTGGGAGTTGCAGGCTATTGTTTAGACGACCTCATTGTTGACTCTACTTCTAGTTCAGCTTTATCCAGTGGGGGCATGTGTCGCCCTTTTTACATTATTTAGTTGATATTGTCAGAGATTGTAATTCTTTTAATTTCAGTATTTATTTCGGGATTTATTATTGTTGGGTAAACTCTTGAATGTTCATTTTATTCTTTTACTTATTGTGTGACTCTTTAGATGTTAATGGTTTAAGGTTTTATAATCGGATTTAATAAAATGAGAATAAAAGGTCTAAATGGTTTTGACACTTAGCTTAATTAATTAGGGTGTTTAAATTGGAAAAGTTTTTCATTTGCGACAGTGATGCTAAGAATGAACCAACTGTTCACCTTGATTTTTAATTTAATAAAGGAGTGATCGCCCGGTATTTAATTAGGCGGGGTGTCATAGGTGGTATCAGAGCATCAGGTTCTAGTGTCCTTAGGATCTGTACGGCTTATTATGCTTTCAGCGTTGCTTTGTTTGTTATAGAGCCCTATGTTTAGGATTGTCGATTCCTTTGACGAGATTTCGTTCTCCTGCTATAATGTGTATACATTAGTGAATTCTAATTTCGTTCGGATGTGTGCGTGTGCCGAGCGATGATGGATGTCAAAAGAGGACCGTTAAGCGTACATCAGGAGGCAGGGCTCAGTTGAGATTATAAAATATATCCGAGGATGATGACCGTAGTTGAGGTCACCTCCATTATGGCACGAGAAGCCAAGACTAGAAAGGCGACTAAGGCGCAGCAGTGATTTCCAAATGCTGTTATAATCAAATGAGGTGCGAGGGTAAACCTACCCAATGTATTACAAAAACATGTAGAGACTGTCAGTGGGAAATTCTGGAAATGCGAAAATTATGTGTCTTTACCAAAGGAGGTAAAGTATCCAAAGGCTTAGATATAGTACGGAGTGTGGCAAACTGAAAGTGAAAATTTAGAGAAAATTTTATTGTCTTTCCGGACGAAATTATAATGGTTGGAGTAAACCACCAATTTTAGAAGTAGAATGCTATGCCTATAGGAGAACCTTAGGTACAGTGTTGACCGTATGTTCCTTCCTCAACTGTTCAGGATGAGAAGCAAACGTGGTTCTGAACTCATCGCGGGAGGGCATGACAGAAGTCCAGTTGTGAATATGAATCCAAATCGTTAGAAAATTTTGTATCGGAAGATGCAGATACGAGTGGAGGAAATGACTCCAAGTGGGAGACAAACTCGTAATAATAGTTGATAATACTCGAGGAGGTAATTCTGATGGACGACCGATTCAGAGGTTGACAATGTCAGATTTTGTCAATATAGATGATAACGCTTCTTTGTGGGGGAAGTTAAAGGAATCGAAGAATTTAGTCGAGAATAAGACTAAATACAACGGTGGTGGTATAGCACCACAAAAGGGTGTGGATACACATCAGGAAAACCATTTAAATGCTTCAGATAGTTAAATTCTTACCAAGTGATGGTAAATTCAGTAAGTACTATTATAGATAGTAACATGATCTTTATGGCCTAAAAAGCTAAGGGAACAACCGGGATGGCTAACAGGAATTGGGTTTACTAAAGTCCGAGAGAGGGACAATCCTAACCTGGTTAGTAGGACAGGTGGTAAGTGGATTATGTGTTGAGGTATTTTGGTGCGGAGTGAAATTGCTCGCGATAATATGTTCCAAAGTGAGAAAAAGGGACAAGAATACGGTGCCTAGTAAAGGACGACGATTAAAATAATTTTGTTTTGGTTTGGACAGACGTGTTACGTCCGAAAACTATTTGTGCTGTCAAGACGATTGCCAAGATGGAAGTATAAGTTGTATCCTTAGAGGATGCGGCGTGTTTATGTGACACGAGCGAGTCACCATATTTTGTTCATTGCTAGATTAGCATGTGAGACGAGTTTAATGCATATAGTTACAAATGTTACCATTATGTGAATATTTTTCCTAGCGTAGCGGGATTTTTCTTTGGTGCTATCCGCGAAGGATGAATGTGTATATTAACAGTATTATGTATTTTATTGAGGTTACTCGTCGTAGTGATGCGATATACGAGTATAGTATTATCTTTGATAAAACGTTACAAAAATGGTTAGTATGATAATGAGCATTTATTGCAAGGCTAGCGGAGTGGTTACATTAGTGCAGCACGATTTGTTTTGGCGAGGCTTTACCTGTAAGAAGGTTGGACTCGCACTTATATTATCTATCCTAGAGACTTCGGAGGAGATAGTGGGCTCGAGATATTCGATGCCAATGTATGTATAGACTTTGTCAGTATAATTCCGTATGTATCGGGATTTACCGTGGAGCGAAAAGATTTGACTCAGTATTATGTTTAGCACTCCGGACTTAGTGATAGGAAAAGTGCATTGTTATATTTATCCTTTAGAGATGTGGGAGTTAATATTTATACCCCTATTATTAGGGAAAGGAATTTCGAGAATTCCGATTGTATGTATTTGAGGTTTATGGAATGCCATTACCACCACCCTATACTGAACAATAGTGCAATTAGTGAAACGTTCTTCAAGCATAATTACGGGAGAAATTGTAACTTTTCTGTCAAGGGACGGAATAAAGGGGTATATGCTATGGATGGAGGACCTAACGGATTTAGATAACCGACAATGCTAGGTAGTAGTGTATCGGGGGGGTTCCTTGTTTGGATTTCGCTTTGCGAGACATCCCACGCATGAAACTTAACGTAAGGTTGGAAATAGGGAGACGTTTGGTCACTACTCCATGAGTTCGGTACCCTGGTCGAAATGGGATCAAGTAATTATGTATGTAAGTTGGAAGTTGAATTTTGTCTTAAAGCTATTAGAAGCCGGATCTTGTGGTAAGAAAGCATTGAAAGTTACCCCACGAGTTGGGGGGCGGAATGATAATAAGGAAGATTTAAAATTTTGATTTTTAGGGTGATTAAAGTGTTGTAATCACGCTGCAAGCACCAGGGAAAACAAAGAATTTGTTTATTAGTATGGAGCGTATGTGATGCTTACGATAGTATGCCCGGTTTATAGGGTGTGTAGACATCCTGGTTAACTGATGTTAAAACTCGTCCGAGATGAAGGGGCATGGCAATGGACGTGTGGAAAATGTGTTTGTGGGGCTAATAGAACGAAGTGGAAGTGATAGAGTGGATTAAACGTCATATGAGGGGCGATAATCCATACATAGGTGTGTAATTAGAATAGCACACCCAAATTTGAATTAGAAGACTGTAGGAAGTCATTTAAGAAGAGTATTCCTTGAATGGAGCAGAATTAAATGATTATGAAGAACACTCGGAGCGGAGTTGTTAGTAGGCAAGTATGAGAGCGACTTGCCCATAAAAAGGGTGATGATGTTAGTATGGTATAAGAGATCCAAAAGTGCGCTTCGTGGAGAGAAGAGCACGGGTGGAACTTTCAGCATACTACAAGGAAGGAAGGGGAGTATTACGTGTCACTTAATGTGAGACATTTCAAGGAAGAATCGATGTTTAGCGGGACGTAGTGATAGTCTCTACATGCACCGCCCATTGGTAAGGTTGGGTTGAAAGAGGAGAATCAACCAAAGAATTTTGTGTTTAGCTACAATTCCTGAATTTGGAAGAGGTCGGTAAAGTCGGTACAGTTCTTGGATGGGTAGCCATCCTCAAAACAAGATCAAGGGTTCATCCCGAACATGTGAATAAAGTCGCCGAGAAGGAGGTGATTGATACTCCTTTAAGCTGACTTACAATATTAACTAGTATGCCCCAGACTTCCTTTGAAAGGAAGGATCGCGCCAGTGCATGATCCGATGCAGTATAAATTTCTAAATCAGGATGAGATTGGTGAATCCCACCTTTGATATGGGATTTCAGAAACCAGCGGAGATAAGGTTTCGTTTCGAGTAGGATGTATCACCCGTAGCCAGGGAATGGGCGCACGGTGATTAAAGATTTGTGGAGCCACGTGAAGGAGATTTTGGAATATTGGTAAGATGATTTCAGGAATGCTCGGTAGAAGCACTCGTACTCGTTTGTCGCGTGCAAGGTGCTTATTAAGGTTTCGTTATGGAAGAACCTCGACTATTCTCCTTCCGTATGTTCAGAGGAGAGTAGATAATCTGGGTTTTTGGATCGGTCGAGAGAACATCCGATAACTGTGGTAGAATTCCACGACTGTTTTAGGCGAGCAAGAGTAATCAAATGTTCGTATAATTTTCTCAAAATGGGAGTTTTGTATATGAATTCATCCGAGTATTTGTCATGTAGTGAGGTCCGGCCTCCTAATGATAGTGAGATAATGAAATTTATAACGTATAGGCGTGACCTATGCGAATGTTGTCGGTTGGGAGCACGATGTGAAGTGTCTCCAATGAGAATGTAAAACAATGTTGTTGCGAAGAAAGGGCTATAGTGATTGAGCGTCGTAATGTGTAGTTAGTTTGTGTACGGAAAAGGATATCCAGAATTGTGCTACCTGATAGGCCTTATTTTCCGAATTTCGGGACGAAATTCCATTATTAGGAGGGAAGTATGTAATAACCCGTATTTTTTAGCTTTTAAATTATGGAATTTATTAAATTTAATTGAGATAAATTAATTTAATTTTAATCAGAAATGTTGTTTTAAATATTTACTAGCGTGACGAGAGTTAGTAATTATTGGAAATTTGTTATTTGTTGAATGTTACTGGATGAGTATAGTAATATATGAGATTTACTTTTATAATATTGTCAAGTGTGAATAAAATGACAATTATGAAAATTTAAGTCGGGACGCGCCTGAGTCGCGTCGGGAATAAATGTTGATTAATAAAAATGAATATTTTATAGGTTGTTCGTATGGTCATTTTGAGTGCTCCAACGCGTCCGGAAGGGTCGAGATAGTCAGAAAAGTGTACCCGGGGGTTTAATTTGAGTCTCGGGGCAATTTGAGGCTTAATTAGTACCCCGGGAGGGCATTTTGGTCATTTTACATTTTTGGATAATTAAACCCACAAAATTTCAAGGGTTATATCAGATATCTAAGGTTGCCATATAGGGTTAGAACAACCAAAGACAAGTAACGGCCATAGGAGAGGGAAGGAGAGAGCTTCCAAAGCAATCCAAGGCCCGAAATCCATCCGTTTGCACCGCCTCCACCACCAACGCGTAGATCGCAAGACGGGGAACGCAACCACACCAAATTCGGCACCAAACCAGAACGTCGAAAATCCCAGGCAAGTGTTTATCTTGCTTATTTTCGTTGATGCATCACTCATACTAGTTTAGGAATGATTAGGATGAGTTGTATGGAAGAAAAACCCCATTTGAGATAGGAAATTGCATGTAGGGATGATTTAAATGATATTCTGGAAACCCTTTTTCCATGTAGAGGATTAAACCATGAATTTATGATGTTTTATAAGAAGGAAATTCTGGAAAAGATGTGTTAGAACCATGTTTAAGAGATTTCTAGGGTTCTTGATATTTACATGAATTTTGGGTTGTTAATCCATGTTTAGTGTCGGAAACTTACATGCTTTACGTAGGAAATACATGATATGATGATATAATGTTAGTAGTACAAATTGTGGGATGATTGGGAATGAAAAATATGGAATTAGTTGAGGTTAGAGGATAAACCCGTAAATGCAAAACTGCAGAAATCGCATACCTGCTTGATCGATCGATCGAGCCCCAGACCTCGATCGATCGACCCCTCCTGGCAGACTCATGTTTTCCCTTCTTAATTATTTGAAATTCACTTTAATGAGGAATAATTTATGGACACCCTTATAAATATGTTTTGAGAGATAAAGAGGACCAGTAGGGTATATGAATAAGTTTTGGGACCTTTAAGGTTAGACGAGAGTTGTATCCTTGGGAGATTTCGTATATAAGTAACGATAAAACTACGTATTTAAAGTGAGAAGATTACGTAAAATAGTTACGAAAGAGAATAGATGAATACCTACTGAATTTTTATAGGTGGGAAGATAAACCATGAGAGTTATGTGGTAAGTTGGAATAATACCGAATCAAGGTTAGAAACGAACTGTTACATGTGATAGCAAATAATGAGATATGAGAAATAATGTCGTAAGTATGGGATTTGAGAATATACCCAATATTGATATGGTAATATTAGTATAGTTATATGATTGTGTATGCATATGCTATCTATGTGTGGAAAATATGCCCGCTCTACTTGTTGTCCCTGAGGTTACCGCGTTGGGACGATCTTATCTCGTGTGCCTTATGGGGGATATTGACTCGTACCCTAGAAGATAGAAATCCTAGGTACGGCCTATCGAATCGATAGTCGGACGATCCTAAGAGACGTGAGGGTATGTACTGACCTCTTGGACTTGGAAACTATGCTTCGCCTCAATATTGTTTGTGTATGTGTTAATACAGTTCGAGAGTGATTCCGAACTTGTATTTTCCTTAGTACGAGTGATACGGGGATTGGATAGCAGAGTATGCCCGCACCATAATTTTTATGTGGGGTTCCGTTAGAATATATATATTATACGAGTATTTAATATATATATATATGAACTTCTAGAATTTGGGAAACTTCCTACTGTGTATGGTAAGTAAGACATGTGTAATGACTCAAAATGGAAATACTTGTTTTGAAAAGTATAATATGATATTGAAAAACTTTATGAATCAATAAAGTTAAAATGAGCGTTTTGTATTAAATGAAATTTCCCTTTTAAACCATGATGTCGTTAAATCTTAAATCTTGAGAGTCACCTAAGATATGTTAAATCCTTGGGTAAAGATAGTGTGATATATGATGAGATAAACCATTGGGAAGGTTAGTGCGATAGGAGTGCACATTAGAAGAGATGTGAGAATTTCTCAAGAAAGTGTCGCACTGATATGTTGTTGCATTGGCCTGTAATCAATTTAAATACTTGCTAAACGAATTTTTAAATCATATACACTATCGGGCTCTGACCCGTTTCCATTTCTCTTTCTCTCTTGTATATATATGTATGTATTACAGATGCCCAGCCACATGGGCATCTTGCATAGGATCCTTTGGATGGAACGCGCTGTAGCTTTTGTGGGAGTTGCAGGCCATTGTTTAGACGACCTCATTGTTGACTCTACTTCTAGTTCAGCTTTATCCAGTGGGAGCATGTGTCGCCCTTTTTCCATTATGTAGTTGATATTGTCAGCGATTGTAATTCTTTTTATTTCAGTATTTATTTCAGGATTTATTATTGTTGGGTAAACTCTTGAATGTTCATTTTATTCTTTTACTTATTGTGTGACTCTTTAGATGTTAATGGTTTAAGGTTTTATAACCGGATTTAATAAAATGAGAATAAAAGGTCTAAATAGTTTTGACACTTGGCTTAATTAATTAGGGTGTTTAAATTGGAAAAGTTTTTCATTTGCGACAGTGATGCTAAGAATGAACCAACTGTTCACCTTGATTTTTAATTTAATAAAGGAGTGATCGCCCGGTATTTAATTAGGCGGGGTGTCACATTGCTTTAAGCTAAGAATTTACCAAAATAATTTTCGATTTTGGCTACACAAACTGTGTGTCACAGATTATATAGAGTGTACTTAAGAAAAAACTCTAATCAAATATCATACGAAATATGGTATGGCAAACAACCCATTTAAAATATTTTAGGGTTTTTGGAAGTGAGTGTTATGTTTGTAAGGATAGAGAACACATGTTTAAGTTTTACACTTGGGGAGAAAAAATTATATTTTTGGGTTATTCACAAAATAATCGTGTGTTTAATCTCAAAACAAAAATTATAATGGAATCCATTAATGTTGTTATGAATGATAGCATTGCTCATCACTTGGAAGAAAGTGAGAGTCCTTTACCTATTGACAATTTCAAAAATTAAAATTTATCCAAACAACAATAAATAGTGATTTTGACTCCCTCCCACCTAATGAACATGATGTTCCTAACTGGTTTAAGGAAAATCACCCTAAAAGAAATATTATAGGAGATGTTAGCGACCCAATAAGAACTAGATATCAATATGTTAATACTTTATTTTCTCCTTATGTGTTTTTAATTGAACCAAAACATGTAAAGGAGACACTAATAGATGAATCTTGGTTGTTAGCAATGCAAGAAGAACTAGGGTGTTTTAGATTACATGATGTATGGTGTTTAGTCACTCGTCCCACTAGCACAAGGTTATTCACAAATTGATGGCATAGATATAGATGAAACCTTTGCTCATATAGCTAAACTATAATTTGTTAGACTTTTGCTTGTTGTTTCGTGCCATTTTAAATTTAAACTTTATCAAGTGGACATAAATTTTTCATTTTTAAATGGAAATTTAAATGAATAAGTGTATATAGGACAGCCTAAAGGTTTTTTTTTATCCTTTCTTTGAAATCATGTATTTATATTAACGAAAGATCTTAATAATTTAGAATGGGCTCCTCGTGCCTAGTATGATAGGTTGAAATGTTTCTTAATGGAAAATGGTTTTAATCGAGGGGGAGTCGACCTAAACATGTTCGTTAAATATAACAAAAACTGTTTACTAATTGCTCAAGCTTACGTTGACGACATAATTTTTTTTGTCCACTTCTCCCTCGAAAGCTGAAAAAATTGCTAACATAATGAAATTAGAACTTCAAATGTCTATGATGGGAGAACTTCAATTATTCTGAGGTCTTTATATAGCATAAAACCTGATCATATTTTGATTTATCAATCTAAATATTTTATGAATTTATTTAAACACTTTGGTTTAAATACTGTTAAGACCGCTAGAACTCCTATGAGTTCCTCTATCAAACTTTTAAAAGACTTATCTGGTAAAAGGATAGATTTCACTTTATATAATAGTACGATAGGCAACCTTCTTTACTTAACTGCGAGTAAATCTTATATAATTCATAGTGTGTGTGTGCGCTAGATATCAATGTGAATCGAAAAAATCACACTAACATGTAGTAGAACGTATTATGAAATATATAAGTGGAACGATAAACTATGGTATCTTGTACACCTTCTATACTAATTCTAAGATAATCGGGTATACAAACGTTAAATGGTCAGGTTGTGTCGATAATAGTAAAAGCACCTCCGGTGGCTATGTTTACTTAGGACACAATCTTGTCTCCTGGTTCTCTAAGAAAAATTGGGTCTCACTTTCATTAGTAGAAGTCGAATACATTATCGCTGACAATTGTTGCGCTCAGCTTTTTTGAATGAAATAAACGTTAAGTGACTAAGGCTTAAATAAATCATCTACCCTAATATTATGTGACCATCAAAGTGCTATAAGTATTTCATAGAATCATGTTTTCCATTCTCGAACAAAACTTATTAAAATAAGAGAACACTTTATTCGAGAATTAATTGAGAAAAGGGAAATTAACATCGAATATCTTAACACTGAAGATCAATTGGCAGATCTTTTCACAAAACCTTTAGATAACCAATGCTTTGAAACTCTTAGAATGTCCATTAATATTTATGCCTATCATATTTAAAATATGCTAGGGCAATATTTTATTACATACTTCATCATAATATCTTGTGGTACTAACATCTTTGTAGGTTCTTCCCCACCACTTGTCCCTTTGTGTCAAATAAGGAGAGAATTTGAGACTCCTTATTTTTATATTTGATTTGAATTTATGAGACTTCTATTTTTTGTTGTGTGTATTGAGTCTCTTAGGACACATGTTATTAGTTGAGTTATGTACTCTTCCTTTTAGGACACGTGTTGTTAGTTGAGGTATGTACTATTTCTTTTATGACACATGTTATTTGTTGAGTATTTTACTCTTTGTTTTGAAATTTTGTGTATAGTTGAGTTATGTATTTTCGTATGTGAGGCTTATTTTTTTAGTTTCAATTTGGTTTGTCCAAAAATTGACCAGGTGGAAGATTGAAAATACCCTCACTAAATTCGATGGGATTTTATTTTGGCCCAATTGTATAATAACAGTCCGTAATAAACTAGGACCATTGTACGCACTAATCATTTTCCTAATAAGATTTTTTTTAATATTTTAAAACTCAATTTTCTATATTTAAAAACCAAAGTTGAATTTTGGTTAATATATTCTTTATTTTGTATTAATACATTACATACGCATTTTATAACAAAACATTTTATGATTTTCAGGAATTTTAAATTGCTGAAATAAACTTGTAAAAAGAAACAAATTAAACTTGCGTATTATTTCTTAATTAAACTAGCATGCAACTCGCGCGATGCGCAGGCTTATGATAATATTTTGTAATAATATATAAATAATTTAAAATAAAAAAAAACTTTAAAAAATGGTGTATACTGAGACTATTTATTAGGAAAAAGAAATTATTATTTTAACTATATAAGGGTAAAGAAGCATTTGTCTTATTTAAACCAAAAGGTAACTCGTATGAAATACATGAATGCATGATTTCAAGGCTCAGCAATAGCATTTTTGGACCAAAAACCTCTGTGGTATGCTTCATGCATCATGTGCTCCCATTTCTTGCACTGAATGTTACAGTGCCTTGTGTTGCCACATTTCCCAAACCTTGTCTAGCTAGGACCTTGGCATAAATTCCCTTTTTCATGGAAATTTTTTATTTTACAACAAAACAAAATATATAAAATAAATTGACTCAAAGACACTAAAATAATATTATTATTCATTCGCTTTAATATATTATACTTTGTAATAGAGAGAAAAATTGGTATTCATCTTAGAACTTTAATTTTTTTGAAGTAATCATAATTATTCACGATAAAATAGAAAAAACTAATCTCAACCTTGAAGACACTAATATAAACTATCACAATTACTATGCGTGCCAAAATATTTCAGGTCCCGTCATTTGATCTAAGAAGTAAAATATATTAACCATATATAACAAATGTTTAATTATAAGAACAAAAAAAATTTTTGTCCTCCTCCATATGGACACCTTAACCTGAAACATTAGCATACAAAACTATTGATATACTCCTCTTTTTTCTTGAAAAAATGAATAAAAATTCTCTATTTTTGAAGAAATGATATTGACGATTTGCACCAATAAATGATAATTGATAAAATTTATATCTGATAGAAAAGGAACAAAAGATTACATATTTTCTTTAGTAATAGTCAGTGATGGTAAATAGTGATTTACAGAGATAACAGGGGTAATCCATATGTATAGTGGGAGTTTGCTTTGCCTGCAAAAAAAGAGAGAATATATTGTTAGATCGATGAGTGTGGCTCACGATGAGAGATTGTAGAGGGAACCAATATTTTTTGATAGGTGAGAGACAGGTGTTTTTCATACAAACTTATTAAATTCAACATCAAACAAATATCCAAGTGGGCTTTTTCATTTCATTGGGGGAAAAATAAACTCTTTCATACATAAAAGGCTATATAAATATAGTATACCGAATCTTTGAACAATGGTTTTATTGTCTATACAGTAACATAACTTATAACATGTCTACCCAATTGGAAGAGCTTAAATGTCACGTGTCACTCTAAGCTTTGTAGTTAGAATTTTAGGCTATAATTTTATATATGTACGTAGATTCAGCAAAAAGTAAAACGGCATCAGTTTGGTTTATTAAGGGACATTTTGTTATCAATCCTGGTGACTTGGTTTGGACCAATGAGAATGCGAGGTTTGGCCTATGCGATTTGATCACGTGTGAGCCATGGACATGGGTTGTGTCGACCATTTGGCTATTAAGGTCACTTTTACTATTTTGTCTTCCACATTGGCTTGGGTAATGACACATGTATCCTTGTCAACACCTCTTTTATGTGTTCTCAGTTTTACCATTTGAAACCCTTGTCTCTTTAACCTTATTTGTTGAGGAATTATAATAATGCCTAGGGCATTCCTTAGCCTCTATAAATAGAAGGCTTGGGCTGAGATCTTTAATGTCAAGATTATTTGCAAACTATAACCAAACTTTGCCAAAATTATCCCAAACATTTCTCTCTCTAACAACACTTCCAACTATTGTCTTCTTAAGAGATTTTCCTTAAACCTTCATCTAAACACTTGTTTGTTCTTCAAATCATATATGTGAGTTTATGTGTTTAGATCTAGTTTGAGGTTTTGGGAGCTCGAGAGCTTTCTATTTTATGGGTTTGGCACTTTTGAAAGTATTTGTTCTTTCTGGGTTGAGCTTTTAAAAAACTTTGAAGATTTCTGGGCTTTAATCATTGGGAAGATTATGTGACTTACGATTTTGGATCATTCAAGGTTGTTGGAGATTTTTACTCTCCTGTATGGCTTTGTGATCTTCGTTGGGGTATAATCTCTAAACTTACCTTTTCACATATAAAAACATATAGATAGATATATAGAAATTTTTATATATGATTGTGGTTTTATATGTTATAAATTGTTATAACTTATTTTAAAGACAAAACCTAATTTTTGAAAACCCTAACTTTTAAACCTTTCATTCTTGGCCAAATCTTACAAAACTTGTTATAATACATATGTATCTCTTGCATGTTTAGTACATCTACTTTTATAAACTAAAATTATGTTTAAAAATACTATACACTTTAAAAACAAGATTTGGTTAGTATTTCTCAGAGTTATGTAGATCCAATTATAGTTTGTAAAAATTCTTGATCTAAAACTTTTATTGCACAAAACTGATTTTTCATTTTCACACAGTTGGAACTTCAAATTTTAAAGCAAAGATTCTTTTTATCTAGTTTTTATGTTTGAACTTTCAACCTCTTGTGAAAACCAAAAACTTGTTACAATTTATTTTATTTGCATCTTCAGTTATACTCTTATCTTGATTGTGAAGCTCTGTGAGTGTGTAATACTAAGTTCACTATTTTTGTTGTTTGGTATAATTTCAGTAGTTATGAGGCTTTTTAGTATTAGTCTTGGTGTATTGAGTGTATTGGCTCTACATATTCATTAACACGTTGAAATCTATAAATTGTACTTGAACTGTTATTATAGTGGACTTGTGATGTGTGTGGTCTTGGTACTAAAAGACCCAGAATTTTCTAGTAAGCTGATTTTCTTGTTATCAAATTATTTTATGTTAATCCACTTCTCCTCGTCCAATTATATTTTTAATTTAAATCTATTTTACTTTGAAAATCACACCAACCAGAACTAAAAAAAAATTATGTGTCTGTATTCAACCATTGAAGTTTAAAAAACTTTTACCAAAGAGTTAAAAGAGAATTTAGTAATCATTACACTTTAGTGTATTAGATTATTTTCATAAGCAAGTACCCGCTTTAGATTATAGTGGAGGAATATTTGTAAAATTAGCATGGGCACTCACGGGGGAGGGAATATTTTTTTTTTCCAGCACGTGGGTGCGCTGCTGACATTATCCCATTGCTTGACTCACGCCTACTAGGACAGAGCTATTTGACAGAGTTAAATTGGATGTTAAGTTAAATGCATTGTCTGGAATATTAAGGCACACCGTTATATATCCAAGCCGATCTCATTATTACATGAGTCGACCTCATTCTGGTAGATAATGAATCTAGGTGTCCTCTTGTGACGGGTTTAGGAATTATTCCATATTAATGGTATATCAGGCATTACTAACCCATTAGTTTCTTTCACACAAAGCCTAAGGTTCCCTTATAACTTTATCAAAAATACAGTTTTTAAAAAAATAGATTTTTATATAAGTTTTTAATAGTTGTTTTATAAAAAAAATTATAATAAACTTTCTTTATAAATAAAAGACTTTTTTAATAAATACAAAAACTGGATTTTTTACCCAAAAAAAAAATTATAATTTTTTTTATAAAACAGTTTCACTATAACTTTTTATTATAAAAACAACTATTGTAAATAAAAAGTATTTTAAAAACTAGATTGTTATGAAAGAGTTCTTTTATAACATTTTTACACAATAGTTTTTATAGAAAAATTTAAAAAAATTATTTTATATTATATAAATAGAGGAATATCTTTTTTACAAATAAAAATATTTAATAAAAAATAATAATAAAATGTTCAGTATCTGAAAATGCAATTAGTTCGGTCTTGATGCAGGAGAAGGAACGGCATCCGTCACCGATCTACTAAGTTAGTATCAGAGTAAGATTTTATAATTGCTCATAGCGTAGTCATATTTGTATTTTGGCGTATCCCATTACAAACCAGAGTTTCAAATCGAACACTACATCTGCATTGCCTCCACGAACATTTGAAGATATTTTAATGAGCAAGCATCGTTTTCAGATTTCAAAGCCATTAGATTTGTCATCAACACTTTAATAGAGGCATATTACTTGTGGTTTTGATTTCTCATATGAACTATATTCTAGGATTATTTTTTTTAGGCATTTTGTTCAAATGGATTTTGAAAATATTTTTTTTTACTTGAATCTCGTTTGAATGAGATTTGATCTCATTAAAACGAAAGTCCCTTTTCGCTGGAACGATCTTCGAACGAGAAACCTCTGTTTAACGGAATCAATGTCATTGGAAGTTTGTTAGAAGATAATTCGAACGAGAATGGATTTTCGTTCAAACTAGATTTACAGTCATTAGAATGAAACTCGTGTTTTCGTTCGAACGATATGTCTTTTTTAATCGAACGAGTTTTCCACCATGAAATTCGTGATTTTGCTAAAAAAATTGTTTTGACGATTTTTCTCAAGACTTTGGCGAAAATAAATTCCCATTATCTGATCCAAAAGTTCTCATCTTTGGATTTTAGAAAAACTCTTTTTCTTTTCCAAATCATTCATCCCATATAAGATTTTTTGAGTATTCAAACCCAATTTTCCATATACTTGCATCAAACCCTTGTAAAGTTTTATTTTACTGCTGATTTATGGAGTCGAGACTCTACTGCTGAAGAAGATATGATCGTTCATCCTTAGGCTAATCAATGGATATCAAGGGAACACGGCTTCATACGGACAGTGCTGAAATATACTATATTTTGTAGAAATTAAAGACCTTACGTGTTTTACTTAGTAAAGATAAGTAGACTATAAGTCGATTAGGTCTATCACTCTTTACAATTTTGAATACTAGGTTTTGCCCGAAAGGAATTTTTCCTTATCTTCTTTGCATGTTTGGTTTGCTTATGTGATTGGAGAACTTAATTTCGACACTTTATTGCAAGCACACCTAATTGCTAATTAAGATAAAAATTGGGTAAATTTTGAATTTGTGTGTGTTTAGCCTAAGATACGAATAAATCCGTTGAAAATCCCATCTTGTTTCTCAAATTAGTATATGAGCCGGTTGCACTAAGTTTTTGTGTATTCCTTTAATAATTTGGGTTTTATGGATAATTTGGATAATAGGCTACTGGTTTTCGTTGGGTCTAATAATACGTATTGGAAAGATTGAATGTGATCGGCTTTAAAAGCAATTGTCGAGCGTGTTTGGCTTGTATATGAAAGAGGGTGGACACCACCCACTGTGACCAATGGTGATGCCATAAGTCCTAATCCCATCACTACTTGTATAGAGGAGGAACTAAAATGGTGTCAATTTAACTCACGTGGTTTAAGTGGTGTCATTTCTGGAGCCGTCACCCCAAACGAGTTCTAATGCATCATGACGTGCACCACATCTAAGGAAGCATGGGATACCCTTCAGCTCACTCACGAGAGTACTAATGTTTTAAATGCTTTTAAGCTTCAATTTCTCTTTACACAGTTTGAGATTATTACTATGCTAGAGTCTGAAACTTTTGATGAATTTCATGCACAATTGTCTGATATCGTTAACTCTAGTTTTAATTTGGGTTAAAAAATTCATCAGCCTCGTGTAGTTAAAAATATTTTGAGATCATTCCCAACCCATTTTATTTCTAAGGTTATTGTTCTTAATTCGTTAGGAATTTTAGATACGCTTAGATTAGAAGAACTCGTAGGAGACCTTCAAACTTTTGAGATAAACATGTTTCCCAAAATCGTTAAACCTAAGAAAAAAGGAATTGCTTTAAAAATTAATTTAAAAAGAAAGAGGAAGTTTATCCTGAACCCAAATATGATTTTGATCTTGATGATCTTACCCTTTTTGTAAAAAAAAAGTAAAAAAAATCTCAAACTTAGAATAGAAAAAAATTCTAAAGAAAAATAAAAGTCTTGAGAAAGATAAAAGATATAAATCGGGCAAAAAAGTTCTTGAAAAAGATAGAAAATATTACCCTAATAACGATGAGAAGAGATCTTATGAGGATAAGGGTCACAAAGCACACGAGTGTGCTACGAGAATAAAAAGACAATGCAAAGGCAAAGATGCCTTCAATGCCACGCTTAATGATAGCGATGTCGAGTCGGTGGATTCTGGTGATGAATCACCGCATGGACATAACTTGACCACATTCATGACTAGTCATGTTAGTACATCGAGTTCATCTCACACCAATAAAGATGTTTCCAAACATGATGACCTCGACAATGAGTCTAGATATTTCGAAAAGAATGAAAGAGTTCACATTTTGAGTGAGGGATAGAGTGACCTTCAACGTGCTTATAGTGAACTTTACATCGAGTCCTTCAAAACAAAAAATCAAAGTAAAGGTTTAGCACTTAGAGTTTTATCATTAGAGAAATAGTTGAAAGAATCAAGAGAGAGAGAGTCATCGGTGAGAATTTCTTTGGGAGAGATAGTCGTCTTAGTGGAGAGGGAAAATGGTGACTTGACCAACTAAGTGATTAGTCTAACGAGGGATCTTCAAGCATCCATGGAGACTCGTGAGAAACTTGAATCCCTTGTATATCAATTCGAGAAAGATCATGAGCGTGATCGAGAGGTCAAGGTTAATGTATAGGATACATCGAATGAGATTGGAAATATGTTGAGATATCCAAATTTCCTAAACTAGACAATGTATTGTACGTTGAAGGGTGAAAGCGAACTTTATAAGTAAAATTTAAATTTGTGATGCAAATTTTGCAGTAAAGTTCGATTGGTCCGAGTGTAATGTATATGATCAATCTGGTGAACTTTTACTTGAAGGAGTGAGGATCGAGGATAATTGCTATGGGATCATTCCCGAACCCTCCTTCATATGAAATAATGCCTCAGTCTTATCTATGGACATTTGGCATCAAAGACTTAGTCATGTGAACCTTAAAGACATTGAGAGATTAGTGAAGTAAAACCTAGTATGGTTCTTACCATCTCTTGGGAAGCCAATTTTCTAAGCTTGCGATCCTTGCCAACAAGGAAAATAAATTTGAAGTCCCAATCGAAAGTTGAATACCATTACCACTTCTCATGTGCTAGAGTTGACACTTATGGATCTTATGGTTCCTTGTCGTACAGAGAGCTTAGGTGGTAAGAGATACATTCTCGTGATAGTCGATGACTTTTTGAGACACTTAATCGTGGGGTTTTTTAGGGAAAATTTCGACGCAATTAAGTTCCTAACAACCTAGTGTCACTAACTAAAAAACCAACACGGTGTCACTATTAATCAGATGCACAGTGATAATGGCACTGGATTTAAGGAAGTTGGAGAGGATAGCTATTGTGATGGCATGGGCATCAAACACGAGTTTTTGGATGCTCATACTCCTCAATAAAATGGGATAGTTGAGAGGAAGAATCGGACGATTCAAGAGATGGATAAATCCCTACTTCTTGGGTGAAAAGTTACTAGATGCTTTTGGGTAGAGGCCGTGAGTACCGCATGCCATACGGTCAATAGGGTATATCTTCGTTCACATACGTTACACATGCCTTATGAGTTATGGACAGGGAAGAAACCCAACCTATCGTAATTTTATGGCTTTAGAAGTACTTGCTACATCTTGAGAGATAAAGAGCAATTAGGAAATTTTGACTCTCAGAGTGATGAGGGGATATTTTTAGCTTATTCTTCATAAATTAGGTCTTATAGGGTGTTAACCTTGCAAACTCTAAGGTTATGGAGTCAATAAACGTCATGATAAGAGATGACGAGTCACCGACATTTGTTGATCCTGACCCCATGTGTGAGGATGATGCACCCCTAATGACAATCCCATCATTCCTCGTACTACCCCGGTGGCCCCTACTTTTGATTTAGAGGAGCCACCCTATTGGGTTCAAAAGAGTCATGACTCTTTCTAATATACTTTGTGATCCCGCATTTGGTGTCAAGACTCGCGCTCAACTTGAGAATGTGGTTAGTAACCTTTACTAAGCCTCCTTAGTCGAGCCCAAGAATGTGAAAAATGCATTTAAGGATGAGCATTGGATAACCGCTATGAAATATGAGTTGCTTTAATTTTTCAAGAATGATGTTTGGGAGTTATCCCCCTGATCTAGTGTGGGATTTGGCTTTGAGGCATCAAATAACAAAGTGGAATACGAGGTTGTCATCGGTGGACTGAGAAAATATTTATCTCTTGGCTCTACTCACCTTAATATATTTTTTGACTCAAGGCTAGTATGTATTAAGATATTAGGAGACTACAATGCCAGAGCCGAACACATGTCAGCGTACATCCAGATAGCTCAGAAGCTGGTCAACAAGTTCAAACATGTCCAAGTCAAACAATTCCCCGAGGGAATAACAAACATGAAGATGCTTAACCACTTAGGCTTCAGCTATCAACTCCTACCAAAAAATATTGATAAATAAATAATATATAGCTCATCTGAACATCTAGAAGAAATAGGAGGCAGGCCAAGTAATTTCCATTTAAAAGGCTCCTAACTTGATGGACCCATTAATTTGGTACTTATGGGAAGATATATTGCCTATGGATAATAAAGAAACTCATCAAATAAGAATAGAAATTTCTAGATTTTACTTATCCTATGAGGGGAAACTCTATAGGAGATCTTTCATCGGATCGTATTTGCAATATGTGCGTCCTAGCGACGTCGACCAAGTCTTTTATGAGATACATGAAGGAATTTTTTAAAGTCATGTCAATAGGAGATCTTTGGCATCTGTAGATATTAAAGAAGTTTATTGGTGGCTTTATATGAAAAATGACGTCTTCTCATATGTGAAGAAGTGAAAAAATTGTCAGATGTTCTCACCACTACTTCACAAGCCAGCCAGCGACCTCAAATCCTTAACTAGTCCCTGGCCTTTCACATAATGGGGTTTAGAACTTAATAATGAAGCATATATCATAAATTTGGTTAACATTTTGATCAAATAAAGTTTGAATATTCTTTAGTATTGTCAAAGTACGACCTATTTCTATCTTTCCATTAATTTCAACACGTCAAAATAGGAATCAATTTGTGCAAAAACTGAAAACAAACTTTTTTACCATATTTAACCACCAACATATCATCATAAAAAATATGGAAGAAAAGTTAATAGAAACTCCCAGAAGATTAGAAAAGAAAGTCCACACATGTTTAAAATGTCACAGCCAAGAAAGAAATGGTGTATATTTTCAGATTCTTCTAGGCATAATTTACATCGAGTAGCCAAACGAATCCCTATATTTTGAATATTTTCATCAAGATGCAATTTTGCAAGATCCTATACATATTGATAGACACCTTAAAAGGAATCTTACTATCCTAAATACAATCCCAAGATCTGGAAGAGTTTTTATGAGTATTCAATAACTCCACTGTTATCTTAAATTTTAAATCCCCATATATAGACAACTCCCAAATCCATTAACCATTGACCATGTCTGAGATTTTCGTCTAAGTCACAGAATAATTAAGAACATTCAATTTCTCGTATTTATTTCCTTTGCTTATTTGGGACAAGAGGGGGATCTTGAGTGGGGGGAGATTTGATTTTAAAGGGGTATGTGAGTTCCTACATTGCATCTTTTATATAATCACTGGTTTTTTAATACCACGTACAATCCTGCATTTATATTGTTTAATTATTATAATTTGCCTACTAATTTGATATTTTTGTATGATATGTGATATGTCATTTACACAGTGGATGTATGTCGCCACCACCTCGAGACCCAACTCAGGATCGCTCTCGACAACATTGCGGATGTGTATTTAATGTCTATTGGTAAGATCATCAAGCCGCAACACAGGCCAAAGAGGGTATTTTCTACATTTATGGTTGTTATGCACGAGTATTATTTGATACTAGAGTGTCACACTCGTCCATTAATAGTTCTTTCACCATGACTTTGAGTTTATTAGATTTTTCTACCAAGGTTTCATTACATGTAGATACCCCAGATGGTAGGGCTATTGCTTTGTGTCAAGTTTATAGGGGCATGGCAGTCGAGATTGGACGACTATTCTTTTCGACCGACCTATTGATTTTAGATATGCGGACGTATGATTTTAAATTGGGGATGGATTGGTTAGTGAAATAACACACCCAGATCATTTACAGTAGGAAGGATATCACATTTACCATTCCCGGGAAGGAGATGTTTCTCATAGCTAAGATTAAGCTAGAAAGAGGGTCTTGAACATATTTATATTACATTATTGCGAGCACATCAGAGGAGGTTAGTGTCTTTAGAGTTAATATTGTAAGCACAAATTTTACAATGTGCCAAGTCTGTAATATGTTTATTATAAATTTAAAATAATGTCTTTATTGTATTTGGACAAAACTGCTTGAAGCATAGGTTAAGATTGTGTTATGTTTGTCCTTTAAGCCTATGTCGTCGAAGACACGAATCGGCTTGGGTTACGACATCAAATTCACATAGAGTTTAGTCTTTAATAATGGGATCTCAAGAAAGGTATGATGTATTATGTTGATCCCTGTATTTCTTGTGCGAGGTGTTTATATTTATTGAGGCACATTTTTACGAAATATTTTTAAAAGAAAGTTTCTTGGTTCTAACTGTCGTTCAAATGAGTTTTAATCTCGTTCAAACGATATTGTCATTCTCATTCAAACGAGATTCAATCGAATTTATAATGAAATTGTTTAGTCGCCCAAAGTTATCATGGGAAGCTCACTTGATCATCATTCAAATGATAATTGAGGTCTTGTTCAAACGACCATAAGGTTCATTAAAACGAGGTGGACTATTTCGTTCGAACTACTTTGAGTTTCATTCGAATGAGTTGCCTCCGCCTTTTCACATTTTCTATTAATACAAGGTTTTGCAAAGTTATTTCAATATCAAGGGTTTTGAAGAAGTTTTACAACTAGAAAACTTAAGCCACCAAGAAACCTGTTTACACCCTACTTTTGAGATCCAAGAATCAAGATAATATGCTAGTTTGAGACATTAAGTTTCTGAGCACCAGATTTATTCACTCAGCATCATTAGAGTTTCTTTGGCACGTTGGATTCTGTTTGACATTGATGACGATTTTTAAGCTGAAGATCAATGGACACCGAGACGCGTGAGTTGCACCTATTGTGAAGATCGGGGGTGGATTCCTACAGTGTTTCTATGAAGAAGGTTCAAGTAATGAAGATTGAATCAAGGCTTGAATGCGTCGAGTCAAGTGAAGTAAGTATGTTTGTCAATATTATATAAATCCTATATCATATTGAATTTGTGTAGGATAGGTTGTCTGAGGTTTTTTCCCGTTATGGGTTTTCCTTATATATCGCATCATTATGGTTGATATGTATTTTATTCATACTATTCACCTAAATGCATTCTTAGGCAAGATAAAATTGGTTAATAGTTTTCATAATGTATGTTCAGTCGATGCTTAAATTAAAATTGGATTAATTTTTCATTCGGTTAATTTAATTAAAATTAAAATTTGATATTTGGTAATCCGACCCTATTAGCACGCACTTGCTTTCTCAAATTGGTATCAAATCGGATGCACTAATATATTGTATTGATCCGTAGGTTTGTGTGTTTTAGGGTTTTGAGATGGATTTTAACCATTTGGATATTTCCATAACCCAGCCTCCCATGTTTGACGGTTCAAACTATTCATATTAAAAAGCTCGGATGAGAATTTTCAAGAAATCTATCAATGAGAATATTTGGAATTCTATGGAGCAATGGTGGTCTCCTACGACTGAAGTTGTTTTATCAAAAGTTTATGCCCAATGGGCTATGACCGAAAAGAATGCCTCAACTTTTAATTCTAATGGAGTAAGCGCTATTTTTTACGTTGTTATGGTAGAAGAGTTTAAACGTATTATGATTTAAGAGACCGCGAAAGATGCATGGGATATTTTGAAATCCACATACAAGGGTACAAATGTGGTTAGGGTTTTTAAGTTACAAAATATGACAACTAACTTTTAAACTATTAAAATGGGAGAGCGTGACTATATTGATGAGTTTTATGACAAATTGTCAAATATTGTTAACTCCTCATTTAATTTAGGTGAACATATCCCCGAGATAACAGTTATAAGAAAAATCTTATTATCATTGCCTAAAAGATTTAATGCCAAAGTCACAATACTATATTCTCTTGGCGATGTCGATATTATACGAGTCCAAGAACTTGTAGGTGTTCTCTAAAACTATGAGATGAACATGTGTTTTCCTAATAAAAGGAAAGAAAAGAAAAAGAATGGTGTTGCCTTAAAAACACATAAGGAGGATGTGTCAGATTCAGATAGTGAGAGAGAGTTTGATACTAAAGGGATTACTGCTAGATTTGCTAGAAAATTCGCAAAAATTCTTAAGCTTAGAAAACATAAAAAATTCAATAAAAAATCTAAGAACTTTAATAACGGTCATAATAGAAATAAGAGGGATAAACCTAAGAAGGTGGATGATCAGGACAAGTGTTATAAGTGCCAAGGGATTGGGCATCATGAGCGTGAGTGTCCCACTTAAATAAGGAAAGAAGGTAAGAAGCCCAAAGCTTACAATATTACACTTAGTGATAGTGTGTCGAAAGAGGAAACTAATTCTTTTATGGAGCGTAACTACACCGCTTTCACGTCTAGTCATGTGATACTATATGAAAAGTCTTCCATCATTGAAGATGATCATGTGCATGATAGTTTCGACGTTTAGTCTTTATCTTCCATGCTAGTGATGAAGAGGAAAAAGAAGCGAATTCTGATGAGGAGGGGAGTGAGCTTCAAGTTGCCTTACGTGAGTTGTATGCACAATCGTTGAAATTAAAGAGGCTAATTTGAAATAACGTGACATTAGAAATAAATGATAAATTGATTGAGGATTTAAGGGGAACGTAATAAGACTCTTAAACAGAATCTCGAATACGTTTAGGATGAGAGAGATAACCTTCGTGGATTGTTTAAAAATTTGACGGAGTACTTAAAATTTGATGTGTCTAAACTTTTGCTCTAATCTGAATTTTAAAATTAGAAGATGTACTAAAAGACTCAAATCATGTCAAATTTGATTCGAAATCTAAGTTGAAAAGTTGGATAAGATTTTAGGAACCGTCCAAATTAAAAATGACAAGATAGGTATCGGATATTATGATCCAAATGCTTTAGCTCCTAAGGCAGAGGCCAAAATTTTAAGAGAGTCTATCATTGCCAATGGAATTCGTTAATTCCAATCTAAGGGTAACCTTTCTCGTGTCTATACTTGGACACACTTCTTTGAAGAAATTTCTCATGGAATCTCATTCAGTCTTTATTCAAACTGGATTTGAGGTCTTGTTCGATTAATTTAATTGAAATTAAAATTTTGTATTTGGTAATCCATCCCTACTAGCAAGCACTTGATTTCTCTAATTGGTATATGAGCGGGTGCACTAAAATATCGTGTTAATCCGTAGGTTTGTGTGTTTTAGGCATTTGAGATGGATTTTAACCATCAGGATAGTTCCATAACCCGGCCTCCCATGTTTGACAATTCAAGTTATACATATTGGAAGGCTCGAAAGATATTTTCTTAAAACTATCAGTGGGAATATTTGGAATTTTGTAGAGCAAGGGTGGTCTCCTCTCACTGAAAGTGGTTTACCAAAAGCATACGCTTTATGGACTATGAGTAAAAACATTCCCCAACTTTCAACTCTAAGGGAGTAAATGCTATTTTTTCGTTGTTACGACGAAAGAGTTTAGACATATTAGAACTTGTGAGAGCACAAAATATGCGTGGGATATTTTGAAATCCACACATGAGGGTACCGATGCGGTTAGGATTTCCAAGTTACAAAGTTTGACAACTAAATTGGAAACTATTAAAATAGTAGAGCATGACTCTATTGATGAGATTTATTACAAATTATTGGATATTTTTAACTCCGCATTTAACTTAGGTGAACCTATCCCCGAGACGACAGTTGTGAGAAAAATCTTATGGTCGTTGCCTGGAAGATTTAATACCAAAGTCATGGTACTAGATTCTCTTGGCGGTGTTGATACTATGAGAGTCCAAGAAATTATAGGGGATATCTAAACTAATGAGATGAACGTGTGTCATCCTATTGAAATGAAAAATAAAATAGTGATTCTTTAAAAACACGTAAGGAGGATGTGTCAGATTTGGATAGTGAAAGTGATTTAGATCTCAAAGAGATTGCTAGGTTTGCTAGAAAGTTTACAAATTTTCTTAAGCTTCGAGAAGATATGAATGTCAATCAGAAATCTAAGAACTTTAATAACGATCGTGATAGGAATAAGAGGGATAACCCTAAAAAAGTGGATGACTAACACTAGTGTTATGAGTGCCAAGGTTTTGGGCATCATGAGCGTAAGTGTCCCCCTAAATTAAGTAAATAAGGTAATAACTCAAAGCTTACAATGTTACTCTTAGTTATTGTTAGTTCGAAGAGGAACCCGATTCTCTCATGGAACATAACTACACCGCTTTCACATCAATTCATGTGAATAATAGTTTCGAGTTTGGGTCTTTAAATTCCATTCTAGCAATGAAGAGGAATAAGGAGAGAGTTGTGAGATGGATAAGAGTGAGCTTCAGAACGCCTTCCATGAGTTGTACGTGGAATCGTTGAAATTGAAAAGTCCAACTTGGAGTTAGAGGCTAATTTAAAAGAATGTGCCTATAGAAAATAGTGATAGATTGATTGAGGATTTAAGAGGTAAGGCGTGAAGACTCTAAGGGAAAAGCTCGAATAAGTTAAGGAGGAGAGAGATAACCTTCGTTGATTATTTGAAAATTTAAAGGAGTCCTTAAAATTTGATGTGTCAAAACTTTTACTCTAGTCTATAATATTAAAGTTATAAGAAGAATTAAAAGACTCAAGTCCCGTCAAATTTGATTTGGAATCTTGGTCGAAAAAGTTGGATAAGATTTTGGGAATCGTTGAAATCAAAAATGACAAGATAGGTATTATATATGATGATATGAATGCTTCTGCTCCTAAAGTCAAGAACAAAATTTTAAGAGAGTAAATCGTAGCCAATGACATTCGCAAAGTTCAATCCAAGGATGACCTTTCTCGTGTCTATACTTCAACACACACACTGTTATAGGAATGGTCATCTTAGGAAGTTTTTTGTGATATTAGTAGAGGTTTTAGGGTGTTTAGATTCCGTATCACCATGGTTCTGAAAAACCAAGGCGTTAAATCATCATCTATTGGGGTTAAGACATCCGATTTGCAGGCATTGAATGATAGACTTATCGATTCTCGCATGCTTTCACAAAATTCATCACAAGCCATATCTTTTGAGTTGTTATTTTTATATGGTTTTCGTACACTATGTCTGTACTTCATGATATATGTTATGACTAGTGGTATTAGGTGTCTTTTATATTTTATTCTATATTTTTTATGTTTATGTGAAAAATATAAAAAGATTTCATTTTTCTTTTTAGTTTTTTGTGAAATTGTTTTAAAAACTTAAAACCATTTTTATTTTTTTTGTGTAGTTAATTTTACACATAATGCGTGGCATATTGGTATGTTTGAATCCTATTTATTTTATTCTTTCCATGTAGCTAGAACATTAGATTGTAGTTTACAATGCTTTAGATTTGTTCTTCAGCATGCCTTGTCATATAGTTGTTTTTATTTAGTTTTACTTAATGGATTCATCTTTACATATGCATCCGCAAACACTCTTACGAGCTCTTTTAGAATTTAACTTCTTATATTGCCTGAACTAAGTGAGGTGTCATCCTATCAATCGATATATATATATGAACCATTGGGGTGATGTTTCTCTTGGGACTGGAAAATAAGAGTGTGCAATGGAAGGGGCTATAAAGGAAGTAAATATCCTTTGCACAATAGGCCACCATTGGCAAGAGCCTTTGAATAAAATAAAAGAAAATTAATATTTTCCATGGCCAAAGTTTAGAAATTGATCCTCAAAAGTGATATCTTCAAAAGGAGCAAAAAAAATTGAATGTGTTTATATATTTGAAGGTGTTAGAAGTTGAAAATCAATGGGTTTTCACAATGAGTCATAGTTCATCATCAATGTTTGACGATATTGATTTGAGAATCATCAATATTTTTTAGGTTTGTGTGCATTTTTTGTTTGTCCATTTTGTTTTCACTTTATTTATCACATAAGGCTAAATCTAAATTTAACAATTTAATGCGATCGAATTAGTGATCTTTGTACTATCTCGAGTATTAGGGACATATATATATATAGTTCACGACCCTTCACTCCGTACCACATTTCGGTTTAGAAACATTTATTCCATACATGTGTGGAGAGCTTATTGTTTATGTAATGTGGTGGTATACCTATGTATTTATGTGCCTTCTTGTTATATATGAGTTTATATATATGGTATGTTTTTTTAGTCTTTGCTTGCATTTAATCCATGTTCATCATATTTTTCAAAATGGTATCATTTGTTTCGTCGTTTGGATTATGTGTACTTATGTAGCCTTGTTTGTTTGTCATTGTCTTTTCACTTTACATCGCATGATATGTGGTCTCACGTTGCTTGGATTATAGTTTTTTTCCTTATTATCACATGTGTCATATTAAGGGGGATAAGATTGTTTCGCATTATGCACCTTTGCCTTTGTCCATTCCCAAACAAAAAGGGTTATGAGTTTGGTCTAAGGGGGAGATGTTTTAACAAAGGGGGAGGATTTTTCATGCACAATTCATATATTCCATATTCTTTTTGGATTTGAAAGGTTTGTTAAGTGTGCAGGTTTACACGATAATGCGATAAAGTTTCACAAGAGCAAAACTACTCACGAAATAGAGTCAGTCAAGTGTCAGTTAGTATCTTTTCCTTTTTGAATTTGGGGATTGGTTATTAAATCCTACCGGACTAGGTTTTTATTTTTGGTTTTGTCTCGTAATAGCCAAAGGGAGAGACTTGTAGGGACAAATGTCACAATGTGTCAAGTTTGTAATATGTTTATTGAAATTTAAATTATTGGCTTTATTCCATTGGGACAAAACTGCTTGAGTCATAGGTTAGGATTGTCTTCAGTTTGTCCTTCAAGCCTATGTAGTTGAAGACACGAAGCGGCCCGAGTTAAAGTGGCATCAAATTCATGCCGAGTTTTGTCTTCAACCTTGGGATCTCGAAAAAGGTATGAATGATGTATTATTTTGATCCCTAGGTTTCTTGTGTTGGGTGGTTATATTTATTGAGGCTCATTTTCAAAAAATATTTTTTAAAGAAAAGTTTTTGGGTTTTAGTTGTCGTTCAAATGAGTTTTAATCTCATTCAAATGAGATTGGAATTCTCGCTCAAACAAACTTCAATCGACCTTCAAATGAAATGTTTCTACTTTGTAGAAAATTCTCGCTCGATCCTCGTTCAAATGAGATTCGAGGTCTCGTTCGAATAACCATGATTTTCGTTCGAATGAGGTGGCCTATTGTGTTCAAATAACTTTCAGTTTCTTCAAACGAGTTTCCTCATTTTTTGTGTCATCGCCTTTTTGCATTTTTCGATAAATATATGTTCTCGCAGAGTTATTTTAATATTTAGGGTTTAGAAAAAAAAAAATCAAAGAGAAAACCTAAGCCTCCAAGAAGTCTATTTACACCCTAATTTTGAGATCCAATAATTAAGATAATATGCTAGTTTAAGATCTCAAGTTTCTAAGCATCGAGTCTGTCTAGAACGGTGGATTCCATGTGACCGTGATAACAGTTTGCTAGCCAAAGATTGATGGACATCGAGATGCATAAGGCGCAAGCATTATGAAGATTGTTGGTGGATTCCTACGTTGTTGTTATGAAGAAGGTTAAAGTAGTGAAGAATGCACCAAGGCTTGAAGGCGTCGAGTTAAGTGAAGTAAGTTTGTCTGCCACTATTGTATAAATCATATATCATAGTGAATTTGCGTAGGCTAGGTCATCCAAGGTTTTCCCCATTATGTGTTTTTCTCATACATCGCAGCGTTGTGGTTTATCTTTATTTTATTCATGCTATTCACCTAGATTGATGCTTAGGCAAGATAAAATTGGTTAATATTTTTCACAATGTGTGTTTAATCGATGCATAATTTAAACATAGATTAATTTCCCATTCGATTAATTTAATTAAAATTAAAATTTGGTATTTAGTAATCGATCCCTATTAGCACGCACTTGCTTTATCAAATACAAGTAGTCTAGGAGTTTTTGGACGTGTCTGATGAGGTATAGGGGCTACCACATGCCCATAAGATAGATTTTATAATATATTTAGTACCATGCACTAGGCCCATAGCGAGGTCATTGTACAATATGGCTCCATTGGAGTTGAGGGATTTACGAGAGTAGATTCAACAACTCTTGAGTCAGGGGTGCATATGAAGGAGTACGTCTCCGTAGGGAGATCTAGTCTTATTTGTTATGAAGAAGGAATGTTCGCTTAGACTATGTGTCGTTTATCGGGAGTTGAAAATGTCACAATACATATTAAATATCCATTTCCACATACCGATGTTATATTTGATTAGTTGGGGGGAACATCTTTTTTTTAAAAGATCAACTTGTGCTCGAATAATCATCAATTGCTGATACAAGAGGAGGACATTACGAACATGACTTTTTTAAAGTGATATGTATCGTATGAGTTTCGGGTCATGCCATTTGGGTTGACCAATGCTACAATCGTGTTCATGGATTTGATGAATAAAGTGTCCCGATCTTACTTGGATTAATGCATCATCGTGTTCATTGATGACATTATGGTGTAATCTCGGTCTAAGGATGAGCATGCACAGCATCCGAGGATAATTTTACAGATACTTCGGGAACATAAGTTGTACAGTAAGGGCCCATTTGGTTCTTATTAAGAAAACTCGATTTAAATGTTATTTTTAAATACAGTTTTAAAATTCAATTTTACGTATTTATAATTATTGGTGCGCGCTTAATAAACTTATTTTTAAATACAGTTTTTTTAAAATTTAACAAAATTGGCAAACATGTATATATATATGGGGGGGTGTATGATCAATGTTCTTAAGTGAACCAAAATAAAGAACTTTTTAATGAACCTAATAAGACATTAAAAAATAACCCTTAATTCCTTGTTGTAATTGGTCTGCACCAGTGGCAATGGACACACGTGTGACACGCGTGTTTTTTTAATATATACACACACAACTCATAAACCTTACTCCCACCCCACCCCACCCTCACCCCATTTGAAACCACTAATCCACAAACCGGACCTAGTGTGGTGGTTCAACTCAGTAGGCGAGGACTCATTTTAATTCCTTGTCTTTAGATTGTCAAAAAGCCACGTCCCATTTTAATATCCCGCATTTGCTCAGTCAATGGACATATTCTGTTTAATCATACGTCATACTGCCCCTGCTTGTGGCTTAATGCTTTTGAGCTATGTGTTCTGTACAACTCTATGTTAACAGCCTTGGAATCTTGTTATTTTTGCTTCGGGATTATATATCTTGGTAGTTTCCAACATATATAGTCCTGAATTTCCTCTACATTTGAGACTTTTATAAACATTGTTTGATGAATTTAAGTAATATTTTTGTCTCACTTGTTAATTTAATCATCTTGTTACTGGAAGAAGTTTTTTAATGGATCAAATCAGTGGTAGGTGATTGTGAAGAGAAAGTAAGTACATAGTAGCTAAAAGATTATATTTGGAAAACATTGATCAGTGGCAAGGAAGGTGGGGTGAGGGTAAGGTTTGTCATGCATATGTGTATATTAAAAAACACGCGTGTCCGTTACCACTGGCGCATACTGATTAGGCATAAATTCTTCCAAATTTACTCTTTAATTTAAAGGCTTTTATTACCTCGGACGATGTAAAAAGAATTAAGTTATCTCATATCTTTGTTAACGGTCTCGTCTAACAAGTATCCCGAGTTTTATGTAGTTCTTATTAATTTTACAGGTATTTAACAAATGAAAGAAAGAAGGAAACCGGAAGAAGCGAGAGAAAAGAAAGGAGAGGAATCAAAGGGCAAAAGCATAATTTCTACCAGGAATCCGGTCGAGGACCCAAAATAAAAGTCGAAGAGTTAGAATGTATGAACACGTAGGAAGAAACGGCATCCCAATCTGAGTTATGGATTAGAAGTTATGAAGACCCGAAGATGCGAAATAATCACGAGATTTTAAAGAGAAATTGAAGAGAAACTGAGAAGACAGCGCGGACCAATCCGGTTTAATAGAAAAACGGATCAGTCCAGGGCCCCAAAGTTACTGTAAAGATGGACATCTGGCGGATCGATCCAGTTGTTTTGAAAAACGGATCAGTCCGATTGCTGATCAGACCAGTTCGGTATGTCTTGACCGGATCGATCCGGTGCTCGAGATTTGATCTGATCTTCTTCTTCTTAGAGTTTTGCATCAATCCAACTCTTGTAAATTACGTAGGATATAAATTTAAAAGAACTCCGAGAAAAAAAAGGAGGCCTCTAATTCGTTTTAGAGAAGCTTTGTAATTAGCTTAGAGAAGACATAACAAAAACCCTAGTTTGATTCCAGTTTTTCAATCCAAGTAAATTTATTCCAATCCTTGCTTTCATTATTGCATTAGTTAATTTTTTAGTAGTAATTTCATTATTCTTCATCTTCAATTATTAGTAAAAATATTTTCTTTCATTCAAAATATGTTTTCTTCTAGTTTTAGTATGTCCGGCTAAGTTTTCAAGGGTTGGGGCGCATGAACACCCTATGTAATTCTTGTTAGTGGAAATAGAAGTTAGAAATAAAACTTTACGTGAATTGTATCATAGTTACTACGATACTACTTTAATTCAATCTTTGCTTACATACTGTGCGGGCTACGTTCCCTCATATATGTAATACTTAGGAGAAATAAAGACTGAATTTTAATCCGACCTTTGCTTATGTACTGTGGAGGATACTGTCCCTCATGTATGTAATACTTAGGGGCATTAAAAAGTCGGATTCATTTAAAGCTTTTATTCAGAATCTAGTATCCTACGAAGTGAATTACTAAGGTGTGGGGGATTGTAACCCGACCTATCTTTCTCATCTTATAGTTAAAGCTTTAGTTTAGTCACCATCAGTCATTAGTTAATTAGAATAATTGCATTTCATCTTTTCATAGTTGCATTTAGTTGTAGTCATTCCACAATTCGAAATCACATTTTCGTTCTTTAGAAGTCAAAGTTAGGTTATCTTCGTCTTTCCAACGTCATTACGACTCCGTTCGTCCTGTTTCCCTGAGGATCGATACCCGACTTATCGGATTATTACTTGAGCGACAAAGCTTGCACTTGAGCCTAAATAGCACGCACACTAGACACATTTGTGGTCGCGTTAAGTTTTTGGCGCCGTTGCCGGGGAACTAGGTAGTCTTAGATCAGATCAAGTCAATCTAAAATTTTGACCAAAAAAACCCAAAAACATAAAAATAAAAAAAAAAAAAAAAAATAAAAAAAAAAAAAAAAAAAAAATAATAATAATAATAATAATAATAATAATAATAATAATAATAATAATAATAATAATAATAATAATAATAATAATAAATAAATTGAAAACGATATGACCCCCAATTTTTATATTTTACAAAAAGTAATCTCCTTAGAGATGAAGAATAAAGATGATTCAATTAAACAAGTACAAAAACCAAATTTTAATTTCTTTTAAAATAAAACAAACTCAAAGTGAAATTAAATTAATCCACAAATACATTTTTCACTTAAACATATTAACTCAACCCAAGTCCTAGAAATTTGCCTAACAATAAATATTCAATTTGCAATTTTAGGCCAAACTAAATTTTATCCAATAAAATTAATGACTTGAATTAAATTAACATTTACCCAAATTGAATTTGCACCAAATTAAATATATCAGTTTTATCTTTTTACCTAAGCATGCATCTAATGTGATTTGCGAAAGATAAAATAAGTAAACATCCACAACACCGCGATATACGAGGAAAAATCCACAATGGGAAAAAATCTAGGACGGCCCTAGCCTTAAGTCCACTAAATATGGTTTTATGATTACAAGACAGATGACTTACAACAACTCGACTTGACACCGTCCAAGCCCCTGACGCGTCTTTTTGTTACTACCTCCGCCTAGCCGACAATCCCAGAGTCCATCGAGATCTTGGAATCCACCAATGAGGCCTTTGGAACAACCGTCAACCCGCACCCGAAGCCATTCTCCGAGTGGAACGCCACAGCATCAAACACGTCTTCTTCTTTGTGGGATGTAGAAGTAAACCCAAACACTCTTCAAACGATAGAGATAAAATAGGTGCCAAAACTCCAAGCAAAGTATATATATTAAGTAACTTGGAATAAACAAACTATTGGGTGAAACAGAAGTGTTTAAGGATTTTTCTTGAAAAACTAACACTCAAAACTTGAACCTTTTCATTTTGGAATTGAAACACTCAAAAACTCTCTAGGAGATGGAGGAATGTGAAAAAGTTACATGGAAAAGGTTGGTTCCCGCACTTGATAATTCTGCCAAAAAGTAGTGGGGAAAAGATAGTGGGAACATGGAGAAAACTGCAAAAAACTGCCCAAAAACTGTTCCCGCCAATGTCGTTCGAACGATTTTTTTATTCGAACGACTTTACTAACGATGTTCCAGAAGGGAAAAGGAAACTCGTTAGAAGTCTCATTCGAACGAGCTGGAAATCTCATTCGAACGAGATGCCAGTTCGTTCGAACGACATTGGAATCTCGTTTGAACGAGATTACAGTTCATTCGAACGACGTGTCAGAAAAATGTCCTATTCATTTTAAGACCAAAACTTTTTATGAAAAGTTCTAAAAAATATTTTCTGAGTAAAACAAAGTTGTTAAAACTATTTTAAAAAAATTATAAATGACACCCAATAAATTTCCAAGCTTCTATATATATATATATATATATAATGCATTCATACCTTAGGAGCATTGGAATAATGTTGTTGACGTAGAAACGAGGCACACTAAACCCGACATATGATGAAGCTTTATAATCTTGGCCGCTATGTCTTCAACTAACACGTCATAGGCTTGGATGGATACACGTGAACATTATCTTATGACTCAAATGTTTTTGTCCGGAATTGAGCCAACACTACATAAAGACTAAATCGGAGACTTGTGTCCTTACAAATCTCCCCCTTTGGCTATTCCGGGACAAAAACCAAAAAAAAATACTAAAGGGCCGTCAAGCTCTACTAGACATAAAAAATATCCCACCCAAAATGAAAATACATAGCTTGACTCAAAAACCCAAGGATCAATATCTTTGTCGATGATGAAAGTTTCCACTTAGAAGAATTCCTGCACACTTAAGCAAACTATCAAATGCATAGGGAATATCAAGAATATTAAATGCAATTAAGATAAATAGTCCCCCTAAATTAATTCTCCCCTTTATCAAATAAATGACCTACTTAGAAAGGTGTCTCCCCCTAAGATAAATCTCCCCCAAACTAAGATATGAGTACAATAGGATTAGATGTCATTTCTCCCCCTATCGTTCTCCCCTTTTTGTTCAGGAATAGACAAAGGATAAAACTAATTTAAACATGAAGCTTAGAGTGATAAGAACATGAAAGCATATGGGCAACACAATCAAAACTAATCCATACAAATAATAACGGATACCAACAAAGATGCAAAAAAATGATACCAATGTGATACATAAGATACTAAGCATTTGATATCAACAAAATATGCATCAAGATAGATACCAATCATGAATTAGAAGCATAGATGGACTAGAAAGTAGGCAAAGAAAAAATACCATATATATGTAGACAAAATGAATATCACTAATGCACACACACATATATATAGGTACAGAAACCACACATGACACAAAATACAATATGCTTTTCACACTCATATGGCAAAAATGTGTCATATGAAAACGAAAGTTTAGGGGAGTGAACTAGCAACAATTAAATTTAGACCCAAACATATAAAAACATGTTCACGGAGTTCTCAATTGATTGCAAACTTCATCACATTTGAATATAACCTCATGTGACAATATAAATTGAACTCAACGAACAAACATACACAATGCATACAAGCCTCGAATATTGATGATTCTACAAACCAATAGAGTCATGACATTGAAAGCATAACTAAGATAAACGGACATTGTGAAAACCGTTGATATACCATCCAAACTCCCTCAATATAAGAATATATATTTTCATCTTTTGAATGAATAAACAAACTAAACAAAATAGGCCTTGGCAAATATTTTTTTTTAATGCCATTAATCTTTTAGGCCTTTGGACCACGTATTTCTTTTAGGTCCAAGCAAACGATGGCTTACTCGCAAAGGATGATATTTCCTTTCGAATCCCTTCCCCGTGCACATATCATATATAACATTTTTTAAATCTCACTCAAATCTCACGTGCAACGGATTTTAACATGCACTAGTCCTCCTAGATTATATAATATGTAGATGACTAGATTGGTAGGAGAACACCTCACAAAGCTCAAATATACATATGAAGTTAAAATTTCAAGTGAACTCGTGCATGTGTGAATTAAGGCATATAAAAATAGAATCCACTATATCAACACAAAATCCAACTAATCCATGTAAGCATGGTAAAGAAGATTTTAAGGATTGACAATCTAAACCAAAAGTTCTAGCCACGGGGGAGCGAAAAAGATGGGATTCAAACACAAGTATATGCCACATAGAGTGTGTCAAACTAAAATACACAAAAAAAAAATCTTTTTGAGTTTTTGAAAATTTTTAACCAAAAATAAAAATATTTACTCAAAAGACAAATAAAAATCATTTGAATTTTTCATTAAGCCTAAATTACTAAAAGGTAAAACAAAAATGATAAACAAAAATCTTTTTGTATTTTTAATTTAATGCAAACTTAAATAAATATAATACAAAAGATAAACTACAATCATAATTCTAGCATGTGATAAATGATAAAGCAATGACTAGAAAAATACAAAACATGCATACACCTAGCAATGATATATAATAAGAAGCACAAAAAGCTAGAGTATGCAAACAACAAACACATTCAACTTTTTGATTTAGCAAGGGAGGTATCATGTGAAAGTAAATGAGAATCAAAAATCGTATCTTGTAAAGCTACCAAGTCGGATCTCCTAACCCAAACTAATGGCGAATGACTATCTCGGGGTGAAAGAATCTTGGCTACCTCGGTTGCTTTACGTTGGGATTTTCTAGGACCTCGTTTAAGATCAAAACAAAATTTTCTAAGATGACCTTTTCGACCCCAATGTGAGCACCTAAAGACTCGACGAAAAGAATTACCAAAGGAATGATCTATAACATTGTTCCTAGAAGATTATCCTAAAATATTGGTTTTGACTTTATGAGTTGACTCATTACAAGTATCGAAGCCTAAACCTTACGTGTCATTTTTAATTTGGACCGTTTCTAATATTTTATCTAATTTCTCCGAACGACACTCCAAATCAAATTTGACTTTACTAGAGTCTTTTAATTTATTTTCAAAATCTAAAATGTGAGACTCTAATAAAATATTACGCTCTTCAAACGCGAGAAGCTCCTTTTTCAAGGATTTCACTAAACCTTTAAGGCTATCTCTCTCGCCTTCTACATATTCAATATTCTCACGAAGAGCTCTCTCACGTGTCCTAAGGTGTTCCACTAACGAACTCTCATCAACGACCTTGACACGCTCTCTTAAACTAGCTTCTAACTTCAAATTTGTTCTTTTTAATTTAATAGATTCTTCATATAGTTATTGAAACGCCATTTAAAGTTCACTCACATCAACCACATTTTCACTTGCACTCTCTCTTTCTTCTCCACTCTCACTACCATCATCTCGTTGGGATTCACAAACAAAGGCCTTATAAGTGCCATGTGTCAAAATTTCATCAATAAAGGAGTGCTCAATTTCACTCACATGACTAGCCATAAAAGCCACAAAGTTGCGATTAGTGGGGGAATCGGGTCCCTCTTCCTTATCACTATCATTAAGGATTGCATTAAAATAAATTGGTTGCTTACCCTCTCTCCTTAGTTTAGTGGAGCAATATTTTGCCCTATGGCCATACCCTTCACAACCATAACACCTATTTGACTCGTCCCTATTTAAATTTTCATTAAAAGTTTTAGGGATCATCTCGATTTTGTCAAGCTTAGAATTTTTAAATTTCTTAAAATCATTTTTAAATTTATCTTTGTTAAATTTAAGAAATTTTCAAAACTTCTTAGCAAACATAGCCATATATTCCGAGTCAATCTCACTTTCACTCTCAAGTACTTGTTTTTCCTCCTTTCGAGCTTTCAAAGCAACGCCCTTATCTATTTTCTTTTTAGTTTTAAAGGGAAACAAGTCTAGTTCGTAGGTTTGTAAATCACCTACGAGCTCTTCTAATTTCGTAGAGGCTAAAGTGGGTAAAGAATTTAACACAGTCACCTTAGGAATAAATCTATCAGGTAGGGACCTTAAAATTTTCTTTACTACTCGGTTGTCGGGTATTTTCTCTCCCAAATTAAAAGATTAGTTAACTATATAAGAAAGTCTAGCATAAAATTCATCAAAAGTTTCTTTTTCATTCATTTTGATGGTTTCAAATTGAGTGGTGGTGTTTTGGAGATTAGAAGCCTTAACGACACTAGCTCCTTCGTGAGTGAGTTATAAAATATCCCAAGCTTATTTAGCGGTTTCACACGTCATAATGCATCAAAATTCATCCGGTGTGATCGCGCTAAACAAGTCATTTAAACCTCGAAAATTAAAGTTTGCAAGTTTAAATTCATTCTCACTTCATCTATCGATGGGTTTAGGAACACGTTTGTTTTCAACTAAATATGTAGGTGGGGACCACCCATTAATGACATACAACCAAACCTTCTCATCTAGAGACCTAAGTGCCGAACGCATACGTGCTTTCCAATATGCGTAATTAGAGCCATCTAAAACAGGAAATTTTGAAAATGGGGAAAATTTCATATTTGTCAAAACAAAATTTAAAGGATCTTAAACGCAATAACTTAGCGATCCCGCTCTAATACCAATTTGAACACGATAGGACCCCCAATTTTTAGATTTTACAAAAAGTAATTTCCTTAGAGATGCGGAATAAAGATGGTTCAATTAAACAAGTACATAAACCAAATTTTAATTTCTTTTAAAATAAAATAAAACTAAACTCAAAGTGAAATTAAATTAATCCACAAATACATTTTTCACTTAAACATATTAACTCAACCCAAGTCCTAGAAATTTTCCTAACAATAAATATTCAATTTGCAATTTTAGGCCAAACTAAATTTTATCCAATAAAATTAATGACTTTAATTAAATTAACATTTACCCAAATTGAATTTGCACCAAATTAAATATACCAATTTTATCTTTTTACCTAAGCATGCATCTAATGTGATTTGCAAAAGATAAAATAAGTAAACAACCACTACGCTGCGATGTACGAGGAAAAATTCACAACGGGAAAAAATCTCGGACGGCCCTAGCCTTAAGTCCACTAAGTATGGTTTTATGATTACAAGGCAGATGACTCACAACAACTCGACTTGACTCTGTCCAAGTCCCTGACGCGTCTTCTTGTAACTACCTCCGCCTAGTCAAAAATTCTGAAGTCCATCGGAACCTTGGAATCCACCAATGAGGCCTTTGGAATTACCTTCAACCCGCACCCGAAGCCTTTCTCCAAGTGGAACGCCGCAGCATCAAACACGTCTTCTTCTTTGTGGGATGTAGAAGTAAACACAAAGACTCTTCAAACGGTAGAGATAAAATCGGTGCCAAAACTCCAAGCAAAGTATATATATTAAGGAACTTGGAATAAACAAACTATTGGGTGAAACAAAAGTGTTTAAGGATTTTTCTTGAAAAACTAACACTCAAAACTTGAACCTTTTCATTTTGGAATTGAAACACTCAAAAACTCTCTCTAGGAGATGGAGGAATGTGAAAAAGTTACATGGAAAAGGTTGATTCCCGCACTTGATAATTCTGCCAAAAAGTAGTGGGGAAAAGATAGTGGGAACATGGAGAAAACTGCAAAAAAAACTGCCCAAAAATTGTTCTTGCCAATGTCGTTCGAACGACTTTTTTATTCGAACGACTTTACTAACGATGTTCCAGAAGGGAAAAGGAAACTCGTTAGAAGTCTCGTTCGAACGTCCTGGAAATCTCATTCGAAAGAGATGTCAGTTCGTTTGAACGACATTAGAATCTTATTTGAACGAGATTACAGTTCATTCGAACGACGCGTCTTCTTGTCCTATTCATTTTAAGACCAAAACTTTTTATGAAAAGTTCTAAAAAATATTTTCTGAGTAAAACAAAGTCGTTAAAACTATTTTTAAAAAATTATAAATGACACCCAATAAATTTCCAAGCTTCTATATATATATATAATGCATTCATACCTTAGGAGCATTGGAATAATGTTGTTGACGTAGAAACGAGGCACACTAAACCCGACATATGATGAAGCTTTATAATCTTGGCCGCTATGTCTTCAGCTAACACGTCATAAGCTTGGATGGATACACTTGAACACTATCCTATGACTCAAATGTTTTCGTTCGGAATTGAGCCAACACTACCTTAAGACTCAATCGAAAACTTGTGTCCTTACATAAATAAATAAATCAATCAAAATAAAATTAAAAGTCATCTCTCACAAGCCTTTAATGCAAAATCCTGAACACACTCAGACTCCTCACAATACTCCAACCAGAATCCACGAAAATCCAATCGTTGAATACAACTCTGAAATCCCCCACACACATCGCTTTCCACAACTCTGGTTTTTAATTCCTACACCCGAGCACTCTATCGGTAGCTACACCCTGAGTCGAACTTCGAGTCACACATCTAGGACACCAAGTGAGTACACAGAGTCATTTGAAGAGAGTAAGAGCACAATGTCTGACGCAACGAGTTTCGGTACTAGAGAGGGAGATCTCGCCTATCGTCCCATGAAAGAATTACTCTTTCCTGAGCAAACTGTCAGTTCTGGCTGCATTTTACGTCCGTATACTACCGATCAGTTCCACTTTCATAATGGGATGATGCAGATTCTCCCTACGTTTCATGGCATGGATTCATAGAAATCATACCTGCGTATTCATGAGTTCGAAGAGGCATATGACACATTTAGTGATCAAACTTGCACCCAAGATGTCGTTCACCAAAAGTTGTTTCCCTTTTCCTTAAAGGATAAAGCTAAGACCTGGCTATGGTCTCTACCCCCGAACTCCATCACTTCCTAGAGAGATATGCAGTCTAAGTTTGTCTCCAAATTCTATCCGCATCACGAGACCAACTCTGCCAAGACTCAAATCCAAACTTTCCGACAACACGATAATGAGTCTTTTGATAAATGTTAGGAACGGTTCCAAGAGTTAGTTAGCGCGTGGCCCCATCATGGTTTTAACAAACACCAAGTGATATTATTCTTCCATAATGGGTTGATAATAGATTCCAAACAACTTATGCAAACAATGTGTGAAAGACCCTTTTGGGATTTAAACTCATGCGACGCCGAGGCCCATCTTAAGTATGTCACAGAGACTACTCAAGCATGGGACACAACTGATCCCAACTAAGCTAGACCTATACAACCATCTTTCAATCAAACTATCCGGTCTATACCATTTGGATAGCAATACCTTAATAAACTGTTGATTTGATCAGTTTCAGAGAGATATTAAAGAGTGGTTTGATGGTCGGTTGAGGAATATCTCCAGATCCATCCGTGGCTCGAAAGAAAAAGTGTGTGCTATCTGTGAGGTGGGCCACTCCACAAATACATGCCCGACGATTTCTGCCTACAAGGACATGCACACCGAGCAGGTGGATGCTATAGGAGGATTCAAAGGGAATTTTAATGCCCCACATGGGAATTATTACAACCCTTCGTGGAGGAACCATCCTATTTTTAACTATGGGCAACCACAAGCTGTAATGAACCCACATTCACAGGTTGTCCCACATCCACCACCTCCTCAATATCAGCAAGCGCCACCACCTCCAGTCCCATATGTAGCTCCACTGGGGAGGAACCTCAAGGATACAATAAACCAATTCATAAATTCTCAACGTGCAAATAATGCTCGATATGAACGTTTGTTCACCGAAATAAATGCAAATATCGCTAAGATGCAATTCGCATTGAGCATTCAAGAAAAGGGAAAGTTTTCGGCCTAAGGCCAAGGACCTCCCCAAGGTCAACCTAGTGTAAGATCCACCTCTACCGAATAGCATGAGCATTTCCAAGCGATAACCACTCTTCATAGTGGGTGAGTTGTTGATTTATCACCTCCCCCACATGACATTTTAAAAGATAAGGAGAATTCACCCGGCACGAAAGAGGCCGAAGATATCTCCTTGAACGATAGTGAAAAAGAAAACACTAGTGAGCCCGAGGTAGTTGTGAAACCACCATCCGTTGCGCCATTTCCTCAAAGATTGGTTCATGCCCATAAAGGGACCATAATTGAAGAAATACTATAAGTGCTTAAGAACATAAAGTTGAACTTACCTTTCCTCGATGCAATAAGCCAAATTCCATCCAATGAAAAAGACATAAAAGACTTATTGATAGTCAAGAGGAGGATGAAGGTAAAGAAGAACGTGTTTCTAGCACAAAATGTGAGCTCAGTCCTTCTTAACGATCTCCCACTTAAATATAAAGATCACGGTGCACCCACCATTTCCTGCACCATTGGAGAGAACAAATTCGAAAAATCCTTACTCGATTTGGGGGCAAGTGTTAATATCCTCCCCTATTCGATTTATAGGAAACTTTATCTGGGCGATCTCAAGCCCATAAGGATCACTCTCCAGTTAGCAAATTGAACCGTGAAGATACCACGGGGTATAGTTGAGGACGTGACAGTCCAAGTGGACACTTTCTACTTCTCGGTAGATTTTATCATTTGGGACACGGGTCCCTCCTTCGCCTCGAAAAATCATGTTCCCATCATCCTTAGACGCCCATTCTTAGCTACGGTTAACGCAGTAATCAATACTAGAAATGGGCAGATGCAACTCACTTTTGGGAACATGACTTTAGAAATAAACATCTTCAACATATCCCAACAAGAAGGGGAAGAATATGATCTTCACGCGGTGAGCTTGTTGATGAGATTGTGGAAGAAAACATTGAGGAAAATTTATGTGGAGATGCCTTAGAAGCTTGATTAGTTTCTAGTCATGAGAGCAAGAAATAGTGGTTAGAGGAGAGAAAAATAGTGGAGTTAGAGATTGGGCGGGTAAGCAAGGACGTAGGCATTACTCGAGAGAGAAAATTAGGAGATATAATTCTAAAAGACTTTGAAAAAGAATTCGGGCCGGTGGATGATAGACCTATTGTTGAATTCCAATCCCTATTAGGCTCTTGTAGTCACTTATAAGAAAGCGAATGGAAAGATAAAATCGGTGAATTTATTCTTTGTGACCATCCACCGATACCACTTGAGGTCCCTGAGGTGATTGAGAAAAAAAATTGTGTTTCGTCCGACTTAGAGATCAACCCATGTGTTCCAAAAATTAAAAGAAACCTAGGTGTTCCCTCCGAGTCAGCGCACGCAGGCCACGCTTTGAGTCAACATCACGAGGATCCCTTTCCGATTAGTCACGACGAGTCTCCTGGTCTTTCCTTTATCTATGAGAGAGGTCCCAACTTGTTCCGATTGTTGGTTTATAATCCTAGGACGGGAGAAACAAGGAGATCATCGGATCCCGTGAGTGGGATCGATTGAGTTGGTAGGAGCGAGAGATAGGTCGTCGCACCCCGACGCGTATGGGGTGATTTTTATATTTTTGAGTCACGTGTTGGTGTCATTTTGTGTCATTTTGCATTTTAAATATTAGTTTGTTTTATTTTTCGTAATTATTGCTTTGCCTTTTTTAGATTTTAGTCCTTTTGATTGAGGACAGTACAAAAGTCTTAGTTAGGGGGGTCACAAGTGCGTCTTTTTAAAACTTCACAAATTTCAAAAATGCCCAGAAATTTCAAAAAAAATAAAAAAATTTGAAAAAGCCAAAAATATTTTTCTTCAAAATAAATAAAAAAATGGAATTCAAATTTTTCGAAAATATCATTAAAAGACGGTTTAAAGTCTCAAATTGTAAAAACACAATACACAAAGTCGAAATTAACCAAAGATGGAAATTAAACGAACATAAACGACTTAACAAATAAATGTGGAGATTAACAACCCCAGTGAGATTCGAGCTTTTCATTATTGACAATTTATAAATCAATCCGAGTTAATTGTTAACTCAAAGTTCTTTTCAGCATTTCAATAAGTCGTCAAGGATTTACAATTCTTTCACTTTGATCGGTTATGAAAAATGTGTGTGATATTGCCTTGAAAAATGTTCTAAATAGATCTCTAAATTAAAGTAATCTCGAGACACATAAGGTAACGCAATTAGTAAACCGGACAATTAAGTCGGCCCTCGTTTGTCACCCAAAAATATTGGCCAGAAAAAGTAGCGAAAAATTATCCCTTTTGTAAACCAAATTGAGTCGAAGAAATTTTTCCCTTTCGTTTGACAACCCGAAAAACCCCAATTGGCCCGGAATTGTGAAAATTTATAAGTCCATAAAGTGCATAAAAAGGGGCAAGAAAAGAATAGCTATGCTCAACAAAAATAGCAAGAAAACAAAAGTGTGAAAAATAGAAAAATCAGAAAAATGAGCAAAAGCCCGAAAAAAGCACTAATGGACATCATAAGAAAAAATTTCAATTCCGAAATTCCCATTCACTCCCCATTTTACCCAATATACTTTAACCAAAAAAGTCATAACCGAGTCCGTTATGCGAAATTGGTTACCATTTTTCTTACAATCGCAATCCAATGATGAGATCCATTTCCAAAAAAATTATGAATTTCTACTTGTGTTCGTGAACTCGGTTTCAATGCATTTACTCTTATAAATCACGCATACCAAGAGAAAATAGCCACCCTTCTGAGAGATTCGTTTGTGAGCGCATCCCGTAAGATTTTTAAATCAAAATGAATTTTTGGATAAGTAACGTAATGATCAAACGGTGAAAATCCGTGGTTAAATTTCTGGCGCCGCACACACGCACTATGACTTGAGACTCTTGAACATGAATTGGTGATGACTATTTTCTGGAAAAGCTTGAGTTATACAATTTTTGAGTATTTTGAATTTTCTTTGAGTCGAATTTTGTGGATATATTCACTGCAAACCCTCACAAGACACAACTCGTCCTACTAGGGTAACCTAGGGGTTTAAAGGCTTGTTGCATACGCTAAATGCAATCGCTTGCCCACGAAAGAGGTATTGTATCCTATTTTTTTGAGTTGGATCATGTTTGATTCTTTTACACTGCTCGGGACGATCAAAGTTCTAAGTTAGGGGGGTTTGATTAGGCATAAATTACAACAAGGAATTAAGGGTTATTTTATAATGTCTTAATAGATTCATTAAAAAGTTAATTATTTTGGTTCACTTAAGAATCTCTCATATATATATATATATAAGATAGGAATGTTATGTTAAAATGATATTTTAACTTTATATGTATGATATTTCATGTTTTTTATGCTACATAACATGCATATATTTCATGCATGCATGGGCATGCATGAAATACCATGCTAAAAGTTTAAAAAAAAAACTTTTTTTCTTTGAAAAAAGGAGATTTGTTTTTTGTTTTTTGTTTTTTGTTTTTTGTTTTTTGTTTTTAGTTTTTTGTTTTTAAAAAATGGGGGATTTAAGGATGTTTTTTTCTTTTAAAAATGGAGGGGAGGGGGAGGGGGGGCATGGCAAGGGGGGAGGAAGGGTTGGGGGTAGTAATTTTTTTTTAATTTCACTTTTTTTTCCAGGGCGAATGTTTTTTTTTTTTGCCCGGGGGCAAATTTATCGTCGTGCCATCGGTACGGGCACGCACTAGTATATATATATATATATATATATATATATATATAAGCACATACATACAACTTCCATATATGACACATGAATGTATACATACATACATCATAAATTATCGACATATACATTAATATCATGTATTTTTATGTATATTTAATGAGGTATGTTGGGAGTTTTTTTTTATATATATATATATATATATATATATATATTGCACGTATAATTCACTAAAATTATACAAATACAGGAATTTATAATATTTTTTTAATCACGTGTACTATATGTAGATTTTATATTGTTCCATACATAAATAATACATGTATAAAACTATATATAAGTAGCATGTATCTATTGATAATATTATTTAACAGATGGATCTTAGTATATTATATAATTTAAATATAAATATACGTAATTTTGTGTACATGTAAATATATTTTTTATTTATAAGAATTACGCACGTATTAATGTATTATGTATGTATATTATACATTAAGGTATAAATGCATTAAAATATTAAGAATGAATAATTCTGAGTTGAAAAATAAAAAACAGAAGTTATAAAACACTCTTTTGTTGTTTTCTGAAAAACTTGATTATAGCACAAAAATATTTTAATTCAATGTGTAAAAAAAAGTTATCAAACGCAATTTTTTATCAGAATTTTATTTAAACACAAAAAAGAGAATTATAGTTTCAAACCAAACAGGCCCTAAGTTCTCCAAGTCTGGGTTCTGGTTGCGAGAAGTTTAGGTCATGGTGCATATTGTATCGGAGGTTGGGATTCTTATCGATCCTAGCAAGTTATCGACCGTGATGGAGTGGGGATAGCCCACGACACCTAATGAGACCCGGATTTTCTTGGGGTTAGCAAGGTATTACATGAGTTTTATTCAATGGTTATGAAAGATTGTCAGGCCGCTGATTCACCTCACCAGGAAGGGGGTACCATTTATTTGGGATGATTATTTCTAGAGAGATTTTTTGGAGCTGAAGGAGAAACTCACGATTGGGTCCGTACTTGCTTTACCATGGGTGGAGTGGAGTATATTGTTTACACTGATGCATCGCTTCAGAGACTTGGAGGAGTTTTAATGTGGGAGGATAGGCCTATAGCTTACGCATCACATAAGCTTAAGCCTCACAAGGGAAACTACCACACCCATGACTTGGAGTTGGTTACAGTAGTCTTTGCTCTTTGTATTTAGAGGCACTACTTAATGGGAAAGAGATTCACCTTGTTCTCAAAGCTTAAGATCCTTTGGTACTTGATCACTCAGCTAGAGTTGAATATGGGATATAAGAGGTGGTTTGAGTTTATGAAAGACATTCACTTCTTCATTAAGTATCATCCGAGTAAGGCAAACATGGTAGCAAACGTCTTGAGCCATCGATCGATTGTGAATCTAACCATATTATGATAAAAGCAGGCAGATAGTCTACTAAATCTATGGCAGAGAAATTTCATATATTTTGTATCGTGGATGCAACATAGGCATTTTAGCAGTTGTAACCGTTACACCCAATATTATATCGCAAGTGATTCAAACCCAGACTTTTTTGGACTCCTTTTGTTACGAGAAGGTGTAATAACTATTATCCCGGGGAGTTAATTTCCATTTGATTGGTTTATATGGGGATTGAGATTTTGAGGATGACTGTTTCTATTGAAGGGCTTCGAGTTATGAAAGGCAGTATTAGCCGAGGCACATGGTTCACGGTGCATCCTATAAGTGACAAGATGTACCATGACATGAGGAGGCAGTACTGGTGGGCCGATATGAAGAGAAATATAACATATTTCATATCTAAGTGTGCCATGTACCAGTTAGTGAATATGGATCACTAGAGAACAGTTTAAGGGTTGCAGACATTGGAGATCTTGGTGTGGAAGTGGTAGAGTATTTGCATGGACCTCATCATTGGACTATTGAGGTCTCAAAGGGGATATGATTCTGTTTGGGTCATTGTCGACAGACTGAATAAAGTGGACCATTTTCTTCTAGTATAGACATACTACACCTCGAAGTAGTATGTTTGACTCTTTATTTCATAAATTATGCATATACACTAGGTGCTTCTCGACATTGTGTCTGATGGGAGCCATAGTTTTGTCTCCCGTTTCTAAAGGAGATTTCAGGAGTTGCATATAAGTACCACATTTTACCCTTAGACGGATGGTTAAAATGAGCAGGTTAATATGATTTTGGATGACATGTTGTATGCTTGTGTTTTGGACCTCAAGGGGAGTTGATGTTAGCACTAGCCCCTCGTAAAATTTGCCTATAACTATAGTTACCAGCAGACTATTTCTATGGAACTCTATGTGTCCTTATATAGCCGACCGTGCCATTCTCTAATTTATTGGCTAGAGATGGGGATAACAGACTATTTAGAAACACATTCGAGAAGGTGGCGCTCATCGGGGAGCATATGAAGACTTCCTAGAATAGGCCAAAGAAGTACGCATATAGGAGGAAGTGTAAATTGAAGTTTGGGGTGGGAAATTAGGTGCTTTTTAAGGTCTCCTTGATGAAGGGAGTTATGAGATTTGGGTCCAAGATGAAGGGCATCTCGTGAAAATGACTTAGGAATACCATTCGAACGACTTATGGTATTTTGTTTGAACGAGAATGCATATCTCGTTATAATGACTTTAGATTCAATGTATATAAGAACTCTTAACACTTAACGTATATTGTAATCAGAGATTAAAAAGATTACTTTAGAAATCCCCAGTGTAGGATTGATTGTTGTGTTTCGTGACTTATGTGCAATAATACTAAAGAGTGCATTATTTTATATATTTTATACCCAAATTTATACTTTATTAGTCCCATTTTAGTTTATTTAATAAATTCTTATGAACATTTTATTAAAAAAGAAAAAAAAAATGCAAGAATGATTGAATTCGTATTCAAAATATCAATTCTAAGTCGAAATTGGGCACTTTGACAATTTTACTCTATTCTTGTGTTAATTTGTGAAAAAAGTTGCCTACTGGAAAGTTTGCAGGTAGTGATGGAATTTGGTACAAATTGATGATCAACTCAAAAAAGACGCGAAAAAGCTAATTTTTACGATCGTTCGAAAAAAACTGGTTTAACACTTGTGAAGTCGTTAAAAAAAGTCAGAAATTTTTATTCTCCGATTTGTAAATCTTTAATTATGGAACCATACATTTGGTGTGATGGTGTAGTGATTTCCCATTCATGAGACTTTGAAGTCATAGGACTGATACTCCCTATAACTATACCTAATAGTGCAAGATTGATCTCCAAAGGAATTAGGGATATACCTTCGTATTTTTATTTGTAGGCTTGAGTACAACCATCTGATTTGCATGTGAATGGGACATACTCACTTAGTGTTTGGATTATGTGATTATATTCATCGCACTTGTGATTTTACTAGATACACATAGTTATGCTTCTACATTTTAGAACCATATAAGTAATGATCATTTGAGAAAATATATAATTATGTAAAATGGATTTTGCTTAGGATTGGAATTAGAACAGCATGTGATATCTAGGTAGTTTTGGGTTGGGATAACTTAAAAAATAACTAAATTATGGGAGGAATATGTGTCATAATTATTGTGTCCCAAATGTAATTATATTCTTACTCATTATAGACTTGTTAGGTGCTTATGGAACTCTTTCTACATGTCCTAGCCAGCAACAACTACCTAACACCTGATATTTCTTAGTTGGAGATTTATCTAGCTTCCAGTTACAAGTTTCAACTTTCTAGTCTTATAATGTAGGTATCGATCTTGTATCTCACCTTTATTCATCCGTCATTTCAGTATTCAAACTTTCTTTTCATGTAGTCAGTCCTGATTCAAATTATTGTATTCGATATTATTTATTTTGAGGTCAGCTTTATATATTTAGAGTGTGGATATTTTTTGATTTGAGGTATTTATATTTCTGTGTGGAGTTTATTTATTATAGTTTGGATTGGTATAAGAGATGTGTCTTGGATTATTTGAGTATTCTATTTTAGCATCTTTATCATTCTATTTATCTGAGTCATGCTGAGAATGTTATGAATTATTTTGACTGTCATATTATTTGTGTTTGAAATTTATCAATCTATTTATGAATTTTACAGGTTGTCATAGATTTATATTCTCCTATATCATTTATACATCACAAGTGTGCTTAAGTGTGCCAGATACATGGGCCGTGAGTAACAAAAAGAAAAAAAATAGATCAATTTTGAAGCCATCATATATTGAGTCTCGTGGGTTTGTGACTGGGCATAATTTGATGTATAAATGAATTTGTTATCCCAAGCTTTTTTTTTAGATCAATTTGTTTTTGGTGGTTTTGTTAAGAGAAAAAGGAGATTTGTTTGAACGTGTTTCTCTTTATTGTATTCAAGATTGATAAAATATAGGTCTAGGTTGTTTGTGTCCTGTTTTTTTTTTTTTTTTTGATAACCCTGAACCTCCACACAAACAAATCCTTTGGACTCCCCCTTACGAGGTAAACAAGGGGGACGTTGTCACAGAGCCATCCTAATACACCCCCCGCTTAAATTCTGGTTGGTACCGCTTGAGGGTTTTGAACTCGTGACATGTAGCCATTTTGAGTCGCCCTGTACCACTGGACTAAACTAGGGTAGATCTTATTGAAGATCTATGTGAAAACTAAAAACTACTTCAAGTCAAGCATCATAAAAAATGGATCAAAAAGTACATCGAGGTCTATACCATAATTAGGTCAAATATATTGAAAATGTTTGATTTTTAGAAAAGAAATAAAAAAGATCTTTAAAAAACATTGAGAAATTTTAAAATACATTTTAGAGTTTTAAAATATATATTTTTTGAAAACTTTAAAATATTATGGAGAGATATTTTTAAAGGGTTTAAATAAATTTTAAAAGTGTTGTAAAAATATTTTTTGTAACATTTGGTATGTGTAACAAATAATGGATGAAGTCTAGGAATATTGATTTTTTTCGGCATAAATTAAATGCCAAGAAAAACACTAAAAATACCGATAATACTTTTGCGGCACTTTTGACGGTATTTCCACAAGTGCGGTAATAGCCAATGTAGTTAAAAAATAACGTCATTTTAAAAAATGTCGCGAAAAGATAACGGCATTTTCACAAGTGCGGTAACCAATGTGGTAAAAGAACAACGGCATTTTAAAAAATACCGCGAAAAGTTAGCGGCACTTTTAGTGGCAATTCCACAAGTGCGGTAGCTAATGTGGTAAAAGAAACGGCATTTTAAAAAATATCGCAAAAAGTTAGGACATTTATATTAATGCTGGTAATAACCTTTTAGCGGCATTAAAAAATGTTGAAAATAACTTTTTGCAACACTAATTAAATGTTCAACACACTTTTGATGGCACTAAAAAAATGCCGAGAATGATAATAACAGCATTAAACAAAATGTTGATATTATTTTGCAATATATGACTGGGAACAATTGTTAAAAAAATCATTTATAAGAATTATTGTATTTATGTACAAATACATTACCATAACATTAAATTAAGAGGGCAGTAATCAAATTAAAACATCATTAAATTAAAACCAATAGCATTCATTGTAAATAAACATAATTGTGCTTGGAACAATTATCCATCCACAAAATAAAATGTATCACATATCCAATAAGAAAAAGCGGGGAAGCATGAAGCGAAACGAAATTTTATATAATGTACGATACTTCTTCATTAAAGTTAAACATCCTCTTCGACCTACAAATAAAAAAGTCAATCATTAGTCATTGATACTTATTCTTCAGTATTAAAAAAAATTAGTACATTAGCAATATGCCACGCTACAGTTGAATGATATGCATCTCCAATTGTGGACTTGTTTCCATAAGGTCTAGGCAATGGTTCATTTGGTACAAATGTTCTCAATATATACTTCTCAAAAGTCTTCACCCAGTGGCGTATCCCCTACTTTTGTTGAAGGGTCCTTGCTCGCAATGAATCCACGTGCGAAGTAATAAGATCTACAATTTTAGGAAGTATATTACTTGAGACCGTTTGTTGTGGTTTATGGTGCTTTTTCTTCTTCTTTGATGGTTCTTTTTACAAACAAGATGAATATGTCATCAGCCATATATTTCTCAAAAAAAATCGGCAGAATTTTATTTGTTTTAAGACATCCCAAAAATTTTAAAACTATATACAACCAAATAAACCAACAACCCAATGTCAACTATACATAAACTTCCCAAGAAAGCGCGGATATATTGTGCCCTTTAAAATCCTTTAAATTAGTATTTCTGAGTTGAAGTAGCATTCGTTTATTCACTAACACGAGTAGTAGTCTCGGGGGCAACCAAGTGTTGAGAATTTGCAATTTTAAAAAAATGAATTATTTCAATCATGAAAATGTAAAGTCTTAAATTATGATTTTAAAAAGTAATTATCTATTTACCTGTTGAGATGGAGCTAAATGGTGATTTGATTGTGGTACCACTACAGGTTGAAATTGGTTGGTTTCTTCTAATTGTTGCTCGGGTTGTAAAATATACCTATATGATGGTATCTTTTGTTTGTTTGAGGATTGAGGAACCTGTTAATAGCATACTTTAATATTATAACATACATTTATATATATATATATATATACACGATAATTAAGCACAAAAGATAAAAGTGTGTACTTATCAACCTGTTTGGATACAACGGAAGGGCAAGTCATCATGTGTGTGCGTATCAACTCATACTGAGCCTCTAAATGAATAAATTTATCCTGAAATTCAGATCGAATCTCAGATCGTAGTCGCTCATACTCTTTTTCATTAACCTTCAGTCGCTTAATTCCATGCACATTAGTTGGATATGGTCTATGCCCATAAGCTCGACAATGACCGTGTTTATCAGGTCCCAGGACTTCATAAAATATTTCGTCTTTACAACTGACAGATTCATTACAATCTGACGGAAGTTGATCTACTTTTTACCTCATTAATGAGAAAATATTAAGTATCACGTACCATCCAATGAAAATGTGACATGGGTACAATATGGGTCCCGCCTTGATAGATTTTATCCTCCGAATGAGATCATACAGGACCCGTATGATAAATATGTTGCATTTACCAAAATTTGACTGATTATTTTGGAGACTTATCCTTACTTATTATGTAAAAATATTAGGTATTCCTGAACTGAAGGAGCATTCACTAAACACTTGGCATTGCACGAGTGGTAGATTGATAAATTTTGTATTTATGATGAAAATAAGCTATGTTGGCACTAACTACGAAAATTGTCCACTATTTTCTTAGCACAATATTACCCTTAGATTTATTGAAAAAAACATAAGGAGGAGATACCTATGAACTTATGGATCATATCTGATCCATCATAAATTCTAATTCAGGATTCGATAGATGCAACGAGCACTTTAGATGGATTCCATGGGGAGAACTGTGAACAAACACACAATTATTCATTTTGTTGTGCATGCTTGGGGGAAAATAATCCCAGTTTATGTTGAGATAGAACAGAAAAGAGAAGAAATAAGCTTACCTGAAAATCAATGATCTTTTTTCCTGGGGACTTTTTCTTATTTCGTATTTCAATATGATCTTTTACTTCTAGGTCACACCTAAAAAATATGATAATTAACTGACGTATTTATGAATTGAGTGATTAGATCAGAAACTGGAATTCAAAAGCTATAAACAAAGATTGGCAAATTCTTATAATAAGGACATTAAAGAAAGGAGTAAATAAACCAAATCTATGAGAGAAGAATCTAGGAGAGCAACATGGACTAGTTGTATTATACACGAGATAATTCCCCTTATGTAGACCAACTACAGCACCCTATAACAATAAAAAATAAGAAATTATTAAATATGTGAAACTATATTGCATTACACTTATTGTACTCAAGAACTTGATTATATAATTACGATTGTTATTTTTTTTTGTCTAAATGTTAATTCTATAACATGTATAATAGGTTGAAACAGAATGGGATACTCAAAATTTTAACTTTGAAACATATAATTTCAAAAACTTCCAAAAGCGCTCGAAATTTTGTATCATGTCAGGTTATAGTCCCACGGATTATATCCTGATAAAATTATAATATTAAGCTCTCTTATCATGTGCATCAAACGGAGCATTTCAAGTGACCTCATTAAATTAACTATGGTAACTTGAGACATACACTGGAAGCCTATCCAAGCATTATCATTAGCAGAAGCTATCCCCGAGCCATTTTCAAAAATACTGTCCATAGAAAGCATGTTGAAAAGATCAGTAGCGTAATCAACTTTAGGAGGAGAGACAGCTTCATAAACTTGCATTATTGATTCAGCTGGTGGAGCTGCTGGCTCTGATTTTTGCAGCACTTGTTGAGGTTTTGGTGCAGGAGTGAGATGTTTTTATTTTATGAGAAACAAGAAAATACTTTTGTTGATACAGAAAATAATACAAGATCATCGCAAGGGGTCAAATGAATATAAATCTACTAAAATTCATAATAAAAAGACCAAATAAAAGGTATAAATAAACAATACTGCAACACTCAAATTACGAGAACATTTTACTCCATTTCAAAGCTATTGAAAAGATGTTCAATGCTTGTAAGCTTTGAAAATAGAAGCCCATAAGAATGCCATAAATTTAACCGCAATCCATAATTCATCTATCCCCATCTTCTTGTCCTCGAAATTTCTACTATTCCTTTCTAGCCAAATGTACCACGCAAAAGACAACACTGCACACCTTCACAAGCAGTTCCTTTGTTTTTATATACCTACCCAATTAAATATATACCAAGAAAGTCATAACAAGAACTTGGAAATGTCTAATAAGACCTAGATCCTCTAGTATTCTGCATCACAAAGGAAATCACAGCAAGCGACACACTAGCAAGCATGGACCAAGCAATCTCCGACGGGGTCAATATCATATCTTTATCTCTTAGCTTTGATTCGATACCTTATTTCAAACGTGTTTTAGCTATTGCATCACTTTCGGCGATAGATAAGGGTATTTTTGTTATCTGCGCTGGTGAAAATTTAGGACCAGAACCAAACACGACTTACAATGGAGCACCTTGGATCATGACAGTAAGGGCTGGCACTATCGATCGGAGTTTCCTGGCAACATTGACCCTGGGAAATGATCCAACCTTAGAGGGAACATCGTACTACCTGGATAACATTTATGTCACTAACTTACCTCTGCATTATGGAAAAGGCAATGTAAGCAAGGCAACGTGTAAGTTTTCATCTCTGGATCCGAAAGAGGTTGTTGGAAAAGCAGTCTTGTGTGATAATCGTAACGGCATGGATATCAATGTCTACGAATAAATTGAAGAATTTCAAAGGGCAGGTGGATATCAATGACCAACAGTCCATACATGGAAACAAGAATATAAAATATAGTAACAGATTATGCACTTTACTCGGGCACTTCAATGGCAGCACCCCATCTCGCGGGAGTTACAGCATTGCTAAAGGTTGTCCACCATAATTGGAGCCCAGCAGTCTCTGATGACCACTACATATACCATCGACAATGTGCATGCGATTCTTCAAGACCAATGGAACGTACCCCCTGCCACACCTCTAGATTTTGGGGCAGTTCATATTTGCCCCAATAAAGCCATGGACCCAGGACTCACCTACGACATGGATTTCCAATATTAAATCGAGTTCTTATATAGTATTGGTTGTAGTAAGAAACAAATGGGTATAATAATTAGACGAAATCAATGGATCTGCAGCCAAAACAGCAGCGACCTCAACTACCCTTCTTTGGTTGCCATATTTTCCAAAAAAGAGGCAGGGGAGGATTTTAGTAGGACGCTGACGAATGTCTGAAAATAAAAATATGACCATATATCAAGAAGTTTTAGTGGCTCCTATTGGAATGAGAATCAGGATAGAGCCCCGCACTCTCGCATTCACTCAAAAGTATTAGATGCAGAGTTTTGTCATGAGAGTGGACGTTGATGAAGATGTTCCATTCGTAAAGTATGGTTATCTCAAATGGATTGATCAGCATAACCACGTAGTATCCAGTCCCATTGTAGACAATTCTACATGACACCATCGACAAAACCATTATCGTGATATCAAGGAACAATAAAATTAAAATGGAAATATTATAATTCTTGCCAGAGCCCAAAGAAATGAAAATAAGAGATAAAAGGCCCAACTTGTTCCAATTTCATGCCAATGGATATTGAATATTATAATAGCAGATATAGTCATGATTATCACTTACTTTTCCTTCAGTTAATCTTGAATCTTTGCAATGGATTTAATTAGCATGATGGAAACATAAATGTTTTTTGATTCTGACATCGTTAGCATAATCACCATTGCCTTAATATCACTAGTAAAGTTGTGATTCTGCATAAGACCATAAATTTGTAAACGATAAAGGGGTGGCGGTGTCGAAACATAATTTTCTCGGACTTTATTCCACAGCTGTGAAATCTGAATTCAGATTTCGAATCAGAACCCTATATTCCTAAAATATATATTTTTTTGTATTATAAATCTCAAGATACATTGTAACAAATAGCAGGAATATATATATATATATAGGGTGGAGGAATTAACATTCAAATATTTTTTTATGTTTTGGGTATCTGACTAATCCCAAATGTACCTTTAGACTCCTCAATCTGCACGCACCAGGACACACTATGGGAGGTGACCCCATGACGGTTTGAACTCTTGACCACCAGGCTGTGATCCCATGCCACTATGATACTCTCTTAGGATTATTTACATTCTAGTATTTAAGTCATATTCTCCACAAAGTGGAATTGAAAATTGGCACACCGGTCATTTTTTTTTTAAATATAAATCAAAGTGCAGGACTTTGCAACGGAACGAGATTGATAATAACTCAACTAGCTCCATAGGTGGTTGAAGGGAGAATCATTATGGTATCCAACATTGGCACAAGGGTATTCATCCCCCACATCATAATGTCTGCTACAACAGAACCAAAATGGCCTTTCATTTTGAAACGAAGACAGCTCCCCCTACGTCCATCATTTTGCATGATAATAAATAAAAGCCAAGGTCAAACTCTGCAAAACGTTGGCATATACTAAAAATCACACTCTGGGCAGATAATGCAATGGATTTGGACGAGAATGCTTTACAAGAAACCTCTTCACCAACCGTTGTTGTTGTATCATCTTCCAGGCTAAACTCTTATATTCCATATGCATTTTCAACATCTCAATTTCATGATAACTCCTAAACAAATATTGTAAGATTTTTAGATTATCAAATTCCCATTGATTAAGTAGTGAAATTTATTCACTGTTCTCCAATCATTTTTCCAGTTCTTTCTCACAAATCCACAAAAATTGCAAAATACAACTCTAATTTGACATTGGCTTTGCCTATTATCATACTATTACATATATTTGACACTCCAACAACAACACAATCTTGGATACCACATACGAGGAATCACCTCAAATTATACACTTTATCGAAAAATGGGATCGCGATATTCTCTCCCCACCCTATCAATCTGTTATTGATAAATAAGGCGGTTTTCGTAATTTATTCTTGTTGATGAAACATGTATACGGGACTAATGCCCATCTATTTTCAAAACAGAGGGCTTGATTTGGATATAAAATTAGTATATGATTATTACATGTAATAATAATACATACACTGACATATTCAATATTTCTAAAACAACATTATATATATATGTTACATAGAAATTTTAGTACTTGAAGTGAAATACTTAATTCTCTCAATCTGCTCACTGAATCACGTGAACAAATACACACGACAAATCATTTGACAAAATACTCAACTAAATTATAGATTTCTTTCAAATTATCATTTTATTTATGAGCATAATGTATGATTATATATAATTTCCAGTTATACTTCCTTATAACAAATCATACATTGCTTCTTCTCCGTCTTAATATCTAAACCTTATACCTCTGCTTAAGTAACATAACTCGGTCTTATTACTAAACATCTACTACTCTTATATTCATGGAGTGACATAACTATTACACTCTCTGTTGAATATTGTGACAACCAGATGATCGGTCCTTTATAAAATTAAATCACAATATTCGGTTAGTTCAAATTATGCATCACTGTCGTAAGTTTTATTATTTAAAACTAACCACCTAATATTTAAAAAGGTTGATGTCAAAATTTTATCTTATTAACAGTAATCGGCATAAAAAGGAAATAATTAAACATCACCATTCAACACAAAAACGTAAGGAAAGAACTAACTGAAATAATATGAAGAACTGGAGTAAACACATCCAGATAAAATCCCATACAATAATCCAAAAATATGAATTTAAAGTCTAATGATAGAATAAAATAACTCTAAATCTCTGAATGTAATATAGGAGGGACGACATGTCCAACAAAAGTAAATAACTGATAGATGAAGAGAAATAGACTCACAAGTGTATACTAGCAACATCATGTAGCTTCCACAGTAGCTACAGCTCGACAAATGAATGGAATCTCCTAAGCCTGGTGTCCCTGTGGCTGAGCACCTAAAATAATATAACAAGAAAAGAGATTTGCAGAAAAACAGGTCAGAGCTTGAGTAGAAAACAGTTTAAATATAGCAAGTGCTTAAATTGGTTAATTAGCACAAATATTATTCATGTTAACTTAGCACACTCACTTGGGATACGCACCTCTCATCTAATGTGCACACCTAGCGAGCCTAACTACCCATTTTAGTCTCGATATGCTGCCTGACTACATGTAGTATAAACACTATGCCTGATAAAATATTTAAATAACCCGAAGTCAAAATATTTCTATTATTTAGGAATATGTTTAAAGATGTCTTAACTCATTATCATAGCATTCTTAATTCTCAATCGGTGACTCGATACGTATACACTTTAATAAAGTAGCCAACATGATACACAGAATAGAAACTCGGTATACATATATAAAATATCACTATGTATACATACAAATATATATATATATATATATATATATATATATATATATATATATATATATATATATATATATATCAGTATTGCACCCATGGTTAAGAAACCCCTGGTGCTAGGCATATTCGGCTATCTAGTCCCATTGCAACGCTCACGCATAAAGGGCAACAGGTTCAATCTCTCAAGAACCAATAAAACATATACACAAATTGGAGGCAAATATAGTTCCAAGTCGATGGGCTACGCACATACCTACGCACCCGTACGACCGTTAACACTATCGTTCTCATCGATAGCCCGTACCTAGGTTCCATGCTCTAGTGGTATGGCCCAAAATCCCCCAACGGCACAGAAGATATTATAAGGACACAAATTTCCAATTGAGTCTTAATGTAGTGTTGGCTCAATTCCGGATAAAAACATTTATGTCATAGGATAGTATTGAGTGAGTATCCTCCAAGCCTATGACATGCAAGAGTTGAAGACGTAACGGCCAAGACTTATAAAGTTTCATCATTGCCGAGTTTCAAGTGCCATGTTTCTACGTCATCAGCAACATATCCCATAGTCTCCTAAGGTATGAATGCATTACATATTTATATAGGAGATTGGAATAATTTTTATTAGGTGTATTTTTTGTTTAAACTGATGTTTATTTTCAGAAGGTTTCTTTAAAAATTTAAAATAAAGTTTTTGGACTAAAAATAGAATTTTAAGCATTCTGGAACTTCGTTCGATATTGTCGTTCGAACGAGAATGTCGTTCGAACGAGTTTGCCAACAAGTTTTCCTACTTGGCCACTGGAACTTCGTTAGAAGTGTCATTCGAACGAGATTTCTAGCGGGAATTTTTTTTGGCAGTTTTAATCAGTTTTTCCCCATGTTCCAACTTAATTTTACCCACTAACTCTTGATAGAAGTTAAATGTGCGGGAACCAAGTTTTAAAAACTAACTTTTGACATTTTCTAAACACCTTTTTGAGAGAGAAAATTTCTAAGTTCAAAAGTTCATGTTTTAAGTGTTAGTATTTTCAAGAACATTACTCAAAACACTTTAGTTTACACCCATAGTTTGTTTATTCCAAGTTACCATATAATTATTAAAAGAGAAAGTTTTAAAAAAATTGGGTTCATCATTCTCAACAAGTGGTATCAGAGCGGGAGCGCTAATTTATCGCGTCAAATATCCGTTTTTCGTCTTTATAATTTTTGTGCTCTTTGTATTTTTAGGTGGTTCGTTTTTTACTCACTCTCATTTTTTTGGTTTTGTATCTCTCGATGGTACGCCTTAATGATAATTTGTCCATTTCTAATGATAATGAAGTTTTTGATATTCGAGAGAAATTTAATGGGCTTAATAAGTGTAATGAAAATTTAAGAGAATTAAATGTGAGATTTGCAAAAAGAATTAAGTTTCTTGAAAATGAAAATTTATGTTTTCAATCTAGAATTGAACTTTTGTAAACCTCAATATCTCAAAAAGATATTTTTCGTGAAAAGCTAATGGACATAAATTACAATTTTAATACTTTAAATATGTCCAAGAAAGAGAGTGATAGTTGAGAAAAGACTCTTAAGGATAAGTTTGCTCACATTGAGGGGGAGCGTGATAACCTTCTAGGAGTTATAGAAAATTTAAAGAAGGAGTCCCGTAATATTGAGGATTCTAATTTATTACTTGAGTCCAAAATTTTAAAAATAAAAAATAATTTACAAGACTCGAGTGGTTGTTGTAATGGTTCTAGCACATCTTGTTCAAATATTTTCGTTGCTAAAGCTAAGACCATCATTTGTTTTAGAGGGACAACTTTATCTAAGAACTTTAGAAAAGGTCACACCTTAGGTATCATTCCTCGTGTTTTCACATGCTTGTATTGTGGTAGGAAAGGTCACCTTAGGTCATTTTGTTTTGATCTTAAAAGAAGTTCTAGGAAGTCTATGTCTAGCATTTCATTAGTTCCCGAACCCCATCATTTTAAATATACATCTATATGGGTTATGAAATCATTTTTAGACGCACTAGATATTAGATTTGTTGATCCTCATTTGCTTTTACATGAAACCACCTTTGCTAAATTTAAAGGTTGAATGTGTCAGTTTGTTTGCATACTCTAGCTTTTTGTGCCTCATATTATATATCATTGCTAGGTGTATGCATGTTTAGTCATTTTCTAGTCATTGCTTTACTATATATCACAAGCTAGAATTATGATGTTTGTTTATCTTTTGTATTATAGTTCTTTCATTTTAGTTTGCATTAAATGATAAATACAAAAAGATTTTGTTTTTCATTTGTGTTTCACCTTTTAGTAATTTAGGCTTAATGAAAAATACAAATGATTTTTGTTTGTCTTTGAGTACATATTTCTTATTTTGGTTAAAAATTTTAAAAACTCAAAAAGATTTTTTTTGTGTGTGTATTTTAGTTTGACACACTTTATGTGGCATATACTTGTGTTAGAATCCCTTCTTTTTCACTTCCATGTGGCTAGAACTTTTGGTTTAGATTGACAATCCTTAAAATGTTCTTTACCATGCTTACATGGAGTAGTTGGATTTTATGTTATTATAATCGATTCTATTTTTATATGCCTCAATTCACACATGCACGAGCTCACTTGAAACTATAACTTCATATGTATATTTGAGCTTTGTGAGGTGTTCTCCTACCAATCTTGTCATCTACATGTTGTGTGACCTAGGAGGACTAGTGTATGTTAAAATCCGTTACACGTGAGATTTTTGTGAGATATAAAAAGATTATATACATATATATATATATATATATGTGTGTGTGTGTGTGTGTGTGTGTGTGTGCACGGGGAAGGGTTCCGAAAGGAAAAATCATCCTTTGCGAGTAATCCACCATTTGGATTGGACCTAAGAGAAATACGTGGTCCAATGGCCTAAAAGAAAATTTGTCTTTAAAAGAAAAATAAGTTCCCAAGGACTTATTTGTTTAGTTGATTTATTCATTCAAAAGATTAAATTAATACGCATATTTTGAGGGAGTTGGGATGGTATATAAACGGTTTGCACAATGTCCGTTTATCCTACTTGTACTTTCAATGTCATGACTCTATTGGTTTGTAGAATCATCCAAATTCTAGGCTTGCATGCATTGTGTATGTTTGTTCATTGAGTTCAATCTATATTATCACATGAGGTTATATTCAAATGTGATGAAGTTTGCAATCAAATGAGAACTCCGTGAACATGTTTTTAAGTGTTTGGGTCTAAATTTAATTGTTGTTAGTTCACACCCCTACACTTTTGTTTCCATATGACGCATTTTTGCCATACGAGTGTGAAAAGCTTATTTTATTTTGTGTCATGTGTGGTATATATACCTAGTATATGAGCGTGTGCGTTAATCATATTTATTATGTTCTCATATACGAGGTATTTTATTTGTCTTTTCCTTGCTTTTTTGTCCATCTATGCTTCTACTTCATGATGGGTATATATCTTGTTGCATTCTTTGTTGATATCACATGCTTAATACTTTATGTATCATATTGGTATCATTTTCTTGCATCTTAGTTGGTATCCTTTATTCTTTGTATGGATTAGTTATGCTTTTGTTCCCTATATGCTTTCATGTTCTATGCTTTGTATGCATTTTTGTTTTATTAATTCTATCACCTTTGTCTATTCCTTAACAAAAGGGGGGAGAATGATAGGGGGAGAAATGGTATCTAATCCTACTGTAATCTTATCAAAGTTTAGGAGATTTAACATAGGGGGAGAGCTCTATCTTCTTAGGTTGATTATAGTTGATAAAGGGGTGAATTAATTTAGGGGGAGTAATTTTTTTTACATGCATTTAATATTCTTGGTATTACCTATGCGTTTGATAGTTTGCTTAAGTGTGCAGGAATTCTTCTAAATATGGCAACTTTCTTCATCGGCAAAGATATTGATTCTTGGGTCTTTAGTCAAGTTTGGGTGCAATGTTTGAGTCTAATAGAGCTTGACAGCCCTTTAGGATTTTTGGTTGATTTTTGTCCCGGAATAGCCAAAGAGGGAGATTTGTAAGGACACAAATTTTTAATTGAGTCTTAATGTAGTGTCGGCTAAATTCCGAACAAAAATATTTGTGTCATTGGATAGTATTGAGTGAGTATCCTCCAAGCCTATGGCATGCAAGAGTTTAAGACGTAGCGGCCAAGACTTATACAGCTTCATCATTGTCGAGTTTCAAGTGCCATGTTTCTACCTCATCAACATCATATTCCATAGTCTCCTAAGGTATAAATGCATTACATATTTATATAGGAGCTTGGAACAATTTTTATTGGGTGTATTTGTTATTTAAACTGATGTTTATTTTCAGAAGGTTTCTTTAAAACTTTAAAATAAAGTTTCTGGGCTAAAAATAGAATTTTAAGCATTCTGGAACTTCGTTCGATATTGTCATTCAAACGAGTTTTTCATTCGAATGAGAATGTCGTTCGAACGAGTTTGCCCACTTGGCCACTGGAACTTCATTAGAATTGGCGTTCGAACGAGACTTCATTCAAACGAAAATCTCGTTCGAACGAGATTTCTGGCGGGAATTTTTTTTGCAGTTTTAATCAGTTTTTCCTCATGTTACCACGTACTTTTACCCACCAACTCTTGACATAAGTTATATGTGCGAGAACCAAGTTTGAAAAACTAACTTTTGCATTTTCTAAACACCTTTTTGAGAGAAAATTTTGAGAGAGAAAATTTCTAAGTTCAAAAGTTCATGTTTTAAGTGTTAGCATTTTCAAGAACATTACTCAAAACACTTTAGTTTACACCCATAGTTTGTTTATTCCAAGTTACCATATAAATATCTTGCTTGGAGTGTTTGGCACCGGGTTTTCACTCTACCAAGTTGAAGATTTCGTTTGGGTTTATTTCTACATCCCTCGAAGAAGTAGTCTCATTTTGGCTGTGGCATTCTCACATGGTGAAAGGCACCATATGTGGTTGGCGGTTGTTCCTAAAGCCTCATTGGTGGATTCCAAGGTTCCGGTGGAGTCCGGGATTGTCAACTAAGCGGATGTTGGTACAAGAAGACGCATCAGGGGATTGAAGGGAATCGAGTCATGTTGAGTAATTCTTTTGTCTTGTACTTGTAAAAATACCATACTTAGTGGATTTAAGGTTAGGCTCATTCGAGGTTTTTCCCGTTGTGGGTTTTTTCTCGTACATCGCGGAGTAGTGGCTTGTCTCTTTATTATATCTTTTGCAAATTCACATTAGATGCATGCTTAAGTAAAAAGGTAAAATTTGATTTAGATCACTACTTGTTTAATTTGGTGCAAATTAAATTTGGGCAAATGTTAATTTAATTCAAGTCATTAATTTTATTGGATAAAATTTGGTTTGGCCTAAATTACAAAAATGAATATTTATCGTTAAAAAAATTTCTAGGACTTGGGTTAAATTGGTTTAAGTGAATATTTTGTGTTGTCTAATTTAATTTCACTTTGAACTTGTTTAATTATAATTTGAAAGAAATTAAATTTAGTTATTTGTGTGTGTTGTTTTGAGCCATCCTTATTCCTCATCTCTAAAAGGAAATTATATTATTAAAAGAGAAAGTTTTAAAAAATTTGGGTGTCATCATTCGCAACAGATATGGTCATCCACAATACGCTAACCTTCGTTCGATAGCCAGTAGCTAGGTATGTCATACACATAATATTCTAAGTAATAAGCATGCACACAACTTATATAACTTATTAGGCAATCACGCAACCCAATTCCCAGAGTACGTAGGTAATATTAAAATCACTACTCTCCACGATATCCATTATATATAACCCCTCTAGGACTCACATTCTCTCCTAGATTTCCATACAAGTTCAATACCTCGAGGATCAATACACCCTTAAATCCCTAAAACTTTAGAATTTAAGTCACCAGTTACTCACGTAGGTTAATACACTCGAATCAACGCTTCAACTTCGAATCTCACGGATATAACTCTCTCAAACGAACTCTCGAGATTAGGGTCAGTGTATCGCTCTTGTATGTGAGGAGGTGAGTAAATGTAAGCAAGTTCAAACGTCTCACACACACATATGAAAGAACGCACATACTAGAAAGAAAATTGATCTCATGAAAGAAATGCTAATCACTATAGTGAGAACGTCGAGTTATTCACCACGTTGACTTTCATTTGTCCGAACACCGAGGGGAGAATATGTATGCATATGGGTGAGGGGAAAATGAAATGGGAAGGAAATGATGGGGTAAAGATGGTGATGTATGGATGAATGATAAGTGATGGATGTGATAGAAGAGTGTTCTATGAAGAACAAATATCTTTATTACACAAGAACTAACTACAAACTCTTTTTTTTCTTTTCTCTCTTTTCTTTTCTATATTCTTTTTCGATTTTTCTTTTCTTTTTCTATATTTTTTTTCTTTTTTTTTTTCTATTTTTGCTTTTTTTTTCTCTCTTTCAAACCAACAATGAAGACATTTACATTTGAAATCACACTCTTTTTCTCAAAAATGATGATGGATGATATATGAATGGAGTGGGGAATAAATGGGAATATGGGTGAAGTAAGTGGTAAATGGTAGGTGTATGGATGAAAATCTAGTATTCGGGACAAATTTCGAGACACGTGTTTCTTACAACTCGAAAGAGATGTCATTCTCAGTGATCAAGCCAAATTTTAATGAAGGATAATGAGATCATACAACAATTAAAATGCGGACCCAAAAGAAGTTGACTCAACTTGTGACTCGGAGATTGCGTAAAACACTCTGAAGGGGTGAAGGGCACAAATCTCACAAGTTAAAGTCTCTACTAGTGATCCTTAGGGTTTTCATGGGAATTGTAGTACTCTTCAACTCTAAACCGTAGTGACGTGATAAGTGTGCAAATTTTGTTGAGTCTAGAAATTCATGGTGTAAAATGCCTTGTTACGTATTACATAAGCTATTTAGAAAAAATATTCTCTAGCTTAATTCCTAGACTTTGAAATATGGATGATTGAAAATTCACATCAATAATTGAGATGAAAGAAACTGCACGAAATTTTAAAAATCAGGTTTAAAAATCAAAATTTTTCAAAAGAGGGACGATTTTGATAAATTCCCCACCCCCAAACAAAAAGGAACATCGTCCTCGATGTTAAGTAAAATGATTTTTAAAATTGAGAGCATAAGGTAGGAAAGATATTACCAGAATGAACCGCTAATGAAGTGGACAAATATAGCCAAGAATAAACCTGAATAAGAAGTGAGAGAAAAAAATGTGTACAATTCCATAACATGGTAAAGCATTAGGTGATGAGAAACACCACCCCCAAACAGGATGAGACTAGTACAAGAAACGCGAGTTGCCTCCCGGTAGCGCTAAGTTTAATGTCTTCAGCGAGACTGATGGAATCTCACCCTAAGGATAAGAACGAGGAAAGTGCGGGGCAGCAGAAGAATGGGTGATGAGAATCACCCCCAAACATGACTGAAGCATCAGTCTTGTTGGATGAAGGCTAAAATGGTCAATGAATCTGTATGAAAAAGTGCATCACGCGATGCAAAGCATCGGTGGACCATGGAAAGGTGGGTATCACGGTGAGGGTGGAAAGGGTCAAGTGGTATCGCCGACGGGCCTTGTTGAGCTTAAAGGTGAGGGAAACGAGGGCCCTATAAGAATGGTGCTCAAGTTGTTGAGGGAGGCAAGATGGTGTGAAAATAGTGATGGGGTGGGTCTCAGAGAAATCACACGACCGTTCTATGAATGGGCGATAATAATGGTCGCGTCGTGGCACGCCAGGGAGCTGTCTTGGGAAAAATTCAACACCACAAGAGAGTGGCGGGTAAAGAGGAACAATCTCGATGTCAAGGAAGTAGAGAGTAGCGCCACAAATACTTTCATGGGTGGTGGAGGATGGTTTTAGGTAAGGATCTAAAAATATAAATGGAAATTTTAAATGTGTAAAATCAAGATCCAAACCAAGTGGTGAGGTGGAAAGGATAATGGGTGGGTCGGGTGGGATAAACGATGGAGGAAGATGATCCAACTCAAGCGTGGGAGACACACACTCATTGGGAAGAGTAAAGTAATACTCACAAGGGAGTGTGGTTTCTAAAGATGGAGTTGTCAACTTCTCCATAAGAGTAGCATAGGTAAATGGGGTGCTTGGTTCAAATGAGGCACCAAGATCGGCGATAGAGTAATCTATTGAAATATTGGGCTCAAAGGGAGCCATGCATGGTGGAACATGATCCATATCCGGAGAAGTAGAAACTATCACGGATTCTATCTCGGGAAAATGGTGAGCACTTATAGCCGGAGCTAACCTAGGACAAATTTGTTCCTCGGGAACACAAGGAGTGGGCTCAATAGGTGTAGACTCGGGCATTTTTTTGGATTTATCGGGAAAGGGAATGGAAACCTCAAAGTGGGGTTCATGTGGACATTGTGGGATTGGATCAGGTTCACTATCGAAAGGTAAGTCAACATAATTGTCAACTTGGGACCCGGACCATGGGATGGTCTCAACTTTGAGATTCTCGGGGTGGTAGGGTTGGTCACACTCAAAATCCGTATCACAAGAGGACACATCATCATCACACTCGGGTGCAACAATGGATTGATCCATGGAAATATCTGACTCTCTCGCACACTCCAATTCATTTAATCGTTGTTCAAGCCTTTGGAGAGCTTGAGTTTAAATTTGAGTGGCTTGCTCTTGCTCGAGTATGAACTTTTGCACGAGTCTTTAGAAAGCAGAGGTGGATTATGGTGGTGGTCGAGGTGGACACAACTCACTATGATCATGACTATATGGAGAATACTCAAATGAAGAGGGTGAATTGAGTCCAAGTTCATCATACACGAAAGGATCGCTTTCGTGATGGACAATTGGTTGATACTCATGGGGTGCGTAGTGAGGAAACTGGTCGTGAATGGGTGCACAAGGTTGCCATGACGACTGTTGGAACGTGTGAGTATCCACCACATTGGGTCGGGATTCGTATTGTGTGGAATGGTGATCAGGCATCCACGAATAGCTCGGGTACTCACACAACTCTGGATTGGATATATCGGGATAATAGGTCGAGGTTGATTTCGAAACAGTGTCATATGGATACACATGTTCCACGGTGGGTTCGAATGGATATGGAATGTATGGACACTCATAGGACAGGTGATCGGCATAATAACAGTGGATGCACAACAAAGGATGAGGCACGTCGACACTTGACACCGAGGGTGATGGAATAGGAGGTGAGTGCATATACGGGTCAAGAGTACCAATGGTACTCATGAGAGAGGTGAGACCACTAAGGATATTATAAAGAGACGGCTTAGCATCACTCTCACACGTGTCCCGTGACAATGAAAAATGACCAAAGTAGTCCCGTAAGGGACGTTCTTCGGCCATGAGGAGAAAAATATTTTTTTGGATTTTTTAAATTTTTTTCAAAACAAAAGAAAATATTTTTGGATTTTCGAAAAATAATGGAAGAAAATATTTGTGTAGTTTGTTTTTATAAAAATGAAAGAAAGTATTTTTGGATAACTAAAACCGACTATCGAAAAATTAAATTGGGGACACACACGTCAAGAAGAATTCCTAACTAGCACATAGCCAATTTTTATCTTTAAATTTAGTGAAAGGATAATCAAATTTTAATTAAGTTCGCGGGCGATAAAAATCACGGAATTATCTGAGTGACCGCCTTTGCAAAATTTTCTCCTATTAGGCTACCTAGTTAATAGATTTTAAATTTAATGATGGCTAGGGTAAGCACGCAATGCTAAGCGAGTGAGTTGGGTGATTAAATTCCTTCTCGTGAGTGACCGGGTGTAGGTCTTAGTCAATTAATTCACCGCACCATTCGAAAATAAATGCAAGAATAAAATTAAATAAGAGCACACAAAATAATTAACTCGCTAACAGGAGAGGCACGAGTGTTTGAGAAATGTACCTCCCACTGTTTTTAAGCCATGGGATGTCGAAAAATTTGAGTCGACCGGGGGGAGATTACGCCTATCTCAGTCGGCCCGGGAGTCCTACCGACCTAAGCTAGAGTGGCTTCCAAATCCTCGCCTTTTGACGCCCTCTCTCTACCTTGTCCAGTTTCCCTATCAAGCTTGTCTTCGATTTTTACAATTGTTTAAAATGAAAAATAAAATAAAGGTGTCTATATGCACCGCAATACAAGCCAATAATATAATAATCCTAATACAAGCCTTCTAAAATAAAGAAAAATGGTACAAAAATGCAACAAAAGATAGGAAATAAATGAACTAAAAAATTGAATCCGCTCCGTGTGCTTCATGCTCCCAAGAATGGCAACGGTGCCATTTGATAACTAGAACTTTTCAGTGTATATTTTTCGTCCTTGCTTGAAAAGATCCTCTAATCAAAATCCTCAATTACCTACAAAAATAACAATCTAAAGTGTAGAGGTAAGTAAGGGTATCAATCCACATCAATGGGGTAAAGCTAGAGACAAATTCAATTGTAATTCATTTTTTATTTTCTTTTTTGGAATTTTTCTTTTCTATTTTTTTTTAGCTTTTCGAATATCAAAACAATTTTGTGAGGTGAGGTGCAATAACACTAAACTAAAATGTGAGATGAAAACAACTAACTAGAAAGTGACTAAAAGTGAAAAATAAAGTCTTAACACTAAAATAAGAGATAAAGTGAGGTATATAATTGTGAGAACAATCAAGGAGTGGGATTACACCACAAATTTTAGCTATTCTAATTAATTAATTTAATTAATTGAATTCTACCAAATTAATATCAAAATTACAAATCAACTCTCATTGCAAATGTAATTTTAATAGTAATCTTTTAGAAAATTAAGTTTAACCCCCCACAACTCTAGAAAATAGATCACACTCCTATTAATTAATCACCCGCTAGGATCGATTGATTAAAATTTATGTAAATCTTAGAAAATAAATTTAAAGTTGAAATTCAAGTAATAATACCCCACTTAAGAAACCCCTATCTCTAGTTCGAATCTAGAATGGGTATTATAACTTAGAATTTCGATTTTCTCTCGAAAATCATTTACCCTCTCTCGATGCGTAAATTTAAGGGTGAGGGATCGAAATTAACATTCAAAGGGAATTTTCAAGTAATCAAACTAATTAAATTAAAATAACATCAAATAAGGGTTCCCCCCACCCCTTGAAAGGGGATTTAGCCTAACATTATATTAAACATGATAATCAAACAATTAAAGGCTAATAAAATAAAGTAGAAGAGAAGAACAATCAAACCAAATCAATTTGAGTGAAATTGGACTCCAATCCTTGAATTTACAATTTACATCCCTCCAATTGAGCATCCAAGTGATTTGCAATTAAATAATCACTCAATTAAACCTCTTACAAAATTTAACCTCACAAATATCTAACAAAAATAAAAATAATAAAATAAAAATATTTACAAAATGGTGTTTATCCTAATTTATTTTCTACACTAAACTATCTCTAACTCTCTCTAAAATTTATATACAGCTTCCCTTTCAAATTGAGTCTTCCATTCTTTAAATAGTAGGTATGGAGCATGGGAGTAATTTGGGTAGGTTTAATGTGCAAGAGGTTGTATAAGGTGTGGGTGAGAGTTAATTTAGAAAAATGCACAAATGTGCATGAGTTGTGTGAGGTAATGTGGGAAGTCAGGTGAGGGAATAAAATCTGATTTGGTAAAAGGGGTTTTGGGGTAGAATGGTTTAGTTGGGGGTAGTTTGGGTATTGGGGTTAAGTGGGCATGTGGGGAATTTAGTTGGTTTTGGATTTTTGTTTTTAACAGGTGGAAACAAATCGTGGCTTTGGATTTTAGAGGGAAAATGGGTCAAAGGCTTAGAAAACGGTTTTGGGTTGTGGGGTAGTTCGGCCGGAGAGGTAGGGATGGAGGTTGCCGATGGCGCTGGTAGGAGATTCGCCGGAGTTGGGGTTCGATTTGGACTGGTACCCGCGGGTCAGAAGGACGCCGACGGGTGAGCTGCTGGGTTGGGGCGAGGAGGTCCTGGTTCATGGAGGTCGGGTATGGAATCGGGGTGATCTCGGATCCGGATCTCAGGGAGATTGGTTCTCGGTTGAACGGGGTGGTAGGACGAGGCATTGGGTCGCGGGTTCGGGTGGTGGAAACGACTTTGGGATTCTTGGATGGGTTTGTTACTCCAGACATCCGTGTTTGTTGATGCTGGTAGAAGGGAGGTCCAGCGTTGGTATAGGGTACGGGTTTAAACTCGGGTTTCGATTTTGGCAACCGGATTTGGGCAGTAGATGGGTTTAGATTTTGTGGCTTTAAGTAGAGGTGGGTGTTAATGGAGGTTTAGCAGAGAGAGAGAGAGTGTGAGGTTGAAGATGGAGGGGGAAGGATTAGGTGTTGGTGAGGTGTTGGAATTTAGGTGAGGGTGAGGAAGAGTTTGGTTGTAGGTGAGTGAATGGTAGGTGGGTGTGAGTGAGTTTAGGATAAGTGTGTGTGTGTGTGTGTGTGTTAGGTGTATGTTAGTTGGGTGTGAGGGGTTGTGTGTGTGATTAACTTATGACCCCTAAAAAATATCTAACTAAAACTAATAAAATTTGAAAATTAAATCCAAAAAATAAAAATAAAAACTTAAATAAAATATAAATTCAAGTAAAAAATAAAAAAATAAATTCCTAAAACATAAAAATTAAAACTAAAGATCTACAAAAATATAAATACAAATAAAACTAAAAAATAAATGAATTCCTAAAAAAAAACTAATCGTAATGAAATAAAACTAAAAAATCAAAAATTAAAATAAAACATCATTAAATAAAAAGAAATAAAAAATAAATCCTAAAAATAAAAACAATTCAAACTAAAAATTGAAAAAATATAAAATACGAAAGGGAACAAATCAAACACACACGACTCGGGATAGAGTTTAGGCTAGGTAAAGGTAGGCTAATATACGGGATAAGGGTAATTAGCTCCATAATCTGTACAATTGCCTTAAAATACGCATTTGAACACCGCAACGTGCATTCGACCTACAAAATATAAAATAAAGCGCATAAGACCCAAATTGCCGAGAATTAGCAACTAAAATACGTCTCTTCGGGGTATAAAATGTACAGTTTCGGGTGCTTATCACTTATAGTTGTGATTAATCATTTTGCCGACTAGGCAAACTGTAAAAGGTTAGTTATTTGGCTTATAAACTAAACGACCTGCTCAAATGTTTAATACATGATCCATATGTGAATCATATATACGGCCATAGATTCGACTAATGCAATAAAATTGTAAATAGCTTTATTGTACTAAGTTGCATCATTAGTTATCAGTAGCAACCAAGTGTATTAGAATTATATAAGTATTCTAGTATGTTAACCTAATTGGGTAAAACTTCTAGTTTTACTAACTTCTTGTTTGTGACTTTTCGAAGACAAATCATACATGAAGTTTGAGCTTTTATGAAGTTGGAAAAGCTTTGATAAGTTTGAATCATTCCCTTCTCGGTGAGGAACTTTTTGTGAACTTTTTTAAAGTTGAAAAAGTTTGGAAAAGTTTGAACCATGCCCTTCTCGGTAAGGAACTTTTTAAAAACTTTTCTGTTGGAAAAGTTTGGAAATTTTTTAACCATGCCTTTCTTGGCGAGGAAATTTTTGAGGAAATTAAAATTACTCATATTTAATTAGGTGTGGACGCCATCATACTCCAAAAAATAAAACACGAAAAGGATGTGTAATGGAGAAAAGCTAAAATTTCATTAATTTGAATAAGCAATTACATTAAGGCTAGAATTTTTAAAGAAAATTACTGATAATATTTGCACAAATGATCTGCATTCCAAGGATTTTTAAATTCTTTCCCCTCCAAAGTCTCCAATCGATAAGTTCTTGGTCGGATAATCGTCAAGATACGATATGGACCATGCCAATTAGGCTCTAGCTTGTTATTCTTCTAGATTACTTTCTTAAGTACCAGGTCTCCTTGCTTCAGGTTTGTCGGCTTAACCCTTTGATTATAGAATCTTGCAGTCCTTTGTTGATAGGCATCCATCCGAATAGAAGCATCTTCTCGGACTTCTCCTATCATGCCCAGATCTAGTCACCTCATAAGGTCACTTTTGGGTGAATTTTAAGTTCAATACCTTGTGAATTGGCAGATCTATTTCCACTGGAACTACTGCCTTAGTGCTAAAATCTACCATGTATGGAGTTTCTCCTATTTCTATTCTTTCTGGGAGTAGTCCTATATGCCCAAAGGACGCTATGTAGCTCATTAATCTAGTTGCCTTTGGCCTCATCCAGTATTTTTTTAACCCATCTAGCAAGGTTTTGTTGGTAATCTTTGTTTGGCTTGAGGATGACTAGGTAATGAATGAAGTCTCTGTATTCCTGATCGAAGATAATACTCTTCAAGTTCTTTATTATCAAACTGAGTGCCATGGTTGGTGATGAAGGCATAAGGTATACCATATCGACAAATGATCTGCTTATATATGAACTGGAATACTCTCTGCTAAGGCATGTCGATCAGGGGCTCAACTTCTACCCACTTGGTAAAATTATCAACAGCTACAACCAGGTACTTGAATCCTCTTTTGGTGGTCGACAGTGGTATGACCAAGTAAATTCTTCATGTAGCGAAGGGCCATAGAGAAGTGATGGGTGTTAGGCTTTCTCCTGGCCTTTCGTGAATGGTATCAAACTTCTAGCATTTATCACACTTCTTGGTGAAAGCCATACAATCTGCTTTTCTCATCGGCCAATAATAACCTTGCATTGTTATCTGCTATCTTAGAGACCTTCCAGCTATGTGTGCTCCACATGATCCTTCATGCACCTATTTTATTAGATCGTTCACTTCATTTGGATGAACCCAATGAAGCAAAGAAACAGTGTATCCCTGCCTATATAAGACACCTTTTTTCTAACATATAAATTGATCCCTTGTACCTCATCTTCTTGGCTTCTTTTTGGTCAGATGGCAGTGTTCCTCGCTTGATATATTCTCGAATTGGATCCATCTATGAAGGACCTAACTCTACAGACATAACATTGATTTCCATCCCATCAATGCTTCTGTGGGCAAGAATCTCCATTGGGATTATTCGTCTGAGTTTTATTAGAGTTGCTGAAGCAAGCCGAGCAAGAACATCTACTCGAACATTATCAAGTCTAGGAATCCTCACTATTTTGACTAAATTAATTAGTGAGAGACCTCATTTGCTTTTTTATGATATATCATAATAGTTTCTCCTTTTGACACCATAAATCTATTGTATTTGATTAACAATAGATTGAGAATAACTATATACCAGTACTTAGACGACGCCTAGTGATGAGGCCAATTCCAGTCCTGTGATCAAAGCTTCATACTCAGTCTCATTGTTGGAAGATTTAAATTGGAATCTCAGAGCGTATTCTATATCCAGGTTATCTAGAGTGTTAATGATGAGGCCTGCTCCACTTCCAGTAGCGTCTGAGGATCCATTTATAAATAACTGTCAGGTTGGGATGTCATTAAAGAACTCCTCTTCTACCAGTACTACATATTTGAATACCTTCTTATTTTGCTGAAATTTTTCTTAAGCTGTCGATGACTCAGGTTGGTCGTCCACAATCTTTGTTTGCTTTTGGGCTAAGCTCTCTTTCGTAGAAGTCTGTTCGACAAGCAAATGTGGAATGTGTTGCTCCTCTTCATATGTGAATTCAACAATAAAATCTACCATTGCTTGGCCTTTTATGGCAGCTCTGGGTTCGTAAACTATTTCATACTCTCCAAATTCAACTGCCCAAGACATTAACCTTCCAGACTTCTCTAGTTTGTGCAGTGCTTGTCACAGAGGCAAATTCGTATAGACAACAATGGTATGGGCTTAGAAATATGACCTCTTTCTCCTAGAGGCTTCAATAAGATCTAGGGCTAACTTCTCCAAGCGTGGGTACCTGATTTTTGCTCCTCGGAATGCCTTGCTGGTGTTAGGGATGGAAATTTAACCCGACCTGCAAGATTTTCGACCCTAATGGGCGGGTTAAAACCTATTTAAAATAAACGGGGCGGGTTTGGGTTTAAAAAAACTCATTTATTAAACGGGATGGGTTCGAGTTTTATTAAAACAGGCCCAACCCGACCCATTTAACACTTAAATTTACTTGTATACCCTTTTATATTAACTTATTAACACCCTTAACACACACACACACACACACACACACACACACACACACACACATATATATATATATATATATATATATATATCAGGGTTCTAAAAAACGTGGGGCATGATCGAGGCGTGGAGGCCAAAGCCTAAAGCCTTAGAAGCCTAGGCGGCCCTTAGGCGTAAAAGGGCGTGAAAAGGCATTTAGGCCTTCTTAATATATTTTAACCATAACAAGGCTATTAAAATACTAAAATTGTACATATCACAAAAATATGTCGGAATATATGCAAATTAAAATACTATTTGATTATTTTGGATGAGATAATGGTCCGGTTTGTAAAAAAAATCTTTAAAAGGCGATATCATTTCACCAAAGCATTGTTGTTTTTAGAAAAAAGTGCACCTTAAGGGTTTTACCAAGAATAAGGCGTAAAAAGCTTAAGGCGAGACGTTTCTCCCAATCCTCAAGCCTAGGCGGGTTTTTTCATAACAGTGATATATATATATATATATATATATATATATATATATATATATATATATATATAAACTTATTAAGGAGCCCTAATTTCATTTATTCCAAACACACTCTCACCTCACACTCCTTCTCTCTAAATCTGAGAACAGCCAACCCCGTCATCTCTAAACCGGAGCCACCACACCCTCTCTAAATCGGAGACAATTGCTATTATGTTTATAGAAGCAAGCAGCGGTAGCGGATAAGAAGAACTCAAAGCGTCGGCCACATCAGGTATCCCTTAATTTTTAAATGAACTCATTTTTTAGCTGGGATTATTTGGTTGTTTTTCTTAAACGAACTCATCTAAGAACTCATTTTTTGGGTTGGGATTTATTCAATCAGATCTGTTATAGCATATTTTAATAAGATTTTGGGCTTAATCGACATAAAACTCATCAGATTTGTTATAACATATTTTAAACGAACTCAGGATTGTTTCCTCAAGGTGACATAGATTAATTTTTTTATTCGCAGTTCAATTTTGTGCATAATCGAAAAAAACATGGTCGATTTTAAGAAACAATGGGTATTTGTTATAACATATTTTAATCAGATTTGTGTGTTCTTGTTAAACATATTTTAATCATATCTGTGTGTTCTTGTTCTAACAAAAATAATGGGTATTTGTTAACCCTGGGTCTTGTTCAAGCATATTTTTAATTTTGTTCAAGCAGTGGGTTCGAGCCGTTATATAAAATGTCTGAGAATTATATTTTGTCTTTTTTTTCTTGTTTTCTCCGATAATTTAATAAAAAATAGTTATCAATTTATATTTATTTCAAGAAATAAGCGAATCAATTCAAGGCAAAAATTCCGTTTCTAGGATGAGGAGTTTGATCCCACGGAAGTTTAATCAAGAGGTAATGCAAGTAAAAAATATATTAGGATTTTTTTGTTTAAAATTATCTTTATAATTCATTGCTTTTCTAAATATGTTTTAAAATTTGTTTTTGTTTCCAGGTTTAAGTTGATGATGAGGAGGAGGAGAGGATATTGCAAAAAGATGACAGCGAGCTATTTGAGACTTTTGTGCAGTATTTGCTATATTGGGGAATTTTATGTAACATTTTATATAGTTGATGTTATTTAAGACTTGTGTTGTTTGAAACTTATTTTGTGACAGTTAAAGTTATTTGGGACTTATTTTGTAATAATTTATGTTGTTTGAGACTTAGAAGTTTGGCGTTTTAAATTGTGTTATTTGAGACATTTTAATTATTTTGACACAATAAAGTTGACGTTGAAGTTTTAGCCTTAGAAATTGATGTCGAGGCATTGCTATTCATTGATACATTTTATTTTCTTATAAAGTCACCATTATTTTAATATAATAAAATCTATTTTTTTTAATTAAATTTTGAGTTTTACCCCACGGGCCGGGTCAAGTTGTAACCCATTTGATTCAAGCGGAGCGGGGGCGGGTTAATCTTTTTTTTTTGCGGGACGGGTTTGGGTTTTGACAAACCCACCCCATCTTGACCCGTTGCCATCCCTAGATGGTGTAATACACTCGTCTTGGGACTCCAAAATTCAGTCGGATCAAAGCTGAACTTATATCCGACTCTGAAACAGCCAAGTATAAATATAATTTTTCTCCCAAAACTGGGATTGGAGGTGAACCCAAGTACTTCTTCGGCACTAGAAAGGCTTTCTCACATTAGTCATTCCACTCAAAGATCTTTCTTAGTACCTTGAAGAATGGAAGACACTTATCAGTTGCTCGGGAGACAAAACGGTTCAATGCGACTATTCTTCATGTCAGCTTTTGAACTTCCTTCTTGTTAGTTGGGGACTACATTTTATGCAAGGCTTTAATCCTGTCAAAATTGGCTTCTATTGCCCTTTTATTGACAATCTACCCTAGAAACATCCCTTCCTAGACTTTGAATATGCATTTGGTTGGATTGAGCTTTATCTGGTGCTTTTTCAATTGATCAAAGGTTTGAGATAAGTCCATAATTTTATCGGCAAAATGTTTTCCCTTGGTGAGCATGTCATCTACGTAGACCTCCATATTTTTGCCAATTTGATCCTCAAAATCTTATTCAATAATCTCTGATAGGTAGCTCCAGCGTTATTCAACCCAAAAGGCATGACATTATAACAGTAAGTTCCTCGGATGGTAATGAATGAAGTATTTTCCTTACCTTCAAGCTTCATCTTAATCTGATTGTATCCAGAATATGCGTCTATACTACATCAAAAAGGCCAAATTGGCACTCTTCAGCTGCCACCCTTGTCACGATTAATGATCGTGACAAAAAAAAAACACGCGTTTTTTGTCCCGATCATTGATCATGACAAGTACAGTTGTCACGGACTTGTGGTGATCAATGACTGTGACAACCTTATAAAGTTATCACGATAAAAGATCGTGACAGGTCCATGACAAATTTGTCATTAAAAAAACTCTCCCCCTCCTTTTTTTCCCACCGTTTTGGTTTCCCTCCCTCTTTTTCTCTCTAAGCGACTGCTCTCTCTCTCTAAGCGATTTTCAGGTTTTTTCCTCTCTTTCTCTTTCCTTTTTATCTATATGTGTGTATAGGTGTGTGTGTGTATGTATATGTGTGTGTGTCTATGTGGGTGGTGTGTGTGTTCATGTATGGGTGTGTGTGTGTGTGTACACATGTGTGCGTGTGTGTGTGGTGGGGGAGGGGGCAGGGGTATGGAGGTGGTGTGTTTGTGTGTTTGCAGGTGTGCGTGTGGTGGGGCGACTAAGGGGGAGTGGGGGGCAAGGGGTGGGGGTGGGGAAGGGGTGCGTGTGTGTTGATTAATGTGTAAATACCCAAATCTATGTTGTACCCTTAAGTATAAATAACCAATTATATGTTGAGAATTTTCTCAAGAAATAGTCATAATAGGAATTAGAATTGGGAATTATAATTATTATTGTTAATTTAATTATGACTTTAATTGGATATAAATGAGTTAGGAACCTTTATTAATTGCTGATTTTGAATTAGTAAGTAGTTAGTTTGAATTGATGTTTAGGATTTTTAGTAATTGTACATATTAGATGTCGTTGTTTTAGAATTCAGAATTAAGTTGTTAAACATTAATATTACACCGTGACAGTTAAAACGGACAAATTGATTAATAAAATATAGCTTTAATTATATATCTTTAATGATGATATATTTATAAGACGTGATGAAATGAATTAATTGAGTAAATGAATTAGAAGGAGTACGGGATACACATTTGTTGGTTTGTTGTTACTGTTGTTGTTGGATTATAGTGGACCGATGTTGGGTTGTTTAATTTTAGAAGTGGCATGACCATTGGATTATTGTCCAAATGGTGGGGGGGGGGGGGGGAGTTTTCAACTTTTTTCTAAAATTAATTTGTGTCATGAACAATATATTATTAATTCATATATATAGTATAGTTCATTTATGATAATTAAATGAAACATACTTGATATTACATATAGTCCGCATAGATACTGGCATTCTAGTTCTTATGCGTACGCATTCAATAGCCCTTAGACCCGTTTGGACAGTTTGGGACTGCATAATTTCTATATAATAATATTCTTGGTGGCTTAAACTTGTTACTTTTGGAGAAAGTTCTGCAGTCGTATCCTAATTTTCTCTGGGTACATAATAGATTGGCAAGTGTGGGTGTTATTTCAATTGATAAATTGAAATAACACTCACACTTGCCAATCTACGTCGTGTACTTAGAGAACTATGGGGATATGCTGCCGAATTTTTCTAAAATCATAACAATGTGAATGAGTTGTTAAGTATATTACAGAAATATGTGATCTTGAATGGGATAAGACTACTCACCCTTTAGAGGAGATGGAGGAAATAGGAATTAAATATTATAAATTGAATTTGAATTTGAAATTTAAAAATCGAATATAAATAATACATAATTAAATGAAACATACTTTAAATCTAAGTTTTGTTTATACTAATCCACGAATATACGCTTCTTACCTTTAATAGGTGATTGTTTGTAGTAGCTGTGATGGGATATCCTAAATACAAAGAGTGTATGGGTGAGACAAATAGAATGGGGAATATATTTCGCAGAGGTGCTAATGAATTTGTGAAATACGCAGAGAGATGTCATAAAGATTAAGAGTTTTAGTGTCCGTATATTGGGTGTGAGAACGGTAAGGTATTTGAGTGGAAAACAGTTGAACTACATTTCTTAAGATGGGATATGCAAGATAATTATCGATTTTGGAGTTTTCACGGGGAATTGTAAGTTTCTTTTGTTCCCGAGCAACCTTCAATAAGTAGGATAGATGTAGAAGGGGACGACGTAGATGATAATATGTTAGAGGATTTAGTTGATGATGTATATGGCGTTCATGAAGTGAAAGAGAATGAGGTCACTGACGATGCAGAAGGTTCAGGTTATCATGAAGATATCAGGATAAACCTTGATAATGACTACCAAAGTTTAAAATTTAAGGCGACCCAACCGTTGTACTCTGGATTTGAGAAAGATCAAACAACTTTACATGTCATGGTTGGTTTTCATAGTTTGAAGACCCAATATGCTTTGTCTGGCAATAGCGTGACAAGAATTCTGAATTGGGTGAAGGGCTTTCTACCCAAGGAGAATACGCTTCCAAATAGTTATCCTGTTATGAAGAACAGTTTGAAAGGTTTGGTAATGAAGTATAAATCGATTCATGATTGAGTGTATAACTGCATATTATACCGAAAGGAGTATGAAAATATCGATCTGTGTCCGATATGCGATGAACCTAGATATGTCCAATCTACTGGCAAGGAAGGCACAAGATCAAAAGTGCCTCAAAAGTGTTGAAATATTTTCCCGTTAGGACTAGATTAAAGGGATTTTTCATATTGCCATAGATAGCGGAGGCAGTGACTTGGCATGCTAGGGCGGAAATAGGGGATAAACTCAAGCATCATTCTATTGATTCTACAGCTTGGAGGAGGATGAGTTATGAGTATCCCGATTTTGCTTGAGAACAGCGTAACATTCGTTTGGCTATAACAACAGATGATTTCAATCCATTTGGAAATCTAAGCACCAATCAGAGTGTCTGACCAGTGATCCTATCTCCACTCAACCTCCTTCCTTCACAGTGTATGAGACCTGAATTTTTTATGTTGTCTTTGTTGATACCCGGACCAAAGGCACCAAGTGATGACATCGATATCTACCTGGCTCCTTTGATAGAATAATTAAATGAGTTGTGGGAAGAGGGTGTACAAGAATTTGAATCTTTTAGAAAAAAAAGATTTTACGCTGAAAGCTATGTTGATGTGGCCAATTCATGATTTTCCAGCTTATGGGACATTATTTGTGTGTAGTACATGGTTATTTGGGGTGTCCAATATGTGGAGAGGAGACTTGGTCTCTTCATCTCCCTGCTAGATTAAAAAATGTATACCATTGCCATAAGAGGATTTTACCCCCGCTCTAGTTTCAAATTTGATAAAGGTTCCAATTTTTTATCGGGCGGGGTTGAACATAGGCTACCGCCGAGAAAACTTTCAAGTTCAAAAATTTAAAATAAATCTTCTGATTATGGCCCTGATATTCCAGGTAAAAATCCCACGATTGGCATGTGATCATGCAATTGATTCCTCTATTATTTAAGCATTTTTTCTCCAAGCACAAGAATGTGCGGAGGGCTATTATGCAAATTAGTATTTGCTTCTCACTTTTGTGTGAGAGGGTAGTCAATCTATAACACATAGTGGTCATAAAATTGGCGGTGATCGAAGTGATTTATGTGTTGGAGAAGTAATTTCCTCCATCATTTTTTTACATAAGTGTTCACTTGTTGGTACACCTATGCGACGAGGCACTTCTTTTCGGTCTAGTTAGATATTGGAGGATGTACCCGTTTGAAAGATTGATGAAAGTTTTCAAAGATTACGTCAAGAAAATACGATACATTGCAGAATCAATTGAGGAGGAATACATCACCGTGGAGTCATTAATCTATACTCGGGAACATATGCCTGACTCGACCAGCGTTGATGACATTGATAAGTTCGTCGATGAGGGTCGTCATTTGATGGGCAAATGAGTGAAATTAACGAGTTTCCAACATGGATAAGTAGCTCGTTATCTATTTGACACACATGAAGATGTTGAAGAATGAAAAAAGTAAGTTTAAATTGTTTTAAGTTTTACATTATTTTAGATTATTTTATACATGATTAATTTTGTAAGACGCTCGTCACATTAAATTTATGAGGAAAATATGAAGCCTGTGAGAACAATAAAAGACAAAAAATAATGGCACAATCAGACAACGAATTTAGGCTGTAGTTGTCACACGAAGTAATTATAATGAAAATGGTTGTTATATAACGTTACATTATAATAAAACTTTACAACTAACCTAATTAATTTATCTATATTCTCAGCTCTTAAAGACGGTTGATGCAACATCAAGGCTTGCTCGTTTAGCCACTGAACCCTTATTTATGGCACAAGAGTACAAAAAGTATCAATTGAACAGTTACGGATTCGACGTAAGGGTGTACGAGGAAAGTACAAATGTACAGATTTCGGGCATTTCATACATGGCTCTTACTTTCTTTCGAGCGAGCGCAAAAGATAAAAACCTCGTTGAAGCTGAAATGACTTACTATGGTGAAATTCAAAATATATTTGAATTGGACTATGTAAGATTCAGAGAGGCTGTCTTTTACTGTAATTGGGTAAGATTTGAGGATAAAAATGCTTATAAAGTTGATCCTGATACCAATTTGATCATGATTGACTTGTCTAAGTTGAAGAGCAACGGACACGTGAGCGATGAGCCGTTTGTTTGTGAATTTCAAAAGGTCAAGAAAGTGTTTTACTTGAAGTATATCAACAACGAGCCGTGGTCAATCGTCCTACATGCGCCAAAGCGTCTAAGCAGCAGTGTTGATGACTTTGCTGCTCCTACCAATTATTAACTCATTTTTTATGACAACCCGAATTTGAAACAATTTTTAGATTTGTAATAAGTATTCCAATTATCGAACAATAGTTTAATGCTTTTATCGGACATCAATTTACTACTTTTAATTCATTTGTACTTAATCATTTTCTCTCTTTCTCTATTTCCTTTGTATATGTGCATGTGTGTGTGGGGGGGAGTTTTCAACTATTTTCTAAAATTACTTCGTGTCACGACCCATTCGAGAGTGGCACGACCACATAAAATGTTTGTATGTCTTCTAATTCATTTGTATTCTTCTAATTCATTTGAATTTGTACTAATAACAATAATTTTTACAGAAAATATCTCCTTTAGGGATTAAGGCAAGGATGATGATGATGATAATGATGATGACTTCTTCAGGGCTCGGCGGTAGCGGAGGCGACGAGGGCTCCTCAGCCCCGAGGCTCCCCAAATGGGGAAATTGGGAATGGCCGTTGAGAACAAGATGGGCTTATTGACTAGATCCCTCGAGCTGGTGAAGACGATTATCGGCCCGGGGTACACGAGTTGGAGGGAGGTGCCAAATGAGCTAAAGTTAGCTATTTTGGCGGCACTACAGGTAATGTATTTATATTTCAATTTCAATTTCAATTTATATTTATATTTATATTTATATTTATATTTATATTTATATTTATATTTATATTTATATTTATATTTATATTTATATTTATTCGCAACTAACACTTACCTTATTTTTGTTTTGTATTTGTTTGACAACAATAATTCAGTCTGCCCCCGATTCTGTATTGGAGCAGTTGAGGGAGCAACACAAGCAATGGAAGAAGAATTTGTGGTCCCGGTACTTTGGGAAGACTCGAGAGTCCATTATCAGAATGAGTGACTCCGTCCCACCAAAGGAGCCGATCGCATTGACACATTGGCAAAAGTTCATTGACAATGAGATCGAGGAGAGACAATTAGCATCTCGCCAATCGGGGAGGGAAAACCGGGTGAAAAAGACGAACGTTCACTACTCCGATCGGACGTCTTATGCCGAGGTGGAGCACAGGATGTTAAGTTTTTATTTTTCTATTGAGAACGTGTGTGGTTGCGTTCAAATGAGCAAATTATATATTAAACCCTTTAAACCCAAAACAAACCCTAAACATGCAACAGTATGTGATTGAATAAGACGATAATCTAAGCAAGAACATTCAAACACATGCAATTGAGGAAAAATCCCCCAAAGGGGCAAAACCATTTATTTCCACTACAATTTGTAAGAAAACGGCTTACAATCGGATTACAATGAAAATACAAGTGACTAAGAATTACCCTCAGGTATCAGATTCTATAGTCGGCGGCTGGAACTATCCCTGTCCAGTAGGGCTGCAATGGAGAAGAAGAACGGTCTCCTCCACAAAGGGTTGAACAGTAAAAGTGCGTTCCTGGGTTGCAAAGTGATTCACAAAGGTATGGAATCTGTGTGAATCAAAAACCTAGAGTATTGGAACTCAATAGGTGAAGACTTAAGGCTTTCTTTACTCTGGAAATCGTGTAAAATAAGTCTTGGAAAACTACTTCCCGTAGTGGGATTAAATAAGAGAACTTGAGACATAAATTTCGAAACACGATCTGATTGAAGTTATCCTCGGCGGACCGGTCCGGGTCTGAGGCGGATCGGTCCGGTTGACATCGGATCGGTCCGGTTGACATCGGATCAGTTCGGTTATCAGCTTCATCGGTTTGCCATCGATTCGGGGTATACTAGCCTTCAGCATACCGGATCGGTCCATTTGTAATCGGATCGGTCCGGATGACCGGATCGGTTCTTTTATTTTGGCCGAACCGGTCCGGTCCTCAGAAACCAGATTCCTTTGAGGAATTCTCTCCATCTTCAAAGGGCCATATCTTCTTCACCGTAGCTCGGAATGAGATGCAGTTTCTTCCAGTAACTTTGTTACGGCAAGCTCTTCAACTTTCCAATTGACCTATCCTCCGAACGGTGGATGTACAATTACTAAATTTCCCTTGAACTTCCATATCGTTACTTCTTTCATTGATTTGACTTATCTTGCATACCACTAGCATATAGTCCCTAAAAGCATGGTACGTGAAGTCGTTGAGGCCGATGTGGGACAAATGATGGAGGTGTTGGATGCTTGATTCCCGGAATTCAGATTGGGGTCGTCATATGTGATCGTGTAGATACGTGCCAAATGTAACGGCGTACGACATACAAAACAGTAAGATAACGGACATAAAAAAAATGTCCTTACAAATCTCCCCCTATGTCTATGCCGGTACATACATAAAAAATCCGAATTATCAATCATAAAAAATGCCTATACAAATCTACCCTTCCATGAACCCAAAACTGAAAGAGTACAAGTGAATAAGACTACAGCATTTGATCTTTAAATCTTCAGGAATCTCAACGCTTTTCTCATCAGGGTGTGCAATTCAGTGATCATCAAAGTAGTACCTACACACATGAGACAAAGCAATGCACCAAGTGACATATCGAGTTTGAAATGAGATAAACATATATACTAATTTATGAACAAACTCAAACTTTCAAATCTCCCACATAATAAGATAATTCATTCTCCCCCTTTTTATGATGTCCCCAAATAGACAAATGAGAGAAATAAATCAAATAAGTAAGTGCAGGGTGTCACAAGTATAAAATCACACCATGAATGAACACAAAGCAACCAAGTCGATGATAGCGTAAATGAAGTGGTGTGATCAAATTCGATAGGAAAATAAAAGCATACAAACATGACATATGTGCACGATGAATATTGGATATTCCTAGCGAATGAACTCAAATGCTTCCTTTGGTGTAAAAGAATGACAATATAAGATATTGACTCAATTAAATCAACAAATCAAAGCTCAAAATGATTTTCACACCAATAACGTCCAAAATGATTTTATGCTTTTTCAGGACTTTCAAGGAAGTGAAAACCCGTTTATATTCTCCAACCAAACTCCCTTAGATATTATTTTGAATAGAGGCATTCTAAATTCTCAAACTTTAGAGAATTGATGGTGAAACCTAAGTGGCCCATATTTGGCATGAATTGCTTTTTATTGCCTTTAAATTTTTTCGGGCTCTTTTAACCTCTTTGGACCTCGGATATTAAAATTCCTCCATTTTTTAGGTCCTTTTTAATGGTGGCTTTTGCGCAAAGGATAGATGATTACCTTTCGCATCCCCTCCCCATTATACAAAAACACACAGTCTCATCAAAACGGTTTTTACATGCATTCCAATCTTGTCAAGTTTTATCGCATATTATACACTGTATAGACAGGATTGAGATGGAAACACTTAAGCCAATATGAGATAGACAAGTGCAATAATCAAATATGGTCGTGCATGTGTGCAATAAAGGATATAGGAGACAAACATGTAGGAAGATATCACGAATTACAATGTAAAGCACATGGATGAAATGATGTAGCCTCTCAAAACTCTATCAAACAGTCACATGGAGATATGGAATGAAGTTGTGACTTGGCTATCTTAAATGCTCATCCATAAAAGGAGAAAAAAAAGAAAAATCTTTTTGGTCTTTTTCAAAAAAATTTATCAAAATAAAATATTTTTGTGCTTTTCTCAAAAATTTTCTTAAAGGAAAATCTTTTTGTATATTTTTTAAAAAAAAATGAAAAACTAACTAATGATACATGCTAGCAATAGGTAAAAAAAAGATATGATAAACAACCTATGCTACCAATCAAGACTAGATCTTAACCGGGTGTAACGGTGGAGTTTTCTAAAGATGGTGACATCTTTTGAACCAACTCCACTAGATCATGTGTAGTCTTGATCAAAAACTTCACTTGCTCGCGAATATGTGCAAACTCTCTATCAAAATGAGCAGGCAAAGTATAATGAGTGGGTGCATGTGCATGAATGTGTGAAGTGGCATGATATGGCACAAAACCCAACTTAGAACAAAATTCCCTAAGATGTCCTCGCTTCTTGCAGTGGGAGCAAACATAAACCGGTCTAGGAAGTAATTTATCAACAATTTTAGGATGAACATTCCTAGACGGACACCATGGGACTCACTCACAATGGTGGATATAGGCTCGGGTGAATTCTCTAATGTGACTTGAACCTCTCGTGCTTATTTGAGGTCATCCTCGAGATGGGATACACGTGTCGTCAAACTAGACACCGTGTTGGTCAAGTCACCTTTTTCCCTTTTAAGCTCATCATTCTCTCCCTTCAACTCACCAATCCGAAGACCTAGGATCCTATTAGTCCTTTTTGTTTCCATGGTCTCGATAAACAACTTTCTAAAGGCTTTTTGGATCAAACTATCATCACCATTATCATCCTCACTATCACTTAGAGAAGTGGGCATATCAACTTTCTTTCCCTCTCTCTTAAGTCTAGTGGGACACTCAAATTTCTTGTGCCCTGTCACATCGCACTCAAAACATCTTATCTTCTCAAGTTTTTTATTTCTCTCATTCTCACCACAACTCTCTCTCTCTCCAAACAATCTTAAATCCTTCTCTAAAGCGGTGATCCTAAGGACTAAAGCATTATTACGCTTCTTGGTTTCAAAAAACTCAGAATATAACTCGGCGTAAGCGCGTGGGAGATCACACTCGCTCTCACTTGCCTCATCCTCCCCTTCACTATCATCGCTCTTACTATCGAGGTGTCCTTGTGACGTAGCATCCTCATCGTCGTGAGAAGCATTGGAGGTACTCACATGACTTGCCATGAACGCGGTGAAATTACGCTCATGCGGTGACTCATCTCCCGAGTCCACCGACTCGACCTCACTGTCGTCACTAAGGGTAGTATTCAGGACAGTTACCCTTTTCTCTATTCAGACGGGTGGCACACTCAAACGCTCTATGACCCTTACCATCGCATTCAAAACATCGCTCACTGTCTTTCTTAGGAGGGTCTTTGAAATCTTTCTCATTTTCCTTTTCAAAAATTTTTTCTCAACATTCCTTTTATCATTGAAATTTCCACTTTTCTTGAATTTGAGAATTCTTTTGAAATTTTTTGCAAACAGGGCCAAGTCATCTAAGTCAAAATCACATTCAGACTTGGACTCAAAAAATTTTCTTTCTTTTTCTGAAAATGAGTCTTTAAAGCAATCCCATTATCCTTAGCCTTAATGGTTTTGGGAAACATGTCAATCTCATAGGTTTGAAGATCTCCTACAAGTTCTTCCAACTTAAGTGATTTCAAATTTCCCAAAGAGTTCAAAACAGTGACTTTAGGAATAAAGCGTTTTGGGAGAGATCTCAAAATCTTTTTAACGACACGCGTGTTATCAATTACCTCACCCAAATTAAAACTAGTGTTAACAATGTCCGACAAGCGTGCAAAAAACTCATTAAAGCATTCGGACTCTGACATGGTGATAGTCTCAAATTGGGTGGCCAAATTTTGTAATTTAGACTCTTTAACAGCGTTCGTACCCTTAGGGGTAAGTTGCAAAACATCCCATGCCTCCTTTGACGTGGTGCACGTCATTATGCGTTTGAACTCATCAGGTGTGACAGACCCAGAAATAGCACTTAGACCCTTAGAATTAAAAGATGACCATTTAAATTCTTCTTCAGTCCAAGAAGTGACAGGTTTCAAGTTAATCGCATTATCAACAGTCACGGAGGGAGGAGTCCACCCTCGTTCAACCAAAATCCAGACACGTTCATCAATGGCTTTTAAAGCCGACCACATTCGGGCTTTCCAATAAGCATAATTTGTCCCGTCAAAAACAGGCATTTTATTATATAACTTCTCCATTTGAACACGCACTTTTTCAAAAATCATTTTTTTAGAAAATTGATATCATATAAAGAATTTTGCGGAAATTAGGAATACGCGATAGATTAGCGTAACCTGCTCTGATACCAATTTGAGAACGTGTGTGCTTGCGTTCAAATGAGAAAATTATATATTAAACCCTTTTAACCCAAAACAAACCCTAAACATGCAACAGTATGTGATTGAATAAGACGATAATCTAAGCAAGAACATTCAAACACATGCAATTGAGGAAAAATCCCTCAAAGGGGCAAAACCATTTATTTCCACTATAATTTGTAAGAAAACGGCTTACAATCGAATTACAATGAAAATACAAGTGACTAAGAATTACCCTCAGGTATCGGATTCTGTAGTCGGCGGCTGGAACTATCCCTGTCCAGTAGGGCTGCAATGGAGAAGAAGAACGGTCTCCTCCACAAAGGGTTGAACAGTAAAAGTGTGTTCCTGGGTTGCAAAGTGATTCACAAAGGTATGGAATTTGTGTGAATAAAAAACCTAGAGTATTGGAACTCAATAGGTGAAGACTTAGGGCTTTCTTTACTCTGGAAATCGTGTAAAATAAGTCTTGGAAAACCACTTCCCGTAGTGGGATTAAATAAGAGAACTTGAGACATAAATTTCGGAACACGATCTGATTGAAGTTATCCTCGACGGACCGGTCCGGGATTGAGGCGGATCGGTCCGGTTGACATCGGATCGGTTCTTTTATTGAAGGCGAATCGGTCCAGTTGACATCGGATCGGTTCTTTTATTGAAGGCGGATCGGTCCGATTGACATCAGATCGGTTCGGTTATCAGCTTCATCGGTTTGCCATCGATCCGGGGTATACTGGCCTTCAGCATAACGGTTCGGTCCGTTTGTGACCGGATCGGTCCGGATGACCGGATCGGTTCTTTTATTTTGGCCGGACCGGTCCGGTCCTCAGAAACCAGATTCCTTCGAGGAATTATCTCCATCTTCAAAGGGCCATATCTTCTTCACCGTAGCTCGGAATGAGATGTCGTTTCTTCCAGTATCTTTGTTGCGGCAAGCTCTTCAACTTTCCAGTTGACCTATCCTCCGGACGGTGGATGTACAATTACCAAATTGCCCTTGAACTTCTATATCGTGACTTCTTTCATTGATTTGACTTCTCTTGCACACCACTTGCATATAGTCCCTAAAAACATGGTACGTGAAGTCGTTGAGGCCGATGTGGGACACATGATGGAGGTGTTGGATGCTTGATTCTCGGAATTCAGATTGGGGCCGTCATATGTGATCGTGTAGATACGTGCCAAATGTAACGGCGTACGACATACAAAACAGTAAGATAACGGACATGAAAAAAAGGTCCTTACATCTATAATTAAAGAAATATGTTATTCTGCATTATTTTACTTTGCGTTACTTACTAATTTTGCATTATTTTATTTCAGGGGACGGGGAGTGGCCCTGGGGGTAGGCCACATAGGCTCGATGCTTATATAGCAATTCAGACGAAGAAAGGTAAGGATAAGTAATCCGACGGTTTAATTTTTTTGAATTACGTTATAATTTTTTTGTTTACTTATTTAACTAACCGTGTGTTGTTTGTCATTTCAAGCAAAGCTTAAGGAAGTGCATGAGTCGCAACCTAATGCCGACAAGGCATCTTTGTCCACGAACGCACTCAGCTAAGTGCTTGACGTTGTTTGCAAGGGGAGGACTAGGGGTGAGCTCGCGGGTGGGAAAATATAGGATCACCAAAATGGAGACAAGCAACACCGGGTTAGCTCGTCAGGTGGACACGCATGACGCGAAGCTATCAAGGTTAGAGGCGACGGTCCTAGATATGTACACAGAAATGAAGCGTCAGTTGGGCAGAAAGGGCAAGGGCAAAGGGAAGGATAAGGTGGTGGAGGGGGAGGGGGAGGAGGACGAGTGCGTAGACATTGCTTCTTCATCGTCGATACGCGCGGACTCACCACTTTATGATCAAGTCCCCTACTTGGCTCCCGTCCAGTGACCTATGTCAACAATCGGTTGGCCGAGCGTGTTTTAACGTGACATATGTGATAGCCAGTGGATAACGAGAGGGTTGAGGGACCCGAATACCATTGAGGGTATGCCGATTTATAGACATAACCTTCAAAACATCGAGGTCAAGACGCTTGTCATACATGTGATACCCACAAAGGAGAACTCCGCATTGTGGTTGTGCGAACAATGTGGCGTGACGCATATTGAGGGGTGTCTCAATGCGTATATCGTGTGGCCTTCCTTCCTCCTCGATCCTGCCCCATACACTATATCGTGACATTATTTATATATAATTTTATTTGAACACTTGGATTATATTTGAATTGTTTTGATTTGGACATTTGGATATGGAAATATATATGCAATGAATTGGTGCATTCTTTTTATTTTATTTGGATATATGTTGTTTGAACATGTACAATTTTGCTATAACAAGTACAAATATACTGCTGGGCAGTGGCAGTGGCCAAACTGCCTAGCAGATTTTTTTAAATTCTGTCCAGAGTTATCACGGTCAATGACCGTGATAATTTTTTAAGATTTGTTACTGGTTTGTCACGGTCTTTAACCATGGCAAACATTGTTAAGATCAAAAACCGTGACAAGTCTAATGAACTTGTCATGGTCAATAATTGTGATAAGTCCATGACAACAAGATTTATCATCCTCATAATTGTCATAGTCATTGACCTTGACAAGTTGGACTTATCACGGTCATTGACCGTGACAATTCGACAGATTTAGTGTAATAAAAATTGAGTAACTCGTGGCACGCTGTAGCATCGACCAATTGATCAATCGTTGCTAAAGGAAAATAATATTTTGGACATACTTTATAGAGATTCGTAAAATCTATACACATACGCCACTTGTCATTTTTCTTTTTGTCCATCACCACATTAGCCAACCAATTAGGGTACATGACATCTTCAATGAACAATGCTCACTACAGTTTCTCTACTTCTTCCTGGATTGTTGTATTCTTCTCAGGACTGAAGACCCTTCGCCTTTGCTTGATCGTCTTGGAACCTAGATAAATATTGAGCTCATGAAATATGAAATTTAAATCAATACCTAGCATATCTTCGTGGCTCCAAGAGAAAACATTGTTCCTTTCTCGAAGGAACATGATTAACTCCTGTTTGAGAGAAGGAGATATTTAGAACCGATCTGGGTGGTTCTTTCGGGATTCTAGTCGTCTAACACCTTAACTTATGTTTCTTCCATAAGTTGTCCGTTTTACCAACTACTCTTTTCTCTAAGATCTAGAGTATCTATGTGGAAAGTGGTAATGTTCTTCAGTTGCATCCCTTGTTGGTCGGCAGGTGCATAGTAACATTCTCTGGCATCTTTCTAACTGCCATTTAATATGCCGAATCCATAATTCGTTGGAAATTTCATATATTGATGCATTGTAGATGGTACCACCTTTAATTTATTGATTCCTACTCTTCCTACGATGATGTTATAAGCTAACGGGACATTTTTATCTAATACAAATAAGCGAATTCTTTCTCTCCTACTTTTCGACCGGGTGCCGACCAAGACTTTCAGTTCGATGGTTCCTAATGCGTATACTTTCTCTCCTTCAAATTCGATGAGAGGCCTGTGATATGGTTCTAGCTTGTTAATCTTCAGCTTTAGGCTGTCAAAATAATTATAGAACATTACATCGACTGAGCTCCCATTGTCAACCAAGATCCTTGTAACTCTTCCATGATGAACTCTACATGTGAAAACTAACAAATCATCATGAGGATAGAGAGCCTTAGATTATTCTTGGAAAACCCAATTACTAGCATGTCTTCGTTAACTTTTCTTGGACGACTATCACTGGATTCAGCCATATCAATTTTTCTGATAGTTGGGTAGGCTTTGACTTTATTTAGAAAAGATTTCCTTTTTACTATTGTGTCTCCTCCTCCATCATCACCACCTGCAATAAAATGGCATCTAAAGAATATCATGTCGACCTCAATTTTTAGTTCATCGGGCTTCTTTGATAAGTCTGGATCTTCTTTACAATCAACATTTCTTGCTTTTTTTTTGTTATCATCCCTTGCTCGGGCTAGAGATTCTGATCTCTTCCTCTGATTTTCGTTGCTATTTCGATCAACAAACTTGTTAAGCTTTCCACGCCAAATAAAATTTTTAATCTCATTCTATAGCGCAATGCAACTGTTGGTGTTGTGCCCATGGTCCCTGTGAAAGTCACATTACTTGGATTTATCCCTCTTATTAGGGGGAGTTTTTACCTTTCAAGGCCAGTTCAAATCTCTATTTCCTTTGATCTCCTCTAGGATATGGTGAACACCCTTGTTGAGCGAGATATATTCGTCATACTTCATGATCCAATCCAACTTTTTATCTTTCTGATCCTTTTTAAAGAAATTGGAATTATTTTTTCGACTTTCACCTTTGCTCCCAGGAGCTTCTTTAGCTGCCATAGCTTTTTCAGCATTCAATATTTTTCTCACTATATTAAAAAACCCGCCTAGGCTCCGCATAGGCACGCCTAGGCTTGAGGCTTGGGAGAAATTCCATGCCTTACACTTTTTACGCCTTATTCTTGGTAAAACCCTTAAGGCGCACTTTTTCTAAAAACAACAATGCTCTAGTGAAATAATATCGCCTTTTAAATATTTTTTTTACAAACCGGGCTATTATCTCATCCAAAATAATCATATAGTATTTTAATTTGTAATTATTCAGACATATTTTTATGATATGTACAATTTTAGTATTTTAATAGCCTTGTTATGGTTAAAAAATATTAAAATATATTAAGAAGGCCTAAACGCCTTTTTACATCTAAGGCCCTCATAGGCTTCTAAGGCTTAAGGCTTGGCCTCCACGCCTCGATCGCGCCCCGCATTTTTTAGAACCTTGATTTTTCTAGCTTTAGTCATTAGTTCCGTCATGATTTTGGGTGGATTTTTTGCTAAGGTATAGTAAATATTTTTAAAAAGTAACCCACTCATAAAAGTTTATATGGCTTCTTTCTTCTCATAATCTACCACCTTTAGGTTTTCATTTTTAAAATGACTAATATATTCTCTAGTGCTTTATCCTGACCTTTATCGCATGGTCAAGAGATGAGTGATACTCTTGATCTACTTAGCTCCAAAATAAAAGCTATCAATGAACAACTCAACTAGCTAATGAAAACTGGAGATTTTACCTTTAGAGAGATTATTATACCAAATCTGGGTTGATCCTGTTGTGGAACTGTAGAAAGATGTACATCTCATCTCGTCGGGCACTGAATAGATGTCGGTAGTAGCTTGATATTGGTCTATATGCAAGACTAGATCAGTTTCCCATCATACTTAGGAGTAACAGCTAATGGCTTGAACTTGGAAGGTATGGGGTATTCCACAGTTGTTTGGATGAAAAGTGAACCTTTAATGAAACTCCTTTGCATTGGATTCTTTGTTTTGGCCATTTCTCTTAGTCGATATTCCAACCTTTGCATAGATCCCTTCAAAGAATGCTCCTCTGGTTTAGACTTGGCCAAAGTAGATTTAGCAACTTTGATGTGCATATGTATTGAATTCTCCTCCCGAGAGGTATGTTCGTCACGCATAGAGCCCCTTATACTTGCCCTAGATCTTATGAAACCTTCTTGATATTCATTATGAGGCCCTATTATGTCCTCTGGTTACTCGAGGGCATAGCCGATCAAGAGTAAACTCCCTACTGACCCTTTTCGAGACATTTGCTATTTCTTTGGAAAAAGATCCACCATAATTTTAATTAGTTTACCAAAATAAAGAAGTTGTGCAAGGACGATATGACTTATCGTGAGAAGAACGAGAATGATAACTTCTTTCATGCCTAACTGATGTTGGCGGTGGTGGTGGCATATCCCTTATGGAATTGGAAGACTTAGATTGCATGGTGTGAGCCAACTGTTTAACAGTCTCCTTCATGGCTTCTTGACCTTTAGCAAGGTTGAGAATAATTCCTTATAAATCTATTGCACTAGGAGGAACAGATGGAATGACGGTGTTTCCTTCATTGCGAGCGTTATTTTCAGGATCATTCATTTCTTTAAAGATAAAAATGAAATAAATGGTGGATAACGATGACAGATAGATGCTTCCACCGATGTCGCCAATCTGTTGATGTCTAAAAATGGACTAACTCCAATTTTATAATCATGGATAAAAATAAGAAAAGTAACTCAAACTACACATACAAGAGACAAGGATTTTAGAGTGGTTCAGCTGTAAAATGGCCCACCTCCACTATCTTATTATTCAGTAGGGTTTATAATAGCTCAATATGGTGTGCATATGAGTGATTCGAGTTGTCCCTTGAGCTAAGGGATTAGTTTGTATTTATAGGGGTGCAAAACCCTAAAGATGGAGTGCCTTTTATATTACCAGGCGTTTACATCTGTGTATAATGAGTAAAACTCTTGAAATTCAGTGTTGGTTGGCATTCCCATCCGGGTAACTATTATTATTCATGTTGGTCGGCGTTATGGAGTTGGTCGGCCTTCTGGAAAACTAAGTTTATATGAAGCCGATCAAGTATGTTGGTCCACCACGTCGGATGACAGGTGTACGTTTATCATTGATCCACGCGGAAGTATAATTTTTACATATAACAAAGATGATACAAGACACTTCTGCCACGATCGAGCTAATTCGAGGTCATACACGAATAGCTCAGGACAAGTAGAAGAGGTATGCTGATGCTGATAGGAGGCACATAGAGTTGAAGTTGGGTGACTAGATATTATTGCGAGGAGTTATGCGATTTGTGAAGAAAGGGAGGCTAGCACCGAGATATGTGGAGCCTTTTTGGATCATTGAGAGGATATGTCTAGTTGTGTATAGACTCACCCTTCCAGAGCATCTAGAGAGGATTCACAACGTGTTTCACATGTCTTAGTTGAAGAAGTACTAGAGGAGTGAGATGGGGTATTGGTATATTCCTTTGGAGGAGATTGATTTATAACCAGACATCTAGATTAGGAGAGGTCAGTTGCTATTCTGGATCGTAGTGAGCGTAAGTTGCGGTCAAAGTTGGTGCCCTTGGTTTGTGTTCAGTTGGGGCATCATAATGCAGATGAGTCGGCATGGGAGCAGGAGCATGATATGCAAGATAATTATCCGAACCTCTTTATACCAGGAATGCCCGAATTTCGAGGACGAAATTCAGTTGTAAGGGGGAAGTATGTAACACCCCGTATTTTTTAGCATTTATTTTTAAGCATTTTTAAATTACACATGTGCACGTAATTTAAATAAAATGATAAACAATGAGAATTAAATACATATTGAGTAGCAAGTAAAAGGATTAATATTTATATGAGATTATATTTACTGATGTGATAAGTAAATAAAAATATGTCAAATGATATTACGTCATAAGTGAGTAAAATCGATAGGTTTGATGGTATCTCATTCGAGACACACGTGTGGGGTCGCATTGGAGATGAGATGGGAAAATTTTGGTAGGTAAATCGGATGGTGATTTTGAGTGCACCGATGATCCAGAATGGGTCAAAATAGTTAAAATTAGGTACCTAAGGGGTTGTAATCGGGTTTTGGAGACTTTTTAGGCTAAATGGGACCCTTATAAGGGGGCTCGGTTCATTTTGTACATAGCACTTAGCCTAATTTTGGGTTTGGGGTTAAATATATGGAAGATGAATGGAGTAGGTAGCCATTCCACCATCCCATAAGAGTTAGGGTTAAGATAAAAGAGAAAAGATACAGCCAAACTCAAAAGAAAGTGAAGAGGATCATTTCAGGGAGAGAAATGGAGTAATTTCGCGCCTAGAACTATAGTGAGAGAAGATCCATAGAGAAGAAATCAGAATATCTACAATATAAAGGCATGTGTTTATTTTTCTTTGATGGTTTTTATAGTTTCAATATTTCATATCAAAGTTTGTGTAGGAACACGAATTTTAGGGCGGAGTACATATGTAAAACGGGCCTTTTGGAAATGAAACTATTGAGAAATAATTTGATTTTAATCTCATAGCAAATCTAAGATGATTCATGTTAAAAATTTATGATCTTTAAAGGTTAATATACGAATTGATGTAATCTTAAATTAGAATTAAGAAGTGAATGATTCTTGATAAACTATGTCGAATCCCTTGAATTGATATGATTTTGGGTGAATCTAGATGTAAAAATTGTGTACTATTACGTTTAGGATTAATAGGAAGGTATAATTTTGGATTTGAACAATATTGGGTTTTCATATGATGGATGGGATGTACAAGTAACCCGTCAAAGTTTGGCTCGCTGCTCAGGGGAACTGAACCGATTTACTAAGCAGGGGGCGAACGAATTCGCTAAGCAGGCCAGTTTGGGCAGCCTCGCGAATCGGTTCGCTGGGCAGGGTTGTCTTGCTTTTTTCTTTATTGTTTTTCTGATGCCGTTGAGGGTTCAACTTCGTTATTGAAGCTCTATTTGTGATTTAGAACTTTTGAAAATCCATAGGAGAGATTATAACCTACCTAGGGTTAGACGAGAATAAAATTCGGGTACGAGAAAATGGGTGTTTTAGGGTGAATGACACTCGGGATGTAATTTATGAAATCGAGTTAGGATTTCGGAAAGAGTTAGGCTACAGGCTGGAGTAGAATAGCTTGGTGGCCAGAATTATGATATTTATGAATTTATATAAGTAAGTGAATACTTGAATATTCGGGAGTAAATGGCATACTCGGGAATCGTGGGCTAATGCTACGAGAGATTTATGCACGTTCAACCAGTTGTATATATACATGTACTAAGAGAGATAGTATATATATATATATATATATATATATATATATTTGTGTGAATGATATACGTGAAACATACCTACTATATGGATGCTATCGTTTGGAGGTTTTGTGTAGTGGGTGGTCCATCCTGGCATGACCACCAGGTGTTAGGTCGGTTCCCCAGGTCACAGGATTATTGCATGACTATTCTATGTGAGTTTTAAGTCTGATGGGGTAATATGGTATGGTTATGACTCCCGGATGTATGTCTATAATCGCCTCTAGTTACGCGTTTACGATTTGGGTTTGGTGGCGAGATTCCGACCCGATGACCCAGGAGTGGTGCGCGATATACTTCAAGCCTGATAGCATGCTAGGGACTGCATCCGTGAGGTCTTAGCTCTGGGGATGCGATTATACGTATGTAACGAGTGATATATATGTATATGTACAAGATGTGATATGTATATACGAGATTATGCATAAATTCTTCACACTTATTCCCTTAATTTCGGTATTTTTATGTTCCCGTGCATTGTTAATAGCTTGGATTTATCTCATATTTATGCTAATAACCCTTTTCGGCAAGTTTTTCGTGTTTTGTATATCTCTTATGTGTTTTACAGGTATTTCATGCAAGTTAGTGCAAAAGAGAACTCAAAGCAGTGAAAGAAACCAAGAAATGGAGAGTTGGAGGGAATTTTTGTAATTTTGAAGCCGTATTCCGAAGGTGGGGCCAACTGGAATTTTGTATAGCTTTTAATTACAAGAACATTAAAAAAAATGGCACCTCAATCTGGGGTACGGTGAAGAAGTTATGGTCATTCAAAGTTGAGGAGAAAATGAAGAGAAGTTGAGTGAGAAAAATGGATCAATCTGTTTTCCACCATAAAAGGATTGATCCAGTCTCAGGGGATCGATCCGGTTGAAATAAAAAAGGATCGATCCGGCCTCTAGAATTCACTGCATCACGCATATTTAGGGGATCTATCCGGTTGAAATAAAAAAGGGATCGATCTGGTCGTCAGGCAGATCGATCCGAAATTATTAGGCAGATCGATTCGGGGTTCGAGATTTGTGATTATCTTCTTCAAGCTAGAGTCATGCATGACTCCAACTCTTATATTTTTCATATTGTATATATTTCAATGTCCTCCCAGACATTAAGGGGGCTTCTAATCCATTTTAGAGGAGCTCTTTACTTAGTTTTGAAGAGAGAATAATAAAAAAAAAAACTGTTTTCATTTAGATTTAATTCAAGTTTCTGCAATTCAAGTAAATTCATTCCATTTTTGCTTTTATAATTATCTTAGTTAATTAATTAGTTCATAATTTCATTCTTCTTAATTCTAAGTTACTAGTTAATACGTCTTCTATTATTAAAATCATGCTTTCTTCTTGTTTTATTATGTCCGATTAATTTTCTAAGGGTTGGGATGCATGAATCCAACCCGATGTTCTTTATGAATGCGTAAAATTTTATTTTGAATTAAATAACTAAGTTAATCGTGTTGTGTGGTGATCACAACTGTTGTAAGACTTTTGATCTCGTTTGCCCTAGGTAACCGGGATGCTTAAGAATGCAACACCTGTGTAGCTAATATGAAACTGCTTTACTCCTCTCTTGGTTATGTATGATGCGGGCTACGATCCCTCATATATGTAATGCTTGGGAGTACTAACGACTGGGTTTACTCAGATATTTCAATTCTGAATTAAGTTTTAACATTGACAAATGAACTAGGGTTGGAGGAGTGTATCCTGACTCGTTTTTCTCACTTGCACTTTTCACTACAGTTGTAATTTTCTTAAGTCGGTCAAAAAGCTTTTCATTTATTTCTAAATTCTGTAGGTAATTTTCTTATTATTTTTGCTTATAGTCAGTCCATCTCCCATAATCACCTTTTCGTTCTTTTTAGAGTCGAGTTAGGGTTCTCAATATTTCCAACGTCGTTACGACTTTGTTCGTCTTATTTCCCTGTGGAGACGATCCCAACTTACCGGGTTTATTACTAACGCGACAGGTTTGCACTTGAGCCTATATCAGCACGAACACTAGATACACATTTATGGTCTCGCCAAGTTTTTGGCCCCGTTGCCGGGGATTTAAGTAGACTTAGGTTAGATCAAGTCAATCTAAAGCTTGGACTAAAATTTTTAAAAAATATCCAAAAAAATCCCCAAAAAAATTATGAGTATTACGAGGGAGATGCTGGATGAGAGAGAATGGCAGGATATAATAGATGAATTCCTTCGTATTAACCATCCCTCCACATCACATAATCCTTCAGAGGAGAGTGAGAGAGAGTATTCGGATAATGAGCAAGAAAGAGCGTTAGGATATATGAGCCTAGCGACTTTGAGAACGAATTCAGGCCGATGGATGAGAGCTTCACTATCGAAGTTCAATCTTTATTGGACTCATTTTGTCACTTAAAAGAGAGCGCATGGAAAGATAGGATGGATGATTTCCTTCTTTGTGACCATACACCCATGCCACTGGAGTTCTTGGATGCAATCAAGGCCATGGTTAAAGTATCGTCCGATTTAGAGCTCGATTCATGCATTATCAAGTTTAGGGACAATCTAGGTCATTCCAAATTCACTTTGATATTCTCTCTAAGTCGGCCCATTTATGCTACAAGGTGATTGAGCACCTCGTTGACTTCACTCACCTCATTCATCATATGCCTCGAGGTGTTGATTTTTCTATTAGGTCGACTCCCAATTGTTTCGACTTTTGGTTTACGATGTGAGGAAGATGAGCGAGGCAAGAAGAGCATCGTTCCCCGTGCAAGGGGTCGGGTGAGGTAGTGGAGAGATGAGAGGTCGTCGCTCCCCCGACGCATATGGGGTGATTTTTGTTGTATTATTGAGTCATGTGTTAGTGTCATTTTGCATTTTAAATATTTGTTTGTTTTATTTTTCGCACTTCTTACTTTGCCTTTTTTAGATTTTAGTCCTTTTGATTGAGGACAATGCAAAAGTCTAAGTTATGGGGGGTCTCACAAGTGCATCTTTCTAAAACTTCACAAATTTGCAAAAATGCTTAGAAATTTCAAAAAAAATGAAAATTTTTGAAAAATCCAAAAATATTTTTCTTCAAAATAAATAAAAATTGGAATTTAAAAGCTTAAAAAATGTCACAAATATTTTGTCTCAAGTTGTAAAAATCAAATGCACAAAGCCAAAATTGACCAAAGGTGGAAATTGAAAGAAAATTGACGAGTTTACGAATAAGTGCGGAGATTAACAAACCCGGTGAGATTTCGAGCCTATTATTTTTCTGAGTTTATAAATTAATTCGAGTTAATGGTTAACTCAAAGCTCATTTCAGCATCTAAAAAGTTGTTGATGATCTAAATCCTTTGTTTTTGATCGGTTACAGTAAATGTGTGGGATGTTGTCTTGAAAAACGCTCTAACATAACTCTAAATTAAATTAACCTCGAGACGCATATGGTAAATTAATAATTAATTCGAAAAATAAAGAAAGCCCTCGTCTGTTTACCCAAAAAAATGAGCCAGAAAAAGTTGTGAAGAATTTATCCCTTTTGCTAAGCTAATTGAGCCGAATAAAAATTTTCCTTTTCGTTTGGCAACCCGAAAAAAACCACATTGACCCGAAATTGTGAAAGTTGATAATCCCAAAAATTAAGTCCGAAAATTGCATAAAAAGGGGCAAGAAAAAAAATAGAAAAATGCTCAACAAAAGTAGCAAGAAAAGAAAAGTGTGATAAATAGAAAAAAAATAGAAAAATGAGCAAAAGCCCCAAAAAAAAGCACTAACGGATATCATAAAGAGAGTTTTTTCCAATTTAGAAGTTCCCAACCATTCCCATTTTACCCAATACACCTTAAACCCAAGAAAGTCTTAACCGAGTTCGAATTGCGAAATTGTCTACCGCGTGGAGAGCTAAGGTACAAAAGATAATAAAAGAGATTACATGGCGTGAAAAAGAGATGATGTTTCCCGTTTTTCTATGACCGTATTCCGATAAAGAGAACTTTTCACCATAAAAATTTCGTCTTTCAAAATGGTGTGCGTGAATTTGTGTCCATCATATTTACTCCTTGTATCACGCACACCGAGAGAATAGCCACACTTCCGATTGATTCGTTTGTGAGTATATTCGGTGAGATTTTGAAATGAAAGCGAACTTTCGAAAAGTAACGTAATGATCAATCAGTGAATATTAGCGGTTCGATTTTTGGCTTCGCACACACACTGTGGCTTGAGACTCGTGAATATGATTTATAGTGACCAGTTTGGGGAGTTTAAAGTGTAAAATTTTTAAGTATTTTGATTTTGCTTTGAGTCAATAACAAATTTTGTGGGTATATTCACTACAAACTCGCACGAGACAAAACTCGTCCTATTAGGGTAACCTAGAGGTTTAAAGGCTTGTTGCATACGCTAAATGCAATCACTCACCCGCGAAAGAGGTATTCTATTCCATTTTAGAGTTGGAACATGTTTTGATTCTTTTACATTGCTCAGGACGCGCAAAGTTCTAAGTTATGGGAGTTTGATTAGGCATAAATTCTTCACATTTATTCCCTTAATTTCGGTATTTTTATGTTTCCGTGCATTGTAAATAGCTTGGATTTATCTCATATTTATGCTAATAACCCTTTTTGGCAATTATTTCGTGTTTTGTATATCTCTTATGTGCTTTACAGGTATTTCATGGAGTTAGTGCGAAAGAGAACTCAAAACAGTGAAAGAAACCAAGAAATTGAGAGTTGAAGGGCATTTTCATAATTTTGAATCCTTCGTCCGGAGATGGGGCCAACTGGAAAGTTATATAGATTTCAATTACAAGAATACTGAAAAAAATGGTACCTCAATCCGAGCTACGATGAAGAAGTTATGGTCATTCAAAGTTGAGGAGAAAATGAGGAGAAGTTGAGTCAGAAAAAATGGATCGATCCGTTTTCCACCATAAAAGGATCGATCCGGTTGAAATAAAAAAAGGATTGATCTGGCCTCTAGAATTCACTGCATCAGGCATATTTAGGGTATCGATCCGGTTGAAATAAAAAAAAGGATCGATCCGGCCTCTATAATTCACTGCATCACGCATATTTAGGGGATCAATCCGGTTGAAATAAAAAAAGGATCGATCCAGTCATCAGGTAGATCGATCCGAGGTTCAAGATTTATGATTATCTTCTTTAAGCTATAGTCTTGCATGACTCTAACTCTTATATTTTTCGTAGTGTATATATTTCAATGTCCTCCCAGACATTAAGGGGGCTTCTAATCCGTTTTAGAGGAGCTCTTTACTTAGTTTTGAAGAGAGGATAATAAAAACCCTAGTTTTCATTTAGATTTGATTCAAGCTTCTCCAATTCAAGTAAATTCATTCCATTTTTGCTTTCCTAATTTCTTTAGTTAATTGATTAGCTCATAATTTCATTCTTCTTAATTCTAAGTTACTGGTTAAGATGTCTTCTTTATTAAAATCATGATTTCTTCTTGCTTTATTATGTCCGACTAATTTTCTAAGGGTTGGGATGCATGAATCCAACCCGATGTTCTTTATGAATGTGTAAAATTTGATTTTGAATTAAATAACTGAGTTAATCGTGTTTTGTGGTGATCACAATCGTTGTAAGACTTTTGATCTCGTTTGCCCTAGGTAATCGGGATGCTTAAGAATGCCACGTCCGTGTAGCTAATATGACACTGCTTTAATCCTCTCTTGATTATGTATGATGTGGGCTAAGGTCCCTCATATATGTAATGCTTGTGAGTACTAAAGACTGAGTTTACTCAGATATTTCAATTTCGAATTAAGTTTTAACATTGATAAATGAACTAGGGTTGGAGGAGTGTATCCTGACTCATTTTTCTCACTTCACTTTTCACTACAGTTGTAATTTTTTTAAGTCGGTCAAAAAACTTTTAATTTATTTCTAAATTCTGTAGGTAATTTTCTTATTATTTCTGCTTATAGTCAGTCCATCTCCCATAATGACCTTTTCGTTCTTTTTATAGTCGAGTTAGGGTTCTCAGTCTCTCCAACGTCATTACGACTTCGGTCATCCTAGTTTCCTGTGGAGACGACCCCGACTTATCGGGTTTATTACTAATGTGACAGGCTTGCACTTGAGCCTATATCAGCACGAACACTAGATACACATTTGTGGTCACGTCAATACGTATATAATATGGTTATATGTATATGTGTGAATTGAACGAATGTGCATGAACATTGAAGTTATAACTAGTGTGTAGTTATGTGAATCGGCTAATGATAAGTTTATATTTGAGAATTATAATGATATAGCTTATGTGATAGCTCCTTGAGAATTAAAGTAAACTACGTGTAGAACAATTTGTCTAGGAGTTTAGAGTGTGTGGCTAAAATAACTGATGGTACTAGTTAGGCAGGGTAGCATAACTAGGGTGTTAAAATACACGTGTTAGGTGCGCACTATAAATGAGGGGCGAGGATTATCTCATGTGAGTATGACACCAGTTTAAATATGAATGATTATGGTGCATTTGGATCATTGCATTTTAAATACCTGCAAAATATTTTCATATGGTTTTGGGTTCTAACCCCTATCAAAAATCTTTTTTAAAAACTTTTAGGTGCCTAGCCACAGGGACGCCAAACGTAGCTATCTTTCTGATCAAACGATGATGCAGCAGCTATGGATGACTTCAGGCCTCCGCTAGACGCATCTATTCTTGGTATCTTGATAGGATTTTCAGGTTCGGCTATTTATTCAAGGCATGTCGACCTTTATTGGATACTTTATACTTTATGCAAACTTTACTTTATTTCAGTTTCAGTCGAATTATTGTATTGGTATTTATCGACAGTTTTCGATTAATTTATTTATTTTATCTCTAATCATTTATTTCATTCGTGTGGTGAATGTGTGCCTAAATTATTTGAAATGGTTTGTTGTACGATGGAAAGTTTATTTATGACAAGTTAATATTTTTTTTGAAATCTGACACCGGGATTAATAGGTTATTAGTAATTAATTTTATTTTTGACAATAATGCTAAGAATCAGCCAGTCTGATATTCTTGTTTTATTTTAGTAGAGAACTGGACACCCATTATTTAAATAGGTGGGGTGTTACACGGATTATGTCTTCCGGATCTTCCAAAATTAAGGGTCATAATTAACAAAGCCATCAGGCTTAAGCTTGAGGCAGAGGATGGCAAGGCCATCTGTGAGAAGAAGCGGGAGACCAACGGGTCCCAGGGTATTGGTTGTAAGAAGTTTAGGAACAGTGCTCGAGGATTCTTTATAAAGCTTAAGGCCCCTATGGATGTTGGGTCATCTTCTTCATAGTGTACCAGTGATCAAAACTCTATAGCCTCTATTGAAAGGACGTGTTTTGTATGTGGGTCCTCTGGTCATTTCATGAGGTACTGCCCACAGAGAGCTTCTGGGAACCAGCAAGGCACTCAACAGATTGTCAATTATATACCAGGTAAGAACTCTAGTTACACAAGCCCCACCTAGTCGCAGTTGTTCCTATCCAGTTATCATCAGCCAACAAGACACGGTGTGGATGGTTCACATCATAGTCAGGGTTAGAGCAATCGAGTTATTTAGCATTCAACTTTGGTTTAGAGGTAGATCAGTTTTACCCTCCTATCTTCATAGGATTTCCAGTCGGTGGCGATATAGTTCTCAATAGGGTCTACCATAGTTGAGTGGCTATGGCTGGAGATTTTGTTCAGGAGTATGACTTGATTCTCATGGGCATGGATGGGTTCGAGGTGATCCTCGATATGGATTGGTTGTCATGTTTTTATACTACCATTGAATGCCATCGACATAGTGTCTCGATATCTCTCTTGTATAAATCTTTCCATCATTTCAGTAGTGAGCAGGATGTGGGCTATCCTAGCAAGTTTTTTACTGAGTGAGAGGAGAAGCAGTATTTCGGTTGGTTGAGGAGTAAGGTGGCTGAGAAGGAGCCTGATTGGATATTATTGGATTATCCAGTGGCGCGGGAGTTTTCGATGTGTTCCTCGATGATCTTTCTAGTTTACCCCCACACCAGGAGGTGGGATTTTCTATAGATGTGCATCAGGGCTTCTCGTTTATCTTTATACCACCACATAGGATGACTCCGACGGAATTGCAGGAGTTGAGAGTTCAGTTGGAAGAGTTGACCAGTAAGGGTTTCATTCGTCCCAGTGTATCTCCTTAGGGAGCTCCAGTTATCTTTGTAAAAAAGAAAGATAAGTCCCTATGTCTTTGTATCGATTATAGGTAGTTGAATAGGGTGACTGTGAAGAATAAGTACCCTATGCCCCGTATTGATAATTTGTTCGGCCAGTTACGTGGGTTGGGAAGATTTTTGAAGATTGACCTTCGGTTTGATAAATGCCCCGGTAGCGTTCATGGATTTGACAAACCGTATCTATCATTCGTATTTAGACCAATTTGGGGTGGTCTTTATGGATGATATTTTGGTCTACTTGGTTTCAAAAGTGGACCATGATGAGCACCTTTGCATGAGATTGTAAGTGCTCAGGGAGAATCAGTTATTTGCCAAATTTAGCAAGTGTGAGTTTTGGATGAATAAGGTCAAGTTCCTTGGCCATGTAGTTTCTGGTGAAGGAATTTACTTTGATCCATCGAAGGTCGAGGCCGCTATGAGTTGGGATAGGCCGAAGACAGTTACGGAGGTGCGCAGTTTTTTGGGTTTGGCTGATTGCTACAGGAGCTTTATGCAAGATTTCTTGAGGGTTGCGTTAATTCTCACTCTATTGACATGAAAGGATATTCGTTTTGAGTGGTCATAGGATTACGAGTCAACTTTCCAGGAGTTAAAGGTTAGGTTGAATTCGGCGCCTGTTCTTATCCTCCCAGAACGAGTCAAGGGTTATACCGTGTACTATGATGCTTTCGAATCAGGACTTGGCTAAGTACTGAGGCAAAACAGTCGCACAGTTCCTCTCACGTATCTTTATCTGAAAAATACATGTTCGCATTTGTATCCTCGTTAGATTCTCGTTGGAACCCCATTCGAACGAGATGCGATGCCGTTTCGACAAAGCCTAGTCTGGCTTGAACGAGACTATAAAAATTCAAAAAATCTGTAGTATTTTTGTGCTTCCACAATGTGAACCCTTGGATTAGTTAATCTATCGAGATCTCAATGGAATATATCAAATGTGGGTCAAAGCTTTGGGGGACCAAAGATTAAAAGGTTTAAGGGCTCTTGGGTTTAAATGGAGGTGATGAGGTCGAGAGAACCCATTTTTCTCCATTTCCATTAATTTTTTACACTCTCTCTTTACACTTACAAGCCTTATC